>LR751594.1:68762-155581 GCA_902729485.2 Mus minutoides | reverse complement strand
AGGGAAGGGAAGGGAAGGGAAGGGAAGGGAAGGAGGGAGAGTAGAAAGATTTGCTACTGTGGAAAAAAACCCCACCAGTTTGGGGTTCCAGGTCTGCATTTTAACTCCACCCCCTCCAACACAGTCTCACTCTGCTTGGTCTCTGCTTGGTCTCTGCTTGGTCTCTGCTTGGTCTCTGCTTGGTCTCTGCTTGGTCTCTCTGAGGTTTTGTTTCCTCGTTCTAAGATGGGAAATAATTCTGATGTCAAAGGGTGCCAAAGATGGGATGCTAAAGGCTTCTATAACATGTCAGATGCAGAGATCTCCTGCCACACCCCAGAACCACTTCCTCCTTCCTCTTCAGTCTCACCTTTTCTCTTCACTATGTCCCAAGGCCTCAGTGAATATCCCCAGAGCCACGGATGAAAAGTGCCATCTGAGTCTGACCTGACATAGAAGCCAAACCAACTCGTTCACAAACCAAAGACTTTGCTTTCTCTTTAACCACTGCATGGCCATACGGTTCAGAAACCCTCTGCCTGGCAGGCAGACAATGCCTCCCCTCTCCTGGGCTCTGCCCTTTATTCACCTAAAAATTTTTTCTTTGTGTAAAAGAAAGCAAAATTCTAGAAATGAAAAAGAAATCTACAGGAGGGAGGGAGAAAGAGAGGGAGAGAGAGAGGAAGATAGACAGGGGTTATGGACCTTCATAAAGTGGGCTTTTCACTATCAACTTCTTGGCCAGAAAAGGTCAATTCCCCTATTAGAATGTTCCTGAATGACTAAGCAAATGTTCACTCCCACTACCTGCCCTGCTGGGAAATGAATCGTCCAAGTCTCAAATGATATTTAAATGAGCACAGTAAGAGTTTCAAATCTTCTACATCTCATTAAAAAAAAAAAAAAAACCCAAAAGCAGTGTCTTTGGTCTGAGTTCATCCTCCCTGCAAATTTGCAGCCTTCTAGGTCTTACTGATGAAATGACTTTCAATGACTCATACCTAACCCTCACCTGGCTCACACACCGGGGACCCAGCACCTGGCCCAAAGAGTCTATATCTTGTGATAGAGTCAACTCTATCATCCATTGGCTCTCCCATGTTGCTCAGTCTCACTTGCATTGACCTGGCTATATATACCCTTCGGCATTGAGCCTTTTACCCCTCAGGCAACTCTACTGATGATGCCCCTCAAATAACGGAGGAGAGGTATCTAGTCCCCCATATGCAGCCACTCCTCTCCACCAGGTGGATGCAATCTTGCTCAAATAGCACTTGACCTTGGGCTCTCAGGAGTACCTATGGGATGTAAGCCTGGGAAGAAATGGTGAAAAGACTACATATATCCAGCCATGGAGAGTTATCACTCACTCTGGGTACAGATCTTCCAGTGGCAACTTAGGGTCATTCATATTCATGCACACAACCCCTCACGCATGCTCTCTGTGAGTAACCTGAATAAAAGCATTTGTTCTTTGGTGTGAACTTGGGGAACCAAACTTTGGTTTGTCATTAGGACCTTAGGAGGAGGTAATGCTTGTTAACATCTCCCTCAGAGGAAAAGATTCTCACATAAGCCATTAAAGTTTCAGTTATCCAGAATGTTCTCTGATGTGCATGCTGTTGTCTTTACAAAAGTTGGGGGAGTGTGACAGACAAGGACTATAAAATATTAAGGCTTAGTATTAATAAGTATCAACCACTAGTATCTACACTCTGTGGTCACAGCACAGAACAGTGTAGTCCCAAGCCCATTATTCTAGTACCTAGAAATTACAGAATCTCTCCAGTTTTGATTTGCATTATAACTCAACATTATAATGGTTCTGAAACATTTTCCATCTGGATAAATCTAGAGAGGATTAGAGGCAGGGCAGAGTCTACTATATACCTCCCACCCCACCCCCACCCCTATTCCCCATGCCATCCCCCTTCTGGCAAAGTATTTTTGTAAATAAAGAATTGAAATGAATCCACACCTTTCTCTTGAATGATCAAGAGAACAATCCGCTCTTCTTCTCTTTCCTTTGCATTAATTAGGCATTTTGTGTTACTTAATGCAAATTAGCAATGTCAAGTGCATACATGTGCAAATTATGAACTGTATCACCAGCATCGTTTTGATTCTTAGAATTTTGGTACAGAATTCACATCACTCAAACTTCATAGCAGGATTCAGCTCCTGCTATTAATCTTGCCCTTGGGTATATTACAAAAATGCAGTGGAATAGATTAGAGGAAGAACAAAAGAGAGGAGATGATTTGAAGTCGAATATTCTGGATGGAAGCTTACTCTTCCCTTGGGTTTCCCAGAGAACTCAAGAACAAGAAGAAAACAGAAGCTCCACTCTAATATGATAATGCAGTTTTTCTCATCCATTCCCAGGCTCTTCAGTTTGAAGACATGACCAAATAGTTTCAGCAAAGCAAGGCAGGACATCAGAAGGCATTGTCACGGCTCTCCTGAGAGATTCCTACTTGCTAAGGCTGCATGAAGGACACCCAGAACACAGGCAGAAACTTCAGTGATGGCCACCACAGTGCCCATTGTGATGGCTAAAGGAGAAGATCCCACCCTGCTTCACTCAAGTCTGGCTCTGGGGTCAAAATTGAAGAACTGGTAGTATGAGGGGTGGGGAGCTTCACGCAGCTTCCTTTGGAAAGTTACCATTGTGACACTTGACTGCCTGGCAGTAAGAAAAGGTCTGGATCTGCTATCATCTCACTGAAAATAGGTGACTTTCCTAGGTCGGCTGGGTAGCTGCAGCAAACAGACCATGTGGCTCTAACAACACAGATCTCTTTTCTCCTAGACCTAGAGGTTGTAAGAAACACGGATACTTTGCCTCTGCCTAAGGCCTCTCTCCTGAGCTGGCATTGCAGATGGCTCGGCTCTCTGTGCTCCCGCATGGTCGTTCCTCTATGAGTAGCATCCCTGGTACCCCCTTGTGTGTCTACACTTCTTCTAAAACAACATGGAGACTCAAGCTCATTCCTGGGACCTCGTGTGAACGTCAACTTAGTCACTCTTTAAAGGTCACGCTGCCAAATACAGTCACATTCCGGTGTTCTGGGGTCAGGGATTTAACACAGGAATAAGAAGAGTGTACAGTCCTTACCATAACATCGCTGAGGGGATGCACAAACAGGCCTGAGGTTTTCCTCCACGTTACATCACTTGCATTCATGCCCATTAGATGTAACATAAACAATAAGAATCTCATGTGAGCCAAGCTAGCTCTCTCTCTTTTAAACTTGATGACTCGTCTTAATATTTATTTGTCTCTAATTTCATGGGGTGATTTGATTAGAGCTAGTTATAATTTTCCTGTGTATCAAAGAACACCAGCTTTGTTATGCTAACTTCTATTCCTGACCAAAATTCCATGTTTTTCAAGGTCCAAGGCTCTCCAAGGAAGTGGTTTAAGTATATCTAAGTTTTTGTTCAGCTAAGCAACATTTAACATTTTTCTGCAACACCTACCATTTCCAAGACATTACTGAGATCTCTGGTACCAAGTAATGAAAATCTCTCTATTGACCTAGTCTAATGGTGGTGGTGGTGGGGAAGCACATATGCAAAGAATAGTTACATTATATCTAAATAGTATTAATGATAATTCTACAAAGCACCTTAAGATGAATTTAAAATCCTGAAGTTAATAAAAATGGTCAATTTTGCAGAAATTTGCTGAGTTCCAAATTAACAACAGATGGTCATCTTAATGATGTCTCTCTCCAGCCCTGTGCATCACCAGGACACAGATTGTCCTCATTTATTTTCACTGTTCTAGCTTGAATACCAGGGCTCTGCTCTTCAGAACCACACTTCTAAGAAGAGAAGACAGATTTTCTCCTATCCAATATTCTGGGGTTATCAAGAGTCCTAAGGAGGAAAAAAAAATCACAGAATGTGTTGAACTCTAGAAAACTTACCACTAAGCTCATACCAAGGCAGAGCTAGCACATGAATGTGAAGTTCTCAGCAGCCAAAGACTACAAACACTGGGATCACATGGCCAAGAAGGGCTTGACGTCCATGTCTAAGACACACACCAAAAGACAAAGTTCTCTGAAATTCTTACATGGACACCCTTCCTCTTCCAGCATTCCTCTTTCCAGGATGCTCACAACGATACTGTGCTCTGAGGCCATCCATAACAACCTGCCATTTTTGGCACCCCACTTGTATTTTCAGAGTCCCTTTTCTTTTCTCACAGTAGTCCTTGATAGAAAAATATGTTAGGAACATTGACACATGTCCTAGCATAGCTCACTTAACACCTGAGAGCCTCAGTCTCTTTACTTGTTGTCTTAGACAGGGTTTTATTACTGTGAAGAGACACCATGACCATGACAACTCTTACAAAAGAAAACTTTTAATTGAGGGTGACTTAGAGTTTCAGAGGTTTAGGTCCATTGTCATCGTGGTAGGGAGCATGGCTGCATGCAGAGAGACATGGTGCTGAAGAAGGAGTTTAAAGTTCTACATCTCCATCCACAGGCAGCAAAAGGATGCTGTGTGCCACACTGGGCTTAGCATGAGCATATATGACCTCAAGCACACCCCCACACGGTACCACACTGTCTACAATGAGGCCATACCTATTCCAACAAGGCCACACCTCCTAACAGTGCCACTTACTCTCTATGGCCAAACATTCAAATGCAGGAGTCTGTGGGGGGCCATTCCTATTCAAACCACCATGTGTGTCAAATGGATCCTTTCTTCCTACTCCACGGGAATGGACAATGACAGAATTTGCTCTATGATCAGGTGAAGATAAGACTCACAGATGGTTAAGTAACTCTCCTCAGGCCATACAGGGAGAGGGGCAGAGCTACATCTGTTCCCAGGCTGGTGGACCTGAGACCTTGCTGCTGCCATAGCATTAGACTAGATCTGCAGAATCTTCTGGATGGCTCCCTGCATTTCCGCTTCCCTGACTAGCTTGACGTGATTGGAGAACAAATGTGTCCACTAGCTCTCCAGCTGTTAGGAGCTCCTCTGTGTAGGAGGAGTGCATGTTTACAGAGATAACCTTAAAACACTAGCTTGGCCAGCCAAGGAACTCCAGTGGTAGCATATCAGGTACCAAGAAATGACAAATATAATCTGAGATAGATGGCTAATGAAGAGAGAGCCTTGATGTATAATCCTTGACATGGCCCATAATTATTCAAATGGAATTTTTCCCTCTGAGTCATCCAACAACAACAACAGAAAAAGATTCTTGCAAACTAAATCCCTTTCTCTCAAAAAATTCCATTTTAAAGTCCTAACCCCCTGGACCTCTATGGGATGACTCATGGCAGCCAAGGTCTTCTCAGTGGGATGTATGTTAGCATGAGGTTGGGGTGGGAACCAACCTTAATCCAGGATGACTGGCCTTTTGAAAGAAGACATAATTTAGACATGGGCTGTTGTAGGTGGAAGATGACATGAATCCAGAGAAAGGTGGTGAGAGTTAATGCAGGAGACCTGGGATGGACCCTGGGAAGGAAACAACCCTACCAGGTCTTGATCTCAGACTTCCAGCTTCCAACAATGAAAACAAACAAGTCTGTGTTGTCTAAGCCTCACAGTTGGTGCTATCTCGTTATATCAGCTAGAGCACTGTAATAGAGTAGTCAAGGAAAACATGGTGTCCTGGCGCCAGCCATGCCTAGAGGAATTGTGGGATGTGGTCTTGTGCCTTTATGCCTCTTACATCATTTCATTCGCTCACCACCACAAGCCAAAGATTACAGTATTTATCTCCCACCCACAAGTGACTGCCACACACTTGTATTTTCCTAAAACATCTCTTCAACGTATCTCCTGCCTGCTCAGAAATCTCCAGCAGCTCCCCCACTGACTCGAGGAAAAAGTTCAAATTCCTCCCAAATGGTCCTGAAAATATCTTGTGAATTATAAGCCAGGGAAGAAGCATATCACCCAAGCAGCACACAGTCAAAGTGTGGTAAAGGACACTGGGAAGCCTCTCCAGAATGAAGAGGGACAGCGTCACCTACAGAGACATTACTACTGGTGACCAAAGGACAAGGAATGACATTATTGGGCTGGAGTAAACAGTCAAGAGGGGTTTTCTGCTCCTTCAGAGGACCAGACTTCGGTTCTCGGCCCTCATCAATCACAAGGGCCTATAAACTCCAGCTCCAAGGGATCTGATACCCTCTTCTGGGAACTATGCAAATCCATATACATACTCAGACACACACAGAGATTAAATCTTTTTAAGATAAATTAAATCTTAAATTAAATTTAATCTATAAATTAAATCTTTTTAAAGGTAAGAATGTGGAAAACTCTTCCTGAGGTAAAAAGAATGTCTGAATGCATCTAAGATCCCACAGATTGCCAAATAACCTAAGCTATACAGTGTCAAAATAGTATCCCCCCCCCAAAGAATCCATAGAATTCTTAAGAGGAATTACAGAAGTCAGTGCTTCCTAGATGAAAGATGAAGGATGGTTGTTAACCTGGGATTGGGAGCACATGATGGTTAGTGATTGTCAAGTCGATCAAATGTAGAACCATCTAGGAGGCAAGCATCAGGCATGCCTGTGAGGGATCATCTAGGCTATGCTAACTGATGTGGGAGGACCCACCCTGAAAGTAGATGATGCCATTCTGTGGGCTTAGGTCCTGGGGTGTGTAAAAGGAGAAAGTTAGCTGGACAAGAACATCGACCACTCTGCCTCCTGACTGAAGAAATACTAGAACCAACTACTTCAAGTTCTGCAGCCAGGATTCCTATGAACTGTGAGTTAAAACTTCTGTGAGGGCTCATACATGTTACAAGTACGTGGTGGCCAAATGACAACCTGCAGGAGTCAGTTCTCTCCCTCCGTCATGAGACACTCAGCAATAAATCTAAAGTCATTAGACCCAACCTTCACTCATTGAGCCATCTTACCAGACCTCCATCCCAGTACTATGTAACTCTGGGAGTTGAACCCAGACTCAGGATTCTACTGAGTGATCTATATCAACAGCCCTCCTGCCTTCTCCCAGGTTTAGCTGAACGCTTCATCCTAATCAGAAGGAACATTTTTACCTTTCCAGTTGGCTTTAATGCCTACCATTATTTAACCTCTCATGTAGAATATTCCTTCTAAAACTAACTACCCACACCTAACCACACAATCACCAGACCTTCCCTCTTCCCACGTCTGGTAGTTTCTATATAACTCTAGTTATATAGAATAAAACTATTTAATTTGGTGACAATGACTCCAGTCTGATTCCTTGAAGCCTTCAGTCTGCAGGTGCTGAGGAGGATTCAGGCCCTGGAATCAGCCTGCAGTCCCCACGTAGCATGCAGACATGATACGGCTTTTTCCTTTTACACTGCCTGTGGACACAGCCCATACTTCTGGCTTCTTGTCCTAGCTCCTTATTTGACCTTCTCTTGATGGAACTACAGATCTCCTCTGCTTTACTTGAGAGCTATCAAACTGCCTGCTCTTTGCCATCACTTTAAACACTAACTGCCACAGCCTGTCACTGTGCACTCATCAATTTACAGCAACCATCCCCCTGCAACTTGGGGTCCCACCATATCAGACCTCAAGGGTACTAAGAGGAACACGCGGCACAGCTCTGCTTTTAACACTCTGTGGTCAGCATCATATGATGTCCACAATCTTCCTTACTTGACCAGTCCTTCTTGGCAGTGACCCAGAGGTACATGCTGGAATCACTCGGGGCGCTGTAAAATAAAACCTCAGATGTTCAGGCTGCACCCAAATGAATCACATCAGAACTCCCAGGAGTGGGAGCCAAGTGTGCATATTTCTTAAAGGTCCTGAGATGATTCTGAACTGCAGGTGAGCACATGTACAATTGCTCTTAGCTCTTCCTCCTGTTTCCACAGCACAGGCTACACAGCGATCACCAGCAACTACCCCAGGAAATAATCCTGAAGTCAGAAAATAGAGATAAAGTGGTCCCCAGCTGCTCCAGTAAATGTGATGACTCAAACAACTGACATTAGAGGGGAAATTGCCAACTGATGGGTAGAAAGTGGGTCAGAGCTCCGTGTTACGTTCAAGCAACAGCTTGTAGTGAATTCTAATTGGGAATTAGGAAAGCTATCATAAACCTTGAGAATCTGATCCACTAATTATAATGGTTGGGGATGAGAGTGCACCCCACCCCACATCATCGCCCAGCTCACTACCCTGAGCTTTGTGACATCCTGGGATGGGTCATTCCTCCCCAAAAGACATAAGTTCCTTGAATAGTCACATATATTAGTAATCGGCAGTGTGGGTGGTTAGCTCTGGAAGGCAACTCCTGGGTAGGAGGTTGAATGAGCTGACCTTTAAGGTTCTCTTTAGTTCTGATAAGTCTTTGATTCCAGGTGACAAGCCCGCAGGGTTCTAGAGAATGGTGGGAAGAAAATGATACACTACTGGCCTCAGTCATTGCATTGTTCTGCAGAGCTCAAGCAAGCCGGGCAACAGGAAGCCCTGCTGCTTAGACGGGGACAGGCTGGACTTGGCACTGCTGAAGAGACTTGCTAGCCTGAGATCATCACCCTCGTTTCAGAAGGTGAATGTGACAGCCGGGACAACTGTGGGTGACAGGCTCCTGCTTTCTGGTGGGGAAGGATTTGCTTTCCTTCCTCTTTTACTAGCTTCACAGAAAACTAGCCATGAAGCCTGCAGGGTGAGCCCAGTAACCATAGAAATGCCTGCTTCCCTCTGGGGCTCCTTCTCCCAGGAGGGCGGGGTGGGGGTGGGGGACTGACTGCAGATTTCTACCAAATCATGTGTGGCTTCTTTCCAGCTTCAGGACACCACTAGGGGGACATGGCCACGTTTGTCTAACTCATCAAGATCCCCTTGTGAAAACCAGCCTCACAAGGGAAAGGCTGGTGAGAAAGAGATTGAGAGGGACTTCCTAGTTGCTGGGAAAACAGAAATCACAGAAGCGATCACCCAGAGATACAGGCATATGCAGGGGAACCCCACTTCCAAACACAATAAAGCTCTGATATGATTCATATATTTGCATAGGGAAAGATTTGGGCACCTGAGTTAACCGGGTCTAACATCAAATAAACCACACACTGCTTTCGTGTCAATTGGCTAGAGCCTAATGCCGAGGTCAACAATGTCAGGCTTCATTGTCAACCCAGCCTGCTTAGCACCATGCATAGAGATCAAACTCTGAAACAAACTGCTCCCTTACCCCGATCAAAGAGTCTCCCAGTATCTCACAGAAGTCAAGAGATGTAGACGAGGAAATAGTCCATGAGGCTCCATCAAAAAAAAAAAAAAAATGAGTTGGCATACATCCAGATTTGGTTCTCTGGGGCTGGATAGATAGTTCTAGCTCTGTGGTTCAAGTACTTACTGCCTCAAGCCTGCTGAGAACTGGAGTTTGGATTTCTGGAGCCCTCATGGATATCAAGCGGGTGTAGCACCTCATGTGTAAAACTAGCCTTAGGATATGAAGATGGGATCACCCAGAGCAAGACTACAAATATCAATAGCCTTTTTAGTTGATTTAAGAGAGTGCCGAATTAATTAGCCTTGGTCATGGTGTCTTATAACAGCAATGAAAAAGGTAATTAAGACACACATATACACCTAAGAAACTCCGTTCCAGACCAGGTAAACTGCCTTCCTCTCTCACCATCGCCCACGCTCGCTTATGAGGCTCGCCCAGCCCGCTTTCCTGCCACGTGGGCTTCAGTGAGGTTCAGGGTGTCTCAACAGACAGTACTAGCATTTGGGATGAGGGAATTTCTCGTAGCCTGGGACTACCAACAGGGCTTTTTAAAACTCTAGTTCTTACCCTCTTAGACCTATGGACCATCTTCATTAGAGAACTCCAAACACGTTCTCATCCCTTTCTGAAGAGCCTAGAGTGAGGAGACCTTGTGCTTGGAAAGAACAAAAGTTACCTCTGTTCCATGTCTTATTTACAGACTCTGCTATAGCAGCCCTCAGAGTTGTCTGTCCACAACAAACACTGCATGTCAGGCCTGTACTCCCAGGAAACCAGAACCCCCAGTACAGACTGGTCCCAATGGTCCCACTGGATTGTTGCTATGGATCCTGGCTCTCCTGCAGAATATGGAGGCTGTTTTTATTGCTCCAGAGATTCAGAAAAGCAAGTTGATAGTACTCCTTTTGAAAAGTTACAAAAAGTCAGGTTTGCTATCCCGGCTCCTGATTAAACAGGAAAAGAGCTGCCCAAACCATCCCCTGGGTTTGACACACAGGCTGGTTCTGTTCTTATATGGCTGGATAATTTTCACATTTAACCATCTCTGTCACTTTACCTGTGTTGTCTTTGATGATTGCCAGGTCCCCATCAGGTAAGCATATATAGTACCCATACGGTGGAGGAAGCTTAGCAAGCAACCCACATCTACAGAGAAGTAAAAGCCATGGCCTAAGGTCCTGGGTTCAAAACATGTGTCCTTTATTATAGCTTAAGATTGCCACACTTGAAGCCTAGAACCAGTTGAGTAGTTTTGTTTGAAAAAACAGAAATATGCAGGTCCTCCAATGGAGGTTGTGGGTAAGGGCTGGATGATCCTTCTGGAATTATCTAAGGATCGGCATTTCAAAACTAATGCTTTGTGAATCATCGAATCTCTACTTACTGTTTCCCTATGAAGTATGGAGAAAAATAAAAAATAAAAATAAAATGTTTTACAATGTGGGCTCCACGTGTAGCCTAGCCAGTGCACACAGGGACAGAGTCTCCGCACACCCTGACACATGGATCCTGCCAACCCTGGGAGTGACTCCTCATGCAAAATGAACACCTGTGGAGTTCCAACGTGGCGGTGACCCCTCTGATTCCATGCCTGCAACTGCTTCTTTATTCCTTAATGTGTCATTGTGAAGTGCATCTCTTGAAGGCAATTAAAATTACACGGCGCCCTGATTTCAATCCTCCCACAATCCTGCTAAATATTTTCCACTTTAAAAAAATTAAGTTTTAATTAAGTTTTTTTCATCAAAACACCAGTCCTGCTGATAATGTCAGGAAAGGCTGAGAAAGTAATTACATGCACAATCTGGTTTTGACACACTCCTTTCTCCACTGGGATAGTTCTGTCTCCTTTACTTCATTAAATTTTCCCTGCCATCTTAAGAAGGTTTACTCTCTCTCTCTCTCTCTCTCTCTCTCTCTCTCTCTCTCTCTCTAGTTACTGTGGAGGTGAGAAAGAAGCAGGTTCCCTCCATCATTAGGCAGTTAGGCACTCAAGTTATACCCAAGCATCTTCCTCCAGCCAGCTCTCTTATCTGACCATAGACCATGGAGACAGACCAGCTTCTGGTTTCAGGAGGGCACATGGAAGAAGACTACCACATACAATTCTTAAACCTTCTGTCTCAGCCTAGTGTGAAGAAAAGAAACGCTCTCTACTCCAATGCCCTGAAGATCCAATCAGCAAACACAGCGCATGAGTCTATACAGGCCAACATTTCTTTCCATTTGGTAACTGGCAAACTCCAAACCTTTCCATGTGACTCTAACTTCTGGTCAGTTTGTTAGGATCGGCTAACGAACACACTGAGGCTCAGAAGGGAGGGAGAAGCATAGCTCAGTGAGTGACATACTGGTCACACAAAGATGAGGCCCTGAGTTCAGATTGGGTTTAGGATGGTCCCACCCTAAATCCAGGAATCAGTCACTTTAAAATCCTTACCTAGTTATATTTACACAAATTCTATTTACTGTAAGGTGAAATTCTGAAGTCCTAGGCACACATAGATCTGGGATGGACACTATCAGACAGCATGCCTAACACTGTCCTTTAAGGAAGCCTGTTATTGAGATGGGAGACTTCGGTGAAAGGCCACAGCCCACCCTGTTGGTTTGTCCATGTACACAATCCACAGCTGGAGTTACCATAATGAAAACTGTGTTGGTGGAAAGGAACATTGCCTTGAGCTATTTTATCATTAGGTAGCATTGCCCTTTAATTGCCCCAGCCTCTGAACTCTGCCCTCTCTTTTCCTTAGTCATTTAATAAATCCAATCTTATATTCTTCCTTGGTAATTTGTTTCAAGGTTGAAAACAAGAGACCTGAGAAAAGCCAAGCTCCACTGTATCTTAATCCCTAGCTTTCTTCTTACCCATACTCCTTCCTATGCATGACTTTTCATACAATTGAACAACAATCGCCTCATGTCTCCTGAGCACAAGTCCCTTCCTGCTTCACCCCACCCCTTCCAGCTGGGGAGGGCAGTGTTTGTCTTCTCCCTTACTCTTACTCTGTGTATGGTGTCAAGACACTTTCTCCGACTCTTTGGCACTCCTCCTATGAACAGGTAAGACTCAAGGCTCGGTCCCAAATGTGATGTCGTCATGACACCATGGGGGAGAGCTGGAAGACCGATTGCAACAGCTGGAGGTGAAGGGTGACTTCAAGACACAACAGAGCAGATGCTCATCTGAATTCACGGGGAACTTACAGCACACTTAAGACCTGCACAAGCTCAAGCCAGACAAACTCCCAGCATAGATAAGGGGATAATGGGCATGAAGTCCCAGCCTTAGCTGGGGGCTGTGGGGTGGGGGAGGGGGGAGCTACTGGCATTTGTTTGATGTTGGGAGAACGAAAGTCAATTTTCTTAAATGGTGTGATATCTGACATACTGAATACACTTCAGGGTAGGTGTCAGACTTGGGAGGATCCTGCTGGCATAAACTGGACTTAGAGAAAGAGACAGACAGACATACCGATGGACAGACAGAGAGGGAGGAAAAGAGGGAGGGAGGGAGGGAGGGAGGGAGAACAAAGAGATGAAGTTGGGTGGGTAGGGAGGTGAGAAAGGATTTGAAAGGGGCTGAGGTGGTGTGGGTATGAATATGATCAAAGTACATGGTATGACATTCCCAAAGGATTCATGAACTCATTATTACTTTTAAACTTAGACTCCAGTTGCACTCCTGAACACAGCCAGCCAAGTGACTCACCTCAGATGAGTAGGATGCAATGGAAATGAGGCTTAGTAACTTCAGAATCTACATCATCAAAGATGACGTAATCTCTCCTCAACTCTCACACTACGACTTACACTGAGTCACGGTTACCAAGCTCTGAAGGAGCCAGGCATCCACATGCAAAGGACACTGTATCCGTACCCTAGCTCAGTATCCTCCAACATCCATCCTGGGCCCAACAGTAAGTAAGCCTTGGTGATCTTACCTTAGTCTTCAAGATACACACTCTAATGCCAAGAGAAGCTGAGAGAGCTGTCCACATCAAGGCCTGCCAAAATCACAATTTCATGAGCAAAATACTTAAAACCATAGCTTGGGAGTTTCTTGTATATTATGAGAAATCTGGAATGTCCAGCATCCAGCCATACTATCTTCCTAAGATCCATTTATTTGTTGGACGATGCAATGAATGGCAACTTTATGATATCAGTCTGATGTACTTCAAATTCAATATGCTCTAAATAAAACTGTCAGTCTTTTCTCCGATCTTTATTTTATATCAGCTTTCTTTGGATGAATGCTACTGCCATGAGAAGTCAGGGAATAGGGTTAACACTCTTCCTCCATAAATTCAACTGTTTCCAATTCTATTGATCCTGCCTCCTTTATAGCTCTGGACTCCACCTACTCATCTTTTCCTCAATGTATCCACCAACTCTGCCACCTGGCATCCGAACTACAGTGTGTCCTAATGGACTTTGGGTCATCAATAATTTCTTACCTCTCTATGGCCTTGAACTGGTCACAGTATCTCCAGCAGTTACCCTCTGCCTCCCACTGTAGTTGGCTCTTATTCCATGTTCTTCCATGTCTTCTAGGTTCCAGCATGGTGACCTTGAACATTCTTTTTGTTGCCCCATCTATTCCCTTAACACAGAGGATTAGCAAGAGCTGTTTTCTCTACCCACAAGACAATTCTACACCCATTTCTCAACAAATCAACAATCGCTCCTTAAACATAGCCTCTTCAGGAAAGTCCTTTGCTCCCAGACAGACAAGATTCCTCCATTATATACCTCAAGAGATGATGATTAAGGAAATTTCACCTAGAGATATACACGGTGAAAAGGAGGGGGAAGCTAGCTCTTTCTTGTACTCATTTCTTGTACTTCATTTGCTGGTTAAAGAACATTCGTTTCTTGTGGATGGCTCTGTGCTGCTTGTACTTCTATGTAAATTCTGCTCTCCTGGGAGAGGTTGTCTGGAATGAAGAATGAGTCATGTACTCAGGTGGCTTCTTGTGAACCAGTCCCCTAGTGAATAAAGGAGCGAGTCACTGGGCAAGTGGGTGAGACTTCTGGGTTGGACGGGGGACGAGAGGAAGCAGGAGAGAGTTAGGTTCTTTAGGAACAGAGACAGCATATGGGTGAGACGTAGCTGCTAGAGTTTCCTGGTATCATGGCAGATCCACAAGGATTCACCACTGGAGGAATCAGATTTTAATTAGGCTTACAAGATTAGGTTTTAGTTGTTGTGCCCAGAGATTGAGTGAACATTGTCTCTGAACTAAGTTTTTGTTGTGTTTTCCTTCATGTGGAGGCTTATCTGGGTTCAAGAGAGAAAGGTACGGCGGCAAAGCGTGAGTTTGTCTGATGTGCACCACAAAAGTCATGGAGGATCTGGAAGCATGGGACTGGCATGGTAACGACCCACCAGTGGGAACTTAGTGAACTGGGTGAAGACATTTTGGGAGCTCTGGGCCAGAGAGTCTCCACAAGATAAAAACAGGTTGGCTATTGCCCACCAGCGCATGCCTTGCCAGGCCACCATGGCAGACAGTTGGCAGCACAAGTGCTGGAACAAGCTGGTTCTTCTTCTTCTTCTTAATATTTCCCGCAACAGTTTCTGCCATGGGATTGTACATAGGCGACCACCCCCAACCTTTTGGTCAGAGAGTTATATGGAGGTTAGCAAAATGTTTGTTTTAATATTGATACAATTTATTCCCACCATAAAAGCTATTATTAGACTAATGATGGATTTATAGGTAGCATCTCAGGCATAGGACTTTTACAGGATTTGAAGTGAAGAATCCCAGGGATCTATGAAAATAGAGACTCATCTTAAAAAAGGTTTCAAGGGTACTGAGACATTGGACAGACTGGGAAATTTTTTTCTGAATAGTTTTAACTAATGATGGCCCATGGCCAGACATACAGGATCATTTTATGTTTACAGAGACATCATAATTCCCAGTAGCTATAATCTAGAAAAATTTCATTTCAAAACTCAGAGAAAAAAAAATATAGCCACAATAAGTTGGTCTGAAGTGCACAATTTCATAAGGCTACTGTCTTCCAATTTAATCATATTTTTAAAATAATTTCCATTTAACAAAGTTTGGACTCATAAATGGCAAAAACAAAGGGAAAGTAAACTAATATAAAGTTAGTTGCTCTTGAATCAAAAGTTTGCAAAGTTGTAGCTAATGGTTTGGTTTCTATGCTCTTTCAACAAACCTGGCCATATCCCTTGGAGAACTTTATTTTTGAGCTTCGGAGTCTCACTTTCTCTCTTCTAAGTCTTATATACTGCACTCTACATTCATCTCTATTGTATTGAAGCCTATTTGGAGTAAATGCTGTGCTAGAATGAAATCTCAGGCCTGCTGGATGGCTCATGGCTTCAGTTGATACTTCCCATGCATTCCCCATCAGGCTAAGAACAGGGAAGAGGATGGAAAGCAAGAGAAGGCAGCATGCCTTGATAGGCTTAGTAGAGTAGACCTTCCTGAATCATTTGGCCATTTTGTTCGATTACCAGTAAAGTGAGTGACATGAGGTGTATAATACAGGAATCTTGATTAAGAGGCTATGATTAAGAGAGATTGTTGGTTTGTTGAGAAATGGATGCAGAATTGCCTTGTGGGTAGAGAAACCGTTCTTGCCAATCCTGTGTTAAAGGAGTAGATGGGGCAACACAAGGGTGAACTTCATCTCAGTAGAAGCTTTACCATAAATCTGAGGCATGATGAAAGATTAAGAATATTAGTCTTGTTGGGCTGTGGTAGCACAGGCCTTTAATCCCCAGCATTTGGGAAGCAAAGGCAGGCAGATCTCTCTGAGTTCGAGGCCAGCCTGGTCTACAGAGCAAGTTCCAGGACAGCCAGGGCTACACAGAGAAACCCTGTCTCGAAAACAAATGAACAAACAAGCAAATAAAGGACTATTAGTCTCCGTCCAAGACTGTGTCTGGCTCTTCTTTAGAGATAGACTGACAGACTTCAGATTTCTTGGTTTATCAGTCTCTCTTGCATCATATTGGGATGCTTAAGTCTCTCACAGGCCACTATGATATAAGGCTTCACCTAGGTAAAGAGATAAAGGAACTGTACCCTTGTATCACATTTAATGTTGTAAGTTGTTTCTCAATACATCAAAAGATGGGCCAGGCTAGTTTAGTCATTTAGTCTTCCAAAGTCTCATCTGCAAAGAGTTGTACCCCAAACCTCTAACAGACTATCAGCAGTCTGCTGATGATGGCTCCCCTGGGAGAGAGCCCTCGCCCAAACAGCTGAGACACCACGGTTGTTGCTTCCTCTGATACACACCTGAGAAATTCACAAAGCGGACAGAAGTGACTTCACAGAGTCAGGGGACTTCCTGTGAATGATTTTCATGCAGGTCCGGCAGAAGATGACGCAGAGGAGGAGACCACATCATATATTTATCTTAATCACTGAAGGGTTTTCATTTATAATTCATAGGTACTTAGACTGCTTGGGAATTCTGATTAAAAAGGATGTTTTTTATTATTTTTTTTATTCTTCATTTTCTTTTACCTCTTCATGACCACAAGAAAGAGATGACTCTTAAATGTGGTATAAGAATGAACTGTTCCCAAAATAGAACTTGATGCCCATTAATTACAGTGCTATCTAAGCAGTACTTATAAAAATCATCATCACTCCGCATAGGGAGGAACATATAATTCTGTCCTAACCTAGTGCGTTTAACAGCCACTTTCAGAAGCACAAGAAGAGTAATTATCTTAAACAGCTATGAGATGTATCAATTCTTCCCTGTCAGAACTCTGGCTGACCAGCTCCCCAAAGTTAAGAGAGTAAACAATGGTGACCAAGAAGGCCCTATCACAGAAGAACAGGCATTCCATATTTAATTGATACAGATATCAGCTGGGGCTTCAACATGTCCCTAGCTAGCTCCTTAGAGGAATTTTTAAACGTGAAACCAACTTTAATTTTAAAGATTCTTACTGGTTTTCCTTTTAATTTAAAAATCTTAATTATTTTAACTTAATATAAAATGTATAATCCAGGAACCCTGGTGCCTGGGATTATTTCTGGCACACTGAACCATGTCTGGAGTTGCTGTCATATCCTGTGGGATCTCAATCAGGAGCATTGCCAACAGGAAGCAAAGAGATATTTTAAAGGGTGCACTGGGGAAAAGCATCTTTGGGGAGTATGAGAAGTCCCCAGGAGTTGAGGACCCTGCCTGGCTTTATGCTCTTCTATGCTGTGTATAGAGGGCAGGCTCAAGGACAGCCCTAGAATGAGAGCATGCCAGAGATCAATTTCTCTCTTCAACCTCAAAGTCCTTCAGACATTGACCAAAGAACCAACTCCTAGGAGAGGAATGGAAGCTCAGAGTTATGACCATGCTCTCTGTAAGGAAGGGCACTGCTGCTGACTGCCCACCATAGAGAAAGGGTGAACCTCAGCTCCATGCCTGAACTTCCAGCTTCCAGGCCTTGAAGCCCCAGAAACTCAGATATAGCATGCAGAGAAGAGACAGACACCGAGGAACAGTTGGACCCCAGAACACAGTGTTCTTGAGTCATAAAGGGACCAGGGAAAGAGAGATTGGAGCACTAAAGACTATGCTACCTTATTTAGCTGGGCATCGTTCCCTCCTGTGCCAGTGTCAGTAGCTGGAGTCAAAGATTGGCTCTGGCAACTCTAGGTGAGAGCTTTAACCAACAAAGCAGCTTCAGAATATGACCAAGAGTCTGGATGCTTACTTAAAACTTAAACAGAGAACGATGGTGGCTTTACTCTTAAAACACTTACCACCTGACTAGGGAAATACGGCACAACCAGTGGAGAGTAAAGCAGTGTTTAAAACAACTGGCTACAAACTGACAAGGAACATCACACATTTTACTTAGAGAGACTTCAGTGGTCAAACAACATTGCACACATTAAAATCAAGTCCATACAGGTAAAGGAATGAGGGAAACAGTCCACTACAATAATACTAAATGTTCTGTACCCCATACCCCCAAGGTCCAGAGCTAGTCTGCCCAATTCAACACCCGTCAGGCCAAGGTGGGAAGCCAGCCCAAGAAACAGGAATGTCCCTGTTGCCTCTTCTAATGTGACCACATGGAATAAATCTTTTCCTGCGTCACACTCTTAACTTGGCTGTTTTAGTTGGTTTCTCCAGGACCAGTGGCCAAACTTGGGCTCTTGACAGCACAGAGTATCCCCCAAGTATGGTGACACTCAGGAATAGTCCCTTTTCTCCTATGGGACATCTGCCAGTGTTCCAGATGGATGTCATGCTCATGTGTGGCTGTTGGTGGCTGTGACACATCATGTCACCTTCACATTTGGGAAACAGCTTAGCGGTGAGGAGGTGAGTGGCAAAGGACATGCAGGACAATGCCATCAAGAGACACTATGGCTGGGTGACATTTACAAAAGTAAATAGTTTCCTTAACGAGTCTCATAGAATTGAGACAACTGAAAGTCAAGTGGGAGAAAAAAATCAAAGCCAAACCCTGACCACTTTTATGTGATTTTAAATTTGTTATTTAAGTATGCAAGTGTAGGTGCAGAATACCAAGTGGTAGTGAGGGGTGGGGTGGGGAGAGGAATCTGCCTGAGAAATGCAAAGCTTTCTTACAGAGAATGCTAAAGAGTTATGTGTTCTAGATTCTAATAATTTATTCAACACATGCATCCTCCCTGTGTTCCCTTTCTCCTTGCTGTGGATTTCCCTCATCCTATTGTTGGATAAATAGGCAGAAAATATAAATAAACCAGTGCTTAGCTGAAGTTCTACCCTACAAACAACTTTAATTGTGTTTTAATGCTTAGCAGACTCAGAATTTCTTCTTTGCTGTCTGCTCATTATAATACATTTCAAAACCCAAATCAACATGCTTTCCTGATGTGGAGCCAGCAGCTTTTAATCTTTTGGATGCCTAGGCAGAAGGCATGATTGGGGACCAAGTAAAGGCACATAAGTAATATGGTATGGCTTACACTGGGTCAGGGCTGCAAACACATATTGTCTGGTATGTGAGGTAGAAAAGGAGTTTCCTGGAAGGCTATTCAAGGTCAGAGAGAAGACAGAGTATTAGAAAACCCAGCAGAACTGGGAGTGGCCAGGCAGCAGGTCTTTCTCAGAAACAGTCCACCTGAGGTACCAGCACTAGCCATCAACATGGTTGCCTCGATACTTTCCCCAGGTATGCGTTGGTCTCTGTAAGTCTTCTCTGAGATCCAAAGTCCAGAGAGTGGGGACATGTGATTGGTCAATAGTGTCGGATCTTAACCAGGGAGAACGCAAAGGTGATTCTACCAGAAGAGGGTGAGGGAGGCATTGCCCCCACCTTAGCATCCCCCACAACTTAGCACACCCCCCACACATACACACACCTTAGCACACTCATGTTTCTGAGCTGCTTGGGAACTATTTTTCTTCTTCATCCCTACAGGCATCCTGGTTGATCTGACACTTTGTGGTCTAGTTTTCAATAGCAGGTGATGGAGACTGTATTCTCATTCACGTTATGCAGCAAGCCCTGACAATTTGATGATTATGTATTTATAGTGTTTTATAGTGAAACTTTACATGCAGTACTTTCTATAAGCATGGCATTGTGATTTATAATGAGATAGTATACATTTGGTCTTCTTAAGAGTTTCTTTAAAACCTTGGATACTTCAGTGTGCTGAGTTTTACTTCTGGCACTAATAAGATTATTAGGTGATAGGGTTAAAATAGCTTACAGCTATAAACTTACAGCTTGAGATTGTCATTGTCTAGGGGCTCTGGGGTCCTAACCTGAGATCTTTATCTATAGATGGGTAAATGGTGTTCAACTTGGACTATATTAGAAGGCATCCACATGTCTTCCACCAGAAAGCTGCAGTAAATGGCGAACGTGGGAATAGAACAATTTCCCCTCTCACTTTAAGGTGAATACCTCTAATATTGACCACATAGGGCTGTGTGTTGGAAGAAAATGATCTCTATGTCACACAAGGAATATGTGAACACAATAACTGTACCCTGGCAGGTCAATTTCTTTTGCAAAATACTACACAGTGACTGAAGCCAGGCTAATGAATGTACATGGCTAAGATGGTCTCTGTTTTTTTTCCCTAGTGTACTGAGGAAGTTCAAATGATCCACACTTGCTGAGGTTCAACCTTCTAGTGTATTCCCAACTAGCTGTCTTTGACAGTGACACTGAAAACACAACAAGTAGATCTGGAGAGGAGAGGAGAGGAGAGGAGAGGAGAGGAGAGGAGAAGGAAACACATAGCCATGGAATCTGTCTGTAAGGAAAGACCGAATTTCTCCCACTGCAGAAAGGATTTACAAAAGAGGGTGTATAAGGTAGGTCTCCAGCACATGATGGAAGTTGGGAAACTGGAGCTGGAAATCCAGTAAGGAAATCCAGCTGGACCCCACAGGGTCCTTAGTCTGAATTGTTTGAGAATCTGGAGCTCCCTAAGTTTGGTCAAGACTCTCACCAGTATCTTGGAGCTACTACAACTCAAGTGCAACCCTTTGTTGAAAACTGCATGCATGTATGCATGAAATTCTCAAAAAAAAAAATAAACAAATAAAAGCAATTTAAAAATTGTAAAAGGGGACATAAGGTTGAGTGTAGACTGAGAAATAGCACCGAGGCAGGATCAGAATAACAAAATGAGGGGGAACCAACAAGACACCCTCAGCTCATTTTATTTGGAAATACCTAGGAGTATATCTCAGGGGAGAAGGTCCTCTAGTAAGCAGGTAGGGAAATGGACTTATAAACTTGAGTATTAGTATACCAAAAGCTCAAAGGTTGCTGTCATTATGAGCTTGCTAAGTTTTTCTGCTTCCTTATTGTCTGTTCTTTATGGGTAAGTTATTAAAAAATATTAAATACCTTTTCTAAGCCATATATCCACTATGTGTTGAAAGCGTGAGGCTCCCAGACTATATACATACAGTCCCCCTCCTCTGAGCTATCTGTGCATACGGTGTCTCTGCTCTGAAAGTGCAGGAGTGTGAATTAGGTCCACTCAGAGCAGAGTGATCATCCATCAGTCGGGAGGCAGGGGCTTTGCGCCAGTGTATCTTTGCGTAGTGCCGATAAGATCACTGGTGGGGGGGGGGGTAATGGCAACTCTAGGAGGGCTGGACCGAGAAAGCTTATCTTGGGGGGGAGGGGCAGTAATTGTCGGACACTGTGACGCTACAAATGTCCCTGCATTCAATCTCAGATAAATGTGACTGTCCAAATTAAACCCCTAGAAACAATAAGAAATGGAGGTCATGTAAGAACATTCTAAGCATCTCCTTGACTTTCCCTCCCCTTCCTCCTCTTCCTTCTTCTATTTCAGCAGAAGGTATAAGGCTAAATACTTAAGAAAGCCTACTATTGAGGAAAATAGATTTGTTATTTTAATAACACTCCTGAAATGGCTCTGTTTAACCATCTGTTGTTAACTTCGCAATTCTGCATTTCTCCTCCTTTCTAAATATCAGTATCACCCACCAGTCCACCCACCCCCCCAAAAAGTTGTCATGATAAGAGAAAGAGGTTTTCTGGAGGAAAAAACAAACCAAGAAAAGTGTTAGGTTGCTCAGTGTACAATTTTGTTAACTATTTCCTATGGCTTTCTCATGCTAGATCAGCTTTTAAGGTGGAGACAATTTTATAATATTAAATACAAAAGACATAAATTTATAATATTAAATACAAAAGATATGCCAGGAAGTAGAGGATACAGAAGAGGGGGAAGGAATTCAGAGAAGACAAGCATTGGAGAAGCTATTTAATTCCATCCACGTATCCCACAACTGAGAAAGTGCTCTGGATCTGTGTGAGAGCCCACAGAAGCAGCCAGCCAACTTGAGCTTGAACTGGAGCTAGAATCAAGAAAACCACTCTGCTAAGAGGCCAGGCTGTACATCTAGTCACCCAAACACCTTAAAGTTCATCATCAGAAAGATCAGGGTTTCTGTGATAACATGATAAACATCATAAAGAAATCCCCAAAACATTAACTTTGACCTTGTCACCGGCAAAGTGGATAGTAGTGAATTCACCAGGTGATGAAAGAGAATTGTCAGTTGCCATGGAAACAACTGGGGCTGGACACAGTCTGCACACAAAAGCCAGGTGCTGTGGTCCCAAAGCTGGAGATGGCAACAAGAGCATGCCTAAGGTTGGCTGGCCACTCAGTGTAGCTAATGAGTGAGCTCCAGGCACAGTGAGAGACACTGTCTCAAATATTAAGGTAGAGTGCAATTAAGTCTTACAACACTGCCCTCTGCCCTCTACACACATGCACACACACATGGACATAAGAGCATGCATACACTGATACATAGACCAAAAAAATTACAATTTAATAGTGACTTTACTACTCTACATGAATAAGAATTATAGATTTAAAATTTAAGCCATTTAAAAACGTACATGAAGTGTAGTGTGGTAGTTCATTTATATTCATCCACTTGATTGAATGAAGGGCTATGCAAGAAGTTATTAAAAGATGACTTTCATGTGACTTTGGGGCTCCTTGCAGAACAGATTGACATTTGAATCAGTAGGCAGAGCAAAGAAGATTCATCTTCACTAACACGGACCAATCTGATAAACACAAAGGTGAGGGGATGAATTTATTCTTTTCTCTTCTAATGCTGAAATGTCCATTATCTCTTAACCTTGAGTGATCGAGACAGTTCTTGGGAGGTATACTATTGCCTGCCCTGGTTTTCAGACCTTCCAAATGAGTTACAACCAGCAGCTTTATTGGCATTCCAGCCTGAAGATCATGGCACTTCTCATAATCTATGATAATGTGACCCAATTCCTGTAATATATGTTCTCTTATGAATCTATCTATCTATCTATCTATCTATCTATCTATCTATCTATCCTATTGATTCCTCTCTTCTGGAGAACCCTGACTAACGTACTTATTAAATGGCACATTCCTGCCTTGGTTCCTATGCATAGGGATATAATTAATAACTTTACATAGAAAAAATTAAAAGCAATACAAATGCCTCTGTACCATTTACCCAGGAGCTTCAGTGGTGTTGAACTGTTAGAATGCCATGCCAGGCAACTCCAGGACAATGATGCGCTGGCTTTAGGAAAAAGTCCATTCAGCATTTCCTATAAGAGAGGCTATTTCCAATGAAGTAGGTACCACATATAAAAAGAAAGACAGATTGTTTAGAGACAAATGTCTCAGTAGATGTGGGGTATGGACACATAGAAACACATCTCCCGGAGATGAGCAACAACCTTCAGAGGTAATGAGATGTCACCAGATGGCCTTGGTGCACATGCCCCACAGTCCAAGCTGACAATGGAAGGCACTCAAAATAGCAAAGTAAAAGTGAAAACTCAGGGGTTGACATACGTGGTTAGGAAGCGAGGGAAGGAGAATGACTCAGCCAAGAGAAATCAATCTAGATGCTACGGTGCCAAATGGGCTTCATCCAAGCCAGTGAAACGGTTGCCCAGACTTCTGCTTTAGGGAAGATGCTAAGCCCACAGTGTTGTAATCCACTGTGGAGAATCCACTTCTGTGAGGTCTAAGTTATAAAGTTACCTGAAAGCCTAAACAGTAAAGATGTTCCTAGAAAGGCAGAAATTTGGTTTATTCGCCATGTATGTATTCTTCACTTTGATGACTGAAATGCTTACCATAGTAAGACAGCTTAGCTCATGGCAGGCGATGGTCAGAGGAAGTACAGGAAGCACAAATGTTCAGAATCTTACCTAATGGGAGAGGTGTGGGCAACATTAGCATACCCACTAGATCCAGCATGGACTAGAAAATATAATACACTTAAACCCTCTATGGATAGGACCCATGGAAGAGGTACATGTGTAGGGTGAGGAATGGAGTTAAGCTAACAAAGGAGTTTGGTTAAAGCCCTAAAATGAGAAACAGGAAGCATCCACACACTTCAGTTGTACATGGAATACAGTACAACCTCTGTATTCTGAATATAAGCTAAGAGCATAATGACAACAATAATAATAATAACAATAATAAACATACACCTCATTGGTCAATATGATCAATTTTGACTGATTTTCCTCTGAAATTCTATAATCTTTCAGCTCCTTAACTTAAAGAGAGTAGCTGAGGAACAAAAGAACATCTCAAAATCCACAGAATGCAGAAAGAACAGCATTATCAGAAAGGACAAAAACTTCAAAGCTTTGGAAGTGTGAAGGATCAGAGCAAGGGTTAAAGGCCATGGGAAACTAAGATCAAGACCGGGAAACTCCACGAGGAAAGTAAAACATAGCTACCATAGGAGCTAAAAAGGAATCTGCAAGATGATGGTGGCTTTGCACAGCTCCAGGAAGGCTAAGGTGTGGCAGAAGCAGGAACATGTTCATCAGTTATTGGGGGAGCAAAGGATGATTAGGATCCACTCCCCCAATAACAGATGAGCATGCTCCGGCTTCAGCCACAGCTTGGCCTTCCAGGCACCTTGCAAAGCTATCCCAGAGCTTGGCAGTCAGCCACACTTTAAGGAAACATCACAATGTAGCTTTGAGGTGAAACCACAACAAATCAAACAAACAAATAAAACCACAGGCAAAGACTTGCTGATGGAGCACAGCTCTTTCAGTCCCATGCCAAACACCTTCCTATGGAATCTGCTCAATGAGGAAAACACAGTTCAAGATACCAAGATCAGGAGCCACTCTCTAAACTTGTTAGAAGATGATGGCGCAGGATGTGTTTGAGAGAGAGAAGCCTGTGGACAAGGCACACCTTGTTTCCAAGACAGGTTAAAGTTGAGCCACACCATAGTCATGCAACACCTGACAATTGACTGCATTTCTGTTGTCTATAGGGAAGAAAGAGTGTGCATTGAAAATGCACATGTAAAATGTTGGACAAAGACAAAATTATATATGACATAAAGGGCAATTTGTCTTTGGACTGCTAGGATCAAATGTACTGTACATTTATTCCCACAGAGCTATGGTTCTAGAACCCCCAAAGACACTCAATTCTATAGATTTGTTCAAGGCACTTACAGAAAATGATGCAATATTTGTGCATAGTCCACATGCATCCTCTCCTGTACTTCACCTCATCTCTAGATTACATACAATACTAATGCTTAAGACGCTATGTAACTAGCTGTAACATTACATTCTTAAGCAAATGACATGGAGTCAGTACTTGTTACAGATGCACTTCTTTCAAATATTGCTGTGCTCTAATGCACTGAATGTTTTTATATAAAAATCATGGAGAGAGAGGGCCGAGGATATAGTGCCATCTTAATTAAAGGCTGGGTAACAAATGAAACCAATACTCCTCAGGTCTCTTTGCTTGGGTTCAATGGATAAGACAGGTAAGTAGATGGTTAATTACAAGCAATGGCCCAAAAGTTATACCGTCTTGTATAAAGAGGTCTGGAGACTATGGACAAGAGAATGACTAATTATAAGAAAGAGTTTAGGTAAGATAATGAACCTGAGGTTAGTCTGTAGGCTTCAGCTTTTACTACACACATACACACACACACACACACACACACACACACCACGCAAGTACTTAGTATATAATCACAACTTAAACCTCCATGAAGTCCAGACCAATAGTTAATTCATAATAAATACTCAGATTTAACTAATAGTCTTAAATCTATCAAAATAGGAAAACAGGCCTGGCTTGTTTTGTTTTAACGTATAGAATTAAGAAAGTGATGGTAAGAGCTGAGATAACAGGAAGGAATGCTTCAACATTTGACCCTTGAAAAATCTTTTCTCTATTTAATTCACCAAAACTGCACCATAAATTATTCAGTCTATCCTAATTAACTCCCCAGAGAATTATCTTCAAGGCACAGTTAGTTGGTGCCTGAGGCTAAACTCCGAGCTAGCTCTGGGATGTAGGAGGGATATAAAAGTGTTCTGTGCTTGAAGATTCCAGTTATGCTGTAACCCTGAGCCAGGAGATGAAATTATCCCATAAGAATGACTGTTAAATAGGGGTGTAGGGAATTTCATATTACATGCTGTCTCTAGCAATTTGTCAGAATACACTCTTTACAAATAAAATTCTGGGCCCGGGATCATTAAGGATTTTAAATATTTGAATGGAGACAATGACGCTCTTCCCAGGACAAGGTGATCATTTTAGCCATGTTGCCCATACAGACTGTGGAGTCCTAAAAGAAAAGATTCTGAGCAAGCTCCCAGTGGGCCCTCCATGTTAAGCCTTGGGAAATAATGAAGCCAAAAATCCCATAGCCAGACCCGAAAATAGCTTTGTAGCAAGAACTGAATTGAAGAAGCATTCAAGAATCCTGCAAAAGATGGCTGAAGGGAAGGGAGAGGAAGGACACAGAATTTGGCCCAGAAGAACAAAAGAAAAATCAAAACCCAAAAGGGTCCCACTCGAGGCTGGGAAGAACAGAATGTGACAGTAGAGAAGGCAGGAGCAGAGAAGTGTGGGAAATGAGGAGATTCATATTTCCCCAAGGCAGAGCTGAGCACCAGGGGATCAGGGAAACCTGTGCCAGCTAAATGGTAAGTAGCAATAATCCCAAAGCCAGGTCGATAACCAACCAATGCTCTCCTGCCCCCTCACACACTGGGCTGTAACAACTTTTCCTTGTTCATCTGCTGCGGCATGGGCACACAAGCTATGACCCCTGCTTTATGGGAATTTGCTCTAGAGGTAAACAGGACATACATGGAGGGTTATGTCCAAGTAACTAACAGGAAAACAGTCACTTTCCAAATCCTAGCCATTTATGTATAAGGTAATAGGCTGACTTGCCTCCAAAGGACCAGAGTTGTAGGTGGAAGCCAGTTACACATTCTCTCACTTCCCCCTTATGGTGTCATAACAAGTCTATTCTGGTTTTGTGCCTGCTCCAGGCACACAGCTTTGAATACCGCTTGAAACTCCTGAGTGACGGGAGTATTATAGATTATTACCAACGAATAACTTTGGGACTGTATCTGTGTTTATTCTGAGAAGGTGGCTCAAGGCGGGTCCCTAGGTAACTCAAGGGAGATGCTGACCTGAGTAACGACAAGGCTGGAATCTCAGCCTCTTTCTTAACCTCTAGTGAAAAAAAAATAAACAGGATACTGAGTTCATCGCCAGGAGCCAATGAAATCATCATTCACATCTAAGCAACAAAGCCTGGAAGGATACTGCCAATCAGGGAGGATTTAACACCTTCCACGTTAGTGATATACCAGGAAGGCGATGCTTGCCATGGGACCTTTAGAGCTAGTGAATTGTTGAATCTGAACCAGAGCCTCCAAATTCAGTCAGGTGGGAGTGTTCCACCTGCAGCTGGTGTCTGGAGTGTTTTGTGCATTGACTGACACTGGCTAACAGACTCAGCTGCACATTAAGCTGCAGGGCACCCGGCTGGTGTTAGAGAGCTACAGTGGGGGCACCAGTAGACCCCTTCGCACAGGTGGAGTCGAGTACCCTCCCTGCTTAACTAAAAGAGCAATGAGAATAGAAGCCGTTTTAGGTCTTAGACTTTAGAAGGTCCAGAGACTTCTGCCACTGTGCTTTTTAGAAGTTCTGAGCCCTACCATGTTAGAAGTTTGGCTACCCAGCAAGAGAGCCCAACAGCTGAGAGCCAGGTAGAACCCAGAGAGCCTAGGCCCAATGCAGGGGAGAACTGCTCTGGGGGACCCAGGGATCTAAGACTACGGATATCAGCTGCTGAGCTGGGCAAGAGTTTGTTCTGTGGCCAGAGAGAGTCAGCACAAAGAACACTCCACTCTGAGACAGGCATCTTCCATCACAGCCTGGGAAGTTGTCATAGCTTGTTTCTTGCCCTTGTTTTTATTCATGATAAAAATACTTTCCCAACCCCTTCTGGGGCCAGGCTCTAACTAGGCTCAAAGACCACAAAAAGAGATTGAGGATCTGCCCAGCCAGATCTCTGCAATTCCGTCTGTCCATCCTTCATACAGCTACCTACGTCCCCACCATCACCACTGCTGTTCTATGTCCCCCTCTGCTGTTCTTGGTGTCGCTTCCCACCAGATAGGACAAATGAGATTCAATTCAAGCTCCCGGCTCTGTGGAGCGTTTTTTTGACTAAACCTGGCTTCTGCACTGCAATTTCTCTGGCTGTCCACTAAAGCCCAAAGGGCAGATAACAGTATTTCTAAAAGATTCTAATGAGTTTAAAGTAGAATTTTGTAAATACTGTTCAAATCTAATATAAACTAACTAGGTTACATTTTATTGTCTATTCTAAAATGTGTTTGTCAGGAGAAGTTCTGGGAATTATATAGTAAAAGTACCCACAGGTAACAGTCTCCTTGCATCTGCAGGGCAGATAGGAGGAGATTCTGCTCTTCTGTCCGTGCCAGGGCCCTGTGGGGCCCAAGCAGACACATTCATACTGTGTGAGGTCTGAGGAACATCAGACAGGCCTTTTATACTTCCTCCCACTATAGCCCTGTGTTTCTGAGTGTCCCTCAACTGATTTTTCTACCATCTATCAATTAACTAAAAAGCTTCCCTTCCAGTACCCACAGTGACACTTCAGTTCCTAAGCAAATGTTTATTTCATTAAGCCCTTCATCAGCGATGCCAAGTGCATAGGGTAGTTAATGTTTTTAAAACGCCCCACAATTGAGTTTGGCAGCCGAACCTCCACATCGCCAGCTCCAACAAACCCAGCACGATGTGTCAGCAGCGCCTCAGACAAGTGGATGTTAATAGTTTAGTGGGCAATCAGCTGGGTTGAGAGCAGAAATGGAAACGTGGGCCCCAAAGACCTATTCTTAGATTCTATTGCAGACAATGGCCAATCATGCACTTAAGTTTGATTAAATACCATAAGTGCAATTCATTTGCACAATCGAGCTACTTTGAGCTAGGCCACCATGATTGATATTTTGTTTTATCCTCAAATGGCTCTCAGCTTTTCATCCAACTCTTCCTCCCTTTAATACTCGACAATAAGACACAGTCATAAACATTTCTGTAACTTAAAAAAAATTCTTTATTTTGTTTTTTTTTTTTAATGGACAAAACAAGGAAATAGTGGAGATCACTTATAGGTGAGTGGTTACCCAGCAATAAGAAAATGCAAATGGTTACCAGCAATAAGAAAATGAAAGACCAGTTATAGATGTAGTAACTTGGATGAATTTTTTGGCAAGATACATTGAGGGAAAGAATGACTCTTAAAGGTTTCATACTAATTAATCCCATTAATGCAACATTTTTGAAATAATAAATTATAAAAACAGAGTTCAGGTTAGTAGACCTCGGGGTCAGAGACAGCTATAAGAGACCAACCACTCCATGGGAACTTTATGTTAACAGCATTGTTCTCTATGTTGACTGAACAAAATATCAATATACCTCCTGTTAATCTGTGCCATAGTGTTGTAAGACACTTGCCCTGATGGACACTGGGTAAACAGAAACACCAGAGCCCTTTGTAGTATGTCTGAAAACTACATGTGAATTGAATCTAACTTTACCTTTTGAAGTTCTGGTTAGCTTCATCTTGCTGGAAATGTAAATGAATAGTGAATGTGTTTTATACATTATCCTACGTTTTTTAATTTAAAAAAAAGAAAAAGAAAAAAGTTAATTCCAAAGTAATGCAACCCAGCTTTAAAATTATCCTTTGTGTTTATAAAGGACAATTTGTGGATTGAACTTGTAGATCAGTGGTCAACTGAATAACATCTATGAGCCCCTAAATCCAATCCCAAGTATAGCATGTATGCTTACACACACACACTCACACTTGCACACACATGCATGCACGTACGCACATACATTTCACAGTTTAACAAAACCAAGTCAATTTAAATATGTATTTTGGTTCCAAGTAGGTGATAAAAATCTTACAATTTATAAGGTGAAGATAAGTTTTAGTTCAATAAAGCACTTTTTCAGCCTGATTTCAAAGTGAAGAGAGCAATCTCTCCATTCTTTAGTAATACTATCATTTTTGTTCATTGTTCTCAACACTCTCTAGCAAGACAATGACTTTACATCTGAAGCATTTTCCTCTATTTTTAAATTTTTTCTTTCCTATGCTTTATATTAAGATCCTCCCTGGACAGCTTCAGAATTCATGGCAGATTCTTTAAACAACACAAATGTGGAGCAACACAGAACATTCTGGGAATAAAATATAAACACTGCTCTTTGGGCTTGGGGGCGTGCTAAGCAAAACTATACTAAACAGTCAGCCTTTTCTCCTCCAAGTCATAAGTGACACTTGTCTACACTGACCCTTCTCCCTCCCAAGCTTTCCATCCATGAAATGGACTGGACCTGAGAGGCAGGTGAGAGATGTTAAGAGTCCATTATGGGATGGAGGTAGGGAAGGGCTCATTTTTTATATTTCTTAGTCACCAAAAGACCAGCAGGCAGTTAAAACGCTATATCTTTCTTACTGACTTGGCTGCATAAGCCCGGCTAGATCCAAAAATCCCCCAAATGTATAAGTAGCTTCTCAGAAACAGCTATATCCAGTCACCTCTGTCAGGGTCTTCACATAAAGATAGCCGTACACAAAACTGAGAACTCAAGTCTTTCCCTCCTCAAAGTTCTAAAGTGAGCCTGGGGAGATGACCCAGTTAATAAAAAGTGCCCACTATGCAAGCATGAAGATATGAATTTGAACCCCTAGAACCACTACAAAAGTTGAGCATAGAGGCCCATGTCTGTGATATCATTGTGTGTAATGGGAGTGAGGGTTGGGAGACAGGTAGATCCTTGAAGCTCATTGGCAGTCTACCTAGACAAATTGATGAGCTTCAGGTTCAATGAGAGAGCCTGAAGTCAACCTCTGGTCTCCACACATGTATGCCACATACCCACACAAGCAAGTATATCACAGACAGAGAGGGAGAAAGACAGAGACAGACAGACAGATGGACAGGTGGAGAGAGAGAGAGAGAGAGAGAGAGAGAGAGAGAGAGAGAATATTGAAAGATGCCAGACAACCAAAGAATACATAAGACAAAAGTAGTCATGACAGCCAAGAACCAGGCAGCACACATCAAGACACCAGTGAATCCTCTTCATGAAAAAAAAAAAGAGCATGATTACTCAATCCACAGCACTGTCATCAGAGAGGACCCTCAACATGACAAGAGACAGCAAATTTAATTCTACAATGCATTGTGCTCGGCATCCTGAGCTTCAGTCTACATAGACCTCAGAGTGACTATTCCCTCCCTCTCGTAATGGAGCTGCCCAGACAGAGTCAGCCATTTCCCTGCACCACACAACAGGAATGTCAGCTGATTCAACCATCCCCCTCTGCTGGCCATCCTGTCCCGAGTCTCTTCTCACTGCAGATACTAGCATGTGAGGAAAATAAGGCCTTCCACCTCTGAAGGGAAAATATACAAAGATGAAAGCCCCTACTCTCAAACTGGAGACTATACAGACATAGCTGCTGTGTTTGCCTGTCCTTGGGCCATTGATTGCCTGCCATACTTAGAAGGGTGGAGAGATGGAGGTATAGGGGTGCTAGGTCAGTTGATAAAATGCTTGCCTCCCAAGTATGAGGACCTGAGTTCTAATCCCCAACACCTACATCAAAAGTCATGTGTGGCAGTGCACATCAGTAAATTCAAGCTATGAGATGGAATGCAGAGAGACAGGAGCACCCCTGGACTCTTGGAAGCCAGCTAGCCAGGCCTGAAAGTGAGCTTGCAAGGTAATGATAGACCTTGTCTCAAACAAGAGGTGTCAAGCACTTGAGGAATGACCCTTGAGATGCTAAGTGTATCCACATCCACACTCATGGGTTTACTCATACATACACACACACACACACACACACACACACACACACACACATGAGTTAAAAGCTTTACCTTGCTATGAAGACCTGCAGATTTCTGATGGCTCCGGTGGCTCCCGTTCAAGAGTCCAGTCCACCACCCCAATGGCTATTAAGATCTTCTCTTTCAATTGAAAATATTTTTTCATACAAAATGTCTGATTGGCTTTCCCTCCTAATCTCCACCTAGATACTGCCCTCCTCACCCTCCTTACTCCATACTTTGCTCTCTCTCTCTCTCTCAAGAAAATTGGCAAAAAAAAAAAAAAACAAAGAGCAAACAAGACTAAAACAAATGAACCAGAAAAAAAAATGAAGCAAAGATAGAGCATGAAAAATGTACACACACACAGACACACAAACCTATAAAAACAAAAATCAAAAACCACACTATACAAAGGACCGGAAAGGTAGGAAATGCCCAAACCAAGCACACACAAAGTACGTTTGAGCTCACTTTGTGTTGGCCGTCTACTCCTGAGCATGGGGCTTGTGGGTTTGCCCTGGGGTGTAGCTTGTATCCCCAGTGGGACTCCTTTGTAGAAACCAATTTATCCTTTGCTCACAAGTAAGATCATCCTGATGGCAGGCAAAGCTAGCTTTCCTGGGAGGCTACTAATGAATGTTCAATCTCAGGATGCCAACAATGACCTCTTCCTCCTCTAGGACATCAGAAAGGAAAGGTATCCATGCCTTTGGCTTCTGTTTCTAGCACTTGGAGCAGTGGTTGGGGAGTGGAGGGAGGGCTGACATGGGCACTATCTGACATATCTGTTATTTGTCAGCTAGTAGAAGAGAAACACTGCAAAGACTAATGGTTAAGAATCTTCAGAGAATGTCAACTGATATCCCTCTATTCTGAGAGACAACCTTACTCATCCCCCATGCTGCCACCATCTCTTCTAGCCTGATAGCTTACACTGGGCCTTTATCCTGCTTAGTGCTCTGAGCAGGCTGGAGAGTGAGGTGAAGTGCCTTGGTAGTACTCAGTCCTTAGTTCTCAGCATCCATGTGTCCCTAGACCAGCAGTCTAAAAGGAGCCCCCAGCATCTCCCTCTCCACCCTTCCAAGTATGACAACCATCAATGGCCCGAACAATCCAAGACAAAGTGACCAGGAAGAGAGTTTTCTGAGCAGAAGACATTAAGGAGAAAAAAACTTATAACCAAAGAAAATTTTCTTTTACTAAAGAAAATCACTTTTGTATTTCTACAGCTGTAGTGATGGCCAGTTACTACAAATGCTTTTCACATTGTATCTTAGAGAATCCAGGCTTTTCCAGGCATGATGATGCACACCTTTGGGAGGGAGCTCTTGTAGGCAAAGGCCAACCATGGCCACATAATGAGAGTCTCTCTGTTTCTGTCTCTGTCTCTGTCTCTCTGTCTCTGTCTCTCTCAGACACACACACACACACACACACACACACACACACACACACACACAGACACACACACGGAGAGGGAGGGATATTTTCCACACTATCGGTAGACTACTTAAAACCTAAGGTAGACCATGTACAGATTAAGTTATATTTCAAATGCTGAGGCCACAGTGGCTGTTTGCAGTCCTCCTATAGCCTGTGTTGTATGAAATACTGCACTGAATTTCCCCTAACTGCAATATATGCTAAGTCTTGCTTGGTATTCCAGACTCTCGTGTTGGCATGCTTTCTTACGCACTATGATTATTAAGAAGAAAATCTTTGATTAAGCCTGCCCTGGTCTGGGGTGTTTTGCTGCGAGCTATTCAGGACGTGAGTCTGCTGAGATGCTGGAGTTTATGAGGTGGAAGACGCAGCTGCAGGAACGGTGACATTTTTATAACTAGTAGCAAAAGTGCACATGGAATAACCAACATAATAAAGCAAAGGAGACCATTTCAGTACACAAATTAAATGGCATTTACTACTTTGCAGTAAAAGGACCAGACTCCTTACTGGCACTGTAGGAGCTCAGCATCTGTCCCAGGTCTTCCATTCCAGGCTAAGAGTTAGAAGGAACTCTTAAGTCAGTGTTACATACTATGACTTTGTTCATTCCATTATGTCATAGTGTAGAGTCATCTTGGTCATTACCCAAGTAATTATGCTGTTGCCAGATTGAGCAAACTGGGGACAAAGTGTCTGGTAGGGTGTCAACTGGGTGGCATTTTCACTTATGTGTTTTCCATCAAAGCCCTTCCAACTTTTGATGGATATCTATCAGTAACACCTATAACCCTTAATTTAGTTGTGAGTGGTTTCCCACGGGTTGGATTTTATAAAATTACATCCCTTGAGATCCAAAGTTAGGTCTGCAACTGTAAGGGGCCCTTTGTAAATTCTTCAGCAGTACAAATAAATATTTTTTTTTATAAAAATGTCACTTCTAGGGCTCAAGAGATGGCTCAGTGGTTGAGAGTGTGTATTTTAACTCAGAAGCACATACTCAAACAGATTCACACACATATCCTTCAAAACTAAATATTTTTAAAAGTAACTCCTAATTTACCAACTTCAGAGTTTAGTTTCGTCAACATGGAGTTTCTAGAACTCAAGTCTTACTTCTACACTCTGCATTTGGTTCCTCACGTGAGAAACTGAGGCAGATAACAGGAGTTCCCCAAGGCTCTGGAGTACAATGCCATTCATCAGCAGTTCAGCAACAGAGCAGAAGTATACGGAGGAATAGTGTGGATGTTCATAGTACTGTTTCCACTGTAGGAGAAGACAAAGGCTGAACCAGCAGCTCCATAGCACTGGGAGCTACTACCCTCCTCAGTAGCAGTGAAGTTCTGGAGTTCCTAGTGGTGAAGAAGGTGAGGAGGGGCTCAGCTGGGAGAGTGTATTAGTACAAAGAGAGTGTAACTGGGGAGGGGGAGTCATTGGATAAGGAACTATGAATCCTAAGCTCTAGCCAATCCCATTGTCTCTTTCTCTAACTGGATAAATGAACCGAGCAATGCTTAAGCTAGGAACCACGAACCCAACATTTACTAAGATAAAAAGGGACCTAGAATAAAATGAATCCATCTCGGGCATCCCATCTGATGAGTTTTAACAGCTGGGTACATAAAGGTGAACACCTTGTCAAATGACAAGCAGATTTCCGGCATGCCATAGAGTTCCCTGTGTGGCCTTTGAGCCATTTCTCTCTGACACCCCAGTAACCGTTTCCAGATTCTTCCTTTGTAGATTAGTTTAAAGTGTTCTTGTATATAATATTAATAGAATCTAAGAGTGTGTTCTTTTGTGGCCTGTATCCTTTCCTTAATGCTTCTGAGATTCAACTACCTTGGTGCTGATCAATAGGCATTTCCTTTTACCACTGCGTAAGAATTCCAGTGTCTGAACACAGCACGGTGTGAATCTTTTCTGCAAATGGACATTTATTTGGTGTCCTATTTTTAGCCATTATGAATAAAAAGCCAGTGGTGTTACTGAACATGATTTTTTATAAATATGTTGTCATCCCTTTAGAGTTTCCTCATTTTAAAATACCAGGCTGTCTCATGAGCCCAGTGTCTCCTGGAGGCTGAGACAATGGAAGAAACATAAAACAGCCAGTGCTAAGTTCTCCCCCATCACAGACCCATCAGAACGACACTCTGTCCTTGCTATAGATGAGGTATTTGTAAGATGTCATTTGAAAATTTTCCACTGTTAAAAATATTTGGAAATCAGCTCAAGGCAAGCCATACTGTTCTTTTTAAGTGCAAAGAGCTGTATTAGTCTTCAAGAATTGTAAGGAAATTGTTTCATTATTTAAATCTAAATTACATGCTCTGAATTTTCCAGGGCAGTGTCCTCCTCCAGCCCCTCCAAATCCCAAAAGGCATGGAATGTATAGACCAAGTCTATCAAGGCCTTCTCAGTTGTCTCCAAGGAGCCAGCCCTCCTCTCCAACAGATCTGATCTCAGGAATCTACTCTCCCCACAAACTCAAAAGCTCCCCACCTTCACCTAAGCTAAGTCTGCTTCTGGTTTCATGGATTGCATTTGTTTTTCTCTTAAAGCAAATGGGAACCTTCATCATTCTAGAACTTTCTTACATCCATTAGAATACCTGCATATGCTCATCCAGACACTGAGATATTATTACATGGTTAGTTCCATCATATCTCCTGGCACATATGCCAACATGTTTAATTCCAAATTATAAGAGTCCAGCAGTTTGCCAGAGTCAGAGTCTCCCCCTCCCCCTCCCCTCCCCCTCNCTACCTGGGAGTCTCATAGGCGTCATTAGGAAATCACAGGCTTGCCAAGCTGTCACATGGAGGGTGTCTCGGAATGATTTAGGTGTCCTGGTGTCCCAGGCTCTGACTCTGTACTGGCGTCAGGAAGAAAAGAAAAGTTTGAAATCCAGATCTATCCTCCTGTGTCGGGCTGTTAGAGGCCATGTCTCAAGGCTGCCTGGAGCAGGCTGCTCCTTTCTTCTTCTCTGCTGCTATCCAGACCAGCTCTATTCAAATAGAGTCCAGGAAGTTTTTTTTTGTTTTGTTTTGTTTTGTTTTTTTCCTGGAAGAACAGTGGATCTCTTTTAAGAGTAAGAAGCTCAAATGTTCATGCTGGTACAGTGCAAATATTAATGAGTGTAAAACCAGCGACGAGTAGGAGGAAGAGAGAAGACACGCGGGAGAGAGGATGGAGGGAAAGAAGCCACGGAGCGAAAGCTGTGGGGCCAAAGGGAGGAGGGAATAATGGCAGTGTCCACGTGGGCTGCGGCTTCTGCATTTCCCCCACACTCGAGGTCCACGAGGCCCTTCCAAATGTAGCCTCAGGGATAAGCTGGTGTTCAGCAGAGGCTGCAGGAGTGTTTCTGAAATTAAAGAGTGGGTCTAGCAAGGACCTACTCTTGTCACAAGGAGATCAGTGGGTTAAGAAAAGGACCGGAAGTAGCTAGCATCCGAGAAGTACCGGTTATGATGGTGCTGTACTTTCATGTCCAGTTTTGAACAAATATAGACTCAAATCTCTTGACTGCTCATGGATACGTCCTCACTGACAGTCATGGACAGCCACAGGTGGGTATCACACCTTACAGGTTGCACAATGGAAACATGGAGTAGATGACAGTGAAGGAAGAAGGGGGAGTGACGTAAGATCTGCCCATCCACAGTAGTGTAGCCAGTCCTTTGAGAACATAAATTATATTTTATCACTTTCCTGAGGACAAGTCTCCATAACCTACAAGAGTAGTCAGAGCCACATACAGACTTTTAACCATGACCCACACATCCTAATGGACTCCTGTGATGCTATCCTTCCCTAATCTCCATGCTTCCTCCATCCCTATAACCCATACTCCAAATCTTTGGAGATTCTGCCATTTCAATACTTGTCAGTGTGTGTGTGTGTGTGTGTGTGTGTGTGTGTGTGTGTATACATACACACCTGTTTACACCATGCATGTGAAGGCCACAGGTTGGTGGTGGCTGTCTACCATTTTCAGTCAGTATCCACCTTAGTTTTTCAGATAGGGTCTATCTAGCTTGTGGATTTAACTAGACTGGCTTCCCAGCATTCCCCAGGGATCCTTCTGCCTCTACTTCCCCATCAATAGGACAACAAGCATATGCTGCCATGCACAGCTTTTCCATGGATGCCAAGAATCCAGATTCTAGCCTCAGAGATCACTCCTGAGCCTTCCTCCAGAAGCCCTACTTCTTACTCTTAAGAGTCTATCAGTACCTGAAACTGAGTAGTATTTACCTATCTCTTTCCTAAGACAGTAGTCTAGGAGTGATTTTTGACCCATGTGACATCCAGCTTCAATTAAAGACAGTTTTTATCATTCAGGAGATATGAAAGTAAGGTGAAGGAAGGAATTTAGCAAGTTCCAGGCCAGTGGAAAGACCCTGTTGCTTACAAGGAAATAGATTTTAAACCAGGTGTGGTGGCTCGTGCCTTTAATCCCAGCACTCAGGGAACAGAAGCAGGTGGATTTCTATGAGTTTGAATCGTGCCTGGTCTATGTAGCTACTCCAAGAATGCCAGGGCTACATGGTGACACCCTGTCTCCAAACAAGAAAGAAAAAAGAAATAAAAATTAAAAAGGAGGAGGGGGGTAAAGTTTAACATGCAAATAGACTGACTCCAGGCTGATGTCAGATAATTAGCAAATGATATTTTGTGTCTGTGGTTCTTTCTCCTTCCTGTTTTCAGAATGGATCTTGGTTATTAGATCAGATTGTGGTTTTCCATATCCACCAAAGATCCTATTTTCCTGCGTCACTGTCTCTTTTGCCATGCAGAAGTTACCCTCTAACTCAGGCATCCACTGAAAAGCCCCTGGATCAGGAGAGACTTGCAATACTCATTGTTTGTTAGCACATACTTAAACTCACTGGGGGAAAGAGCCTGGTGCAAGAAGGGAATCTTCCAGAATTCATCCTTATGTTGTGACTGTCACTCCGTGTGTTTCACTGTTTTGCATCTGTGTTTAGAAACTCCCCACAGATCCCATCTTAATAAATATTATGCTGAGTAACTCCTGTGCTGTTTCCCCGCTCTTTTGAGATGGAGTAATGCCGGCACGTTGAGTTTTACAGAGGATTTCTCGCTACTTGGCCTCTTAGCCATTTAGCTTGAACCACATTATGAAGAAGACAGATTTAAACGACTTTAGCAGAATCTGACAGCTTATGAAGGCCAATTAACCAGGAGAAGGTCAAGGCTACAAACTTCCATAGATTTGGGGACCGAGTTAGCAATGGCTTTTAACAGGTAGACTCAGACATTGAGTGACACTAGGACAATAAGCAAGGAGATAGCAGGGGAGAAGGCAGATCTACCTACAGTGATCTCAAGAGATGTAGGGAGGATTGTGGGGGCAGAGGGAGAGGTGAGGCACAGAATAAAATAAGGCTGGAAGCTGAAGCTGTGGGTAGGTAGAGACAAGTTTGTCTGGTGCCTCTCTGTGTGTCTCTGTCTATCTGTCTGCCTCTGGCTGTCTCTGTTTCTCTGTGTCTATGTCTGTGTCTGTGTCTGTCTCTCTCTCTCTCTCTCTCTCTCTCTCTCTCTCTCATCTTACCAGAGTAAGTCACAAAAAGAGGAAGGCACTGAGCATAGCCCAAACTGGCAGCTGATGAAAGTGACAGTCCTCCTGCCTGATAGCCTCTGGATACAGATACTATATCTTACAATAGAGCATTCATCCCATAGAACTCCCTGGGGTATATGTAGCTGGAAGGCCTTTCATCTCCAATTTAGACAGGTAATGAAGGCATAATTTTTTTCGAAGAGTTGTGGATAATTGCTTTATTGATCCCACTATATTATTCTCTACTCCTCTATATACTTACATCCTTGCCATAGCATCTTTTAAAAGTCCCTTGAATTTGAACTTGGCTATTTAATTTGGAAGTGACAGCACATGTGTCCCAAAGCTCAAACCTGGAAGCAAATGAGAGGAGCGTGCATGCATAACGCACTGGTTAAGGGCTTACACCTTGGATCAAGGTCATCTCAGTTGCATCACAACTGCACTGGAGCATGCACAGAAGTCCCGCAGTGCCCAGTCAAGCCCTTCCAACCCACACATGCAGCAGCAATGGGTCATGACTGACTACAGTTTGATCATGGTTGTTATACAGCAGCAACAAACGGCTACACATTTTTACAAAACAGAGTATCTCCTAAGCCCTGAAAGTGAATATAGAACAGAAATATAAAATATAGGTCCGTGAGGCCCCTGGCCCTATTCTTTATGACAATTTCTGAGGTACCTCCATATATACAGTTTGAACACTTTACACCAGCAAAAAGATCAGGAAACATGGGTCAAGAAATTGAACCTACTTCATTTCTCATGAGTCTCATGAGAAGACTCAGTTTCCTCCCCTGTGAGGAAAATCTAACCAGAATATATGTAAACATAAGACATACCAATGTAAGGTACTAGTTCTATCAACACCAGCACTATAATTGTCCATGTGATAAGAGGTCTTGCTAGAAAAATTCCCCTCACCAAAACCTAAGTAAGATGCATAGCATGCATGTGTGAGCACATGCACACGCGCACACACACACACACACACACACACACACACGACTGTACACATAGGGAGACCAATTGAAAACATAGCTACTAGTTTTCAACACCCTTCTCAATATTGAGATTGTGTGTGTGTGTGTGTGTGTGTGTGTGTGTGTGTGTGTTGTATCATATTATGTAGTACCAAAGGAGTTTCAATTTTGAACCATGAATTTTTTAATCCTTTTTTTCAATTTTTATTTAAAACTTTAGCTTAAATTATGTTAACTATGCTGAAACATATCTTCATTCATCAAAATAAGAACACATTGTAATCAACACATTTTGAACAATGAGAAATAAGTTTATTCTTGTGGCATAGAAATTGGTGCTTTGGGATCCAACCATCTCCTGAGAAGTACTTGCTAGATCCTGCAAGTCATACATGCATGTTTTCTGTAGAAAAGGATCAAGATGTTTGAAGAAGCAGTAGTCAGTTGTCAAGAGGTCAGGTGAATGTGGTGGGTGAGGGAGGACTTCAAAGACCTATCTGCTCAACTTCTGAAGTGTTGGTTGTTTGATGTATGGTGGAGCATTGATCTAGAGAAGAATCAGGCACTGTGTCTTCTAGTGCACATCATCTGGTGCACACACACACACTGTCCAGGTATAACGGCTTCACTAAGATACACTGTAGTACAACTGACTGCCTGACAGTGGCCATGACCCTTGGGTGCAAGTTCAGCTATGGAAAGTCCTTTAGAAATTCTTTTCCTATGTTCATAGCAGCTTTATTCATAATAGCCAGAAGCTGGAAAGAACCCAAATGTCCCTCAACAGAGGAATGGATACAGAAAATGTGGTACATTTACACAATGGAGTACTATTCTGCTATTAAAAAATGAATTTATGAAATTCTTGGGCAAATAGATGTATCTGGAGGATATCATCCTTAGTGAGGTAACCCAATCACAAAAGATGTCATTTGGATATGCGCTCACTGATAAGTGGATATTAGCCCAGAAACTTAGAATACCCAAGATACAATTTGTAAAACACAAGAAAATCAAGAAGGAAGACCAGTGTGTGGATACTTCATTCCTCCTTTGAATAGGAAACAAAATACCCATGAAAGAAGTTACAGAGACAAAGTTTGGAGCTAAGAGGAAAGGATGGACCATCCAGAGACTACCCCACCAGGGGATCCATCCCATCATCAGTCACCAAACTCAGACACTATTGCATAGGACAGCAAGAGTTTGCAGAAGGGACCTTGATATAGCTGTCTTGTATGAGGCTATGCCAGTGCCTGGCAAATACAGAAGTGGATGCTCACAGTCATCTATATGATGGAACACTGGGCCCACAATGGAGAAGCTAGAGACAGAACCCCAGGAGCTGAAGGGGTCTGCAACCCTAGAAGAGGAACAACAATATGAACTAACCAGAACCCCCAGAGCTGGTGTCTCTAGCTGCATATGTAGCAGAAGATGGCCTAGTCAGCCATCATTGGGAAGAGAGGCCCCTTGGTATTGCAATATTTATATGCCCCAATATAGGGGAACGCCAGGGCCAAGAAGTGGGAGTGGGTGGGCAGGGGAGCAGGGCAGGGGGAGGGGAGAGGGAACTTTTGGGATAGCATTTGAAATGTAAATTAAGAAAATACCTAATAAAAAATATTGAAAAAAAGAAAAAAAAGAAATTCTTCTCAGTCTAAACACAGAGCTGGTGGCCACTAATTGTTGTGTGCAATTAGCTCTCTACATCATGTTAAAAATTCTGACAGAGATTGGCTTCCTTGTTGTTATACAGCACAAAAAAGGGCAAGAGTTCAGTACAACAGTTCAATCCAAGTTTTGGTGAGCTCATGAGGCACCCCCCCACTGAGTTTTTTCACCATTTGAATTTGTTTCAGATGACCTTTGCGTGGTCCATGCTGAGTTCTTTGTGGCTTCCCATGTCGATGTGAGGGGATCTGCTTTGATCATGGCTCTCAGTTGGTCTCTGTCAAGTCCCCATGGTCAGCCATTGCACTTTTTAGCTTCAAGGTTCTTTGTTCCTTTTTTCAAAACTTCTTGACCCACCCCTCTGCCCTTTCATAGCTGAGCCAAATGGGTTACAGACACTGTGCACCCTCTCTGCTCCTCCATGGTCCAGTTTTGAACTTGATATAGGGAAATCTCTCAAATCTGCTTTTTGTATAACCTCATTTACACAATATAAAATAAATAAGCAATAGGTCGCTAGCAAAAAGTGTAATGTGAGATATTTGCATTGAAATTATATATAGCACAGCCAGGTTTATAAAGAACAAATTCCAACAGCAAACATATTTCAACAGTGCACACTTCTCTATGCTCAAAGTAACCAGTGATATACAGAATTTGGGCCCCGAGTAAAGCTAATGAAGGAACCCACGGATGACAGAGAAAGCCAGGCTATGAGTCAGCTTAGAGAGTCATTTAGCTTCTGTGACATTCAGTGTCCTCATCTGAAAATCAGTGATGATTCTGCCCACATATAGGATGGCAGGACGGATTAACTGAAATGGCTGTGACATGATTAACACAGTTCCTAAAGACCCAATAACCAATTACCATTGTAATTATCATGGGATGATGGACTATTTCATGCCCATTATTTTGCCCTAAGAGAACAATTATGATTTCTATGACATGACAGCCTTCCAATTAAGAGCCTGAACTCTGGGACTGATGAACCAGTCTTGGAATCCTGCATCGGTGCCACTCATAGCTCCATGACCTTGAGCTTCCTCTTGAATCTCTTAACCCCTTGAGTGTAGGGCTCATAGGGAGCACGCACCAACGTAAGTTCATGCTACTTGGAGCGAAAAGCATGAGACATGCATGCCATGGGAACAAACTCGGAAAGAGTTACCAAGGTGTGTGGGAAAGGGTGAGGTGCTGCCATCGGGTCGGAGGGCAGGGGAGGGCTTCCTGAGCCATTTGTGGCTGAGAAGAAAGAGCCCCTTACCGATTGCCATGGTAAATGCCACCATCTGTGCAATGTGACAAGGACCATTAGAATAAGCCTCATATATCTTACAGGCCTGTTTCTCTAAGACCCAGTCTCTGCCAGAAGACTGAGGCATCTCATCAGGGAGCTTCTACTAAAGAGCCAAACAGCACTGCAGCCAAGGAAAAGAGCGAGCAAGATCCTGTCAGATCCTGTCGGTAGAGAGCCACCCAATAGCTTCTGCCATTTTTAATCCAGAAATATTTTGGACCTGGGATGACTGGCTAAGGACACCACATCTGCCATTTTTTATGGGCACACATGATGGGAAATCCAGTAGTTTCAATTCCCTATGGATCTCTTCCTCAATCTACACAGAGACACAACTACTGTCTTAGTTAAGTCTCTACTACTGCGATAAAAAACACCATGACCAAAAGCAACTCTGAAAAGGTTTATTTCATTTTATAACTCTATCAGTGAGGGAAGTCAGGACAAGAACTCAACACAGGAACCTCAAGGGAGGAATTGAAGCAGAGGCCATGGACGACTGCTGCTTACCGCCTTGTTCCTCGTGGCTTTGTCTTCTTATGTACCTCAGGACCACCTGTCCAGGGGTGACACCCACCCTCAGTGGGCATGGCCCTTCCTCATTAACCTTTAACAGAGAAAATGCCCCACAGGCTTGCCTACAGGCCAACATTACAGAGACATTTTCTCCACTGCAGTCCCTCCTTCTCAGATGACTCTAGCTTGCCAGAAGTTGACAAAAACCTAATCAGAACAACTACTCAAAATTTCAAGCCAAGTGCCCCCCCCAGCACTAGTCACATGCATACAAGTGGTAACCTTTAAGCTCATCTTGACTGGTTCAAGTGATGACCTCAATCAAAAAGGCACATTTATCAAAACCTTGCTGGGAATGGTGTGGCTGGTACATAAGGAGAATCAAGATGTTTTAGCTCCTACCATGTACTAGAAATTTATTAAACCTTTGGCCATGTATTTATACTTTTCTGCTCAATTTATACTTTTGCATGTATGCATTTGTGTGGTTTGCATATATGTATGCTGAATGTGTGTATGTATGGATGTTCACAGGTGAGAGCATGTGTACATGCGTATGGATATATATGCACATGCATGGGTGGGAGTGGCAGACTGGAGGTTGACGGCAACTGTCTTCTCCTGTTTCTCTCCACCCTCAGCAGGGTCTCCTGATGAACCAGAAGTTCACTGATTCAGCTAGGCTAGCCAGCTAGGCTGCTCTGAGGAGTCTTGATGCCTGCCAATCAACTGCTGCGATTACAGGCAGACCACCATACCTGTGCAGTATGCCTATGGATACTGAGGAGTCCAACTTCCATCTCTCATCCTCACACAGCAATCACTTTATCCACTGACCCATCTCCCCGGTCCTCAAATGGCATTTAAAAGCCATGACTGTAGCTCAAGTCTGTGGTCCATTCCAAATTCCAATTTAAGATGCTATTGGGTTTGTAATTTGTAAGTGGAAAATGCACAGAAATAGGATGTCTCCTACTGGGAGTTAAAGTGCTTTAATGTTAGTTACTGCTCTCCTTCCATACAGAATGGCTGCTCACAAGTTAATTTTTTGCTTCTGATTTCCCTGAGAGGAAGGCAGTAAGAACACCCATCCATTCCCAAGACGGCACCTGTCAGCACTTTAGTGCCTTTCCCCAATGTAAGGAGAGTTGGATGTAATTTACTCTAGCTAAAAAGAATTGATTTCTTTTTACAGTCATAGGTAGAAAAGGAAACATGGCTTAGGGAGGGTAAAAGAGGAGGATGGAAGGAAGGAAAGGCTTGCTACTGCTCCAAGCCTAAGCCCTCCCCTCAGGGGGACCTGTAAGCTATGGTCCAAAAAGAAGGAAAGATTAAAAAGGGCCTATGAGACCAAATATAGGAATTTAGACTTGATCTATTAAACAATGAGAAGAAAAAAAAAAAAAAAAAACAAAACAACAACATCTCCAGAGGGAAGTAATCCAGAAAAGGTGAGTCTGGGGGCCTGAGCTGAGTCTGTGAGGCAGGTTTGTGGATGGTAAGGCACTGATAAAGATGCTGGTGAGGAGCTACCAGATGTGAGGAGGCCCTTCAAGATTGGAGGAGCCTCTCCATTTCTTCATCAGCAGGGTATGGTCAATCCCCCACCAGGCTTCACATGTGGTTAGAAGGATAATTCTACAGCTCTACAACCCAACACACAAGGCTATAAAGGCCTTGAATAGAGCTTTGACTCTTAGAAGAATGGTGTCTGTTGGTGAGAATGAGGGAAAAAGCACTTTACCGTCTGATGCTCCTTAAGCTAACTGGGAAGGTGGGTTAGTGTGGTTCTCTGGAGGAATCCAGATGATGGGATTAATAGATATAAAAGGGACTTATTAGAGTGGCTTACGCAATGCTGTCTGGGTAGTCAACATTGTCTGTCTCACACCGGAGAGGCTGACAACCCTCCAATTGCTCAGTCCATGAGGCTGGGTGTCTCAGCAGTCCCAATGTGGCATGAAAACCTAGAGGATTCCTAGGGAACTGCTGGTCTTCAGTCTACACTGGAAGCCCAGAGAGGCCGGTTCTAACACTGATGAAGGAATGCCACAGCAGCAGGGTAGGTGAACTTACCAGCAGTAAGGGCAAGCAGGCAAAAAGCAAAGCTGTCCTGTGTCCATGTTCTTTATCTGGGCTACCACCAGAAAGTGCAGCCCATATTTAGTGTGGATCTCCTCATGCTAAAGAGTCTGATCCCAAAGGGCTCTCCCAGGGAGGCTCAGCAGCCTGTACTCTCACTGACCCCAGATGCAGTCCAGTTGATAGCCAAGATTAGCCATTCTGGAGCGAAAGGAAAAATTGCCGGAACCGAAGTGGCTGCCTCTCTCCTATGTGACCCATTAGACAGGTTCCTTCCCAGAAGCTATTAGGATGTCTCTCCTAACTTCCCTCCACATATGTGCACGTGCACATACATGTAAGCACATGCACACAACATGAGCTATAAATGTCCACAGTAACATGAAGGGTTTATTTGCTATCAGGGCACTTTAAGAAATAAAAAACTCATCTCCCTAGGCCTGCAGTTGGTTAGCAGAGTGAGTTTTAGTCTCACACTCTAAGTTGTGCTAAGTCCCTTGTGTGTACATCAGGGATGGTGCTAATCCTTTGTGAGGAGTGTGTGTGTGTGTGTGTGTGTGTGTGTGTGTGTGTGTGTGTAAAACAGCCAACAATGCCTGGAACAGAGCAAGTCATTTATGAATGGTGACTACTGTGTGAGAATCCCACAGTGAAAGCCACAATCCTTCATATTTAAGAATGGAGGCATCAGAATCCCCTTCAGAGGAGAAGCATGCCCTCCAGGCCAGGGAATCTTCTGGCTAATCGATCCATCTTAATGCTTAGTGGTGAGGCAGAATGACACGGGAGAGGAACTGGGACTGGCTGCCACAGACACCAGGCTGTAGTGTAATACTGTTCCTGGGTGGCACTTGGCACTGAGAAAGGTCACCTTCTCAGGCCTCATTTCCATATTCAGATCCTCTGTGGGTAATGATGGATTCCAAACATGTCACAAAGCTAAGCAAAGGCTTGAAGTCTTAATAATGATGTGTGTGTGTGTGTGTGTGTGTGTGTGTGTGTGTGTGTGCGCGCGCGCGCGCGCGCGTGCGTGTGTGTCTGTCTGTCTGTGTCTGTGTGTATGTCTGCGTGTATGTCTGTGTGTAGTTTTTGTTTTGTTTTTGTTTTTTGGTTCTCAAGACAGTGTTTCTCTATGTAACCCCGACTGTCCTGGAACTCTCTCTGTAGACCAGGCTGGTCTTGAACTCAGAGATCTGCTTGCCTCTGTCTCCCAAGTGCCAGGATGAAAGGCGTGCACCACCACACCGCCCTTTGTGTAAGTATTTTTTAAAGTTCTCAAGACAGAGTCTTTCCTCTGCAAGATACTGTACAAAAATGTCTTTACTTGCTAAAGAAGTAAACACGGCATGAACCCCGAAAGGACCTAGGCTGGGCTGCTCAACCTACTTTTGCCCACGTCACATTTACTTCTGTGATGTTCCTTTGTTGCCCTGGGTAAGAAAAAGAATACAAATCTCCTCATTTCTGCAATACAATCCCTTCCATTTTAGAAGCCAGTTGTTCTTGTTGCTCTTCATAATCGTGTTTATAATTTTTTTCTTGTCACAGCTCCAAAAGTCCTTTGGACTTTAGAGATGCATTTGGTATCTGATAGCTACATGAGGTAGGTCAGACAAGGCCAAACAAGACACAATCCAGATGCAACTCTCAAGTCCAAATCTCCATAATTATCAGCTTAAAAGCCGAGGAATCCTGAGGTAAAGTGCTTGCCGTGTCAGCGTGTGACCTGAGTTAAGACCTCATATAAAAAGCCAGATGTGACAGTGTGACTGTGATCCAAGTACTGGAGAAGGGAAAACAGGAGGGTTCCTGGAGCTTGCTTCCCACATAATCTAGCCAATTGGAGAAATTCTGAGAGGATACTAATAGTACTAACAACATATTCTTTTATCCATGTAAATCTCCAAATATAAGTAAATAGAGAAATGGGAATGGAAAACAATGTAAATAAAATGTACAAGCGAATGAAGCAACAAGCTACCTCCCACAAACAACAAAAGACAGCTGGTAAGGAGACATCACAAAAGGCAACATGATTCACAGTCCTGAACCCCACCTCGCTCCCTCACAAAGTCCCTGAGAAGGAGATACTTGCAAAAAAAAAAAAAAAAAAAATCAAAGATGATCAGAACAAAGATGGAAAATGGGAATTCATGTATCAGTAAAAAAGGAAAAGGAACCAGAAAATTTCACACAGAAAGCAGCGTTGTTAACGCTGCATGGAAACGTGAGAAGAGAACGCTGTGAAATTAGAAAGAACCAAGAAGAGCCAGGGCTCCTTCTAAAACTTCGGACAACGAGAAACAGGAAAGCAAGATGACAAACCCCACAAAATATTACCATGACCAAATAAATAAGTAAATAAATAAATGTCACTATCAATGTCTCAGGAGGATCAAGATGACTATGAAAATAATATATGATCAATGTCTCCATAGATGGTAAAAAAAAAAAAAACCAGGATTCTCATCGTGGGAATGAGATCACAAGATATAATTTATAAATTTGCCAAAGACACCAAGAAAATATAGTGTGTGTGTGTGTGTGTGTGTGTGTGTGTACACCAACACAAATAAGAACCAGAAAAAAAATGTATAAATGAAGTGAAGGACTTAGGAGAGAATCAATATTTTAGGAAAAAAACAAAACAAAACAAAAAAAACAAGCCCTAACAAGAAATAGCTTTTAAAAGGAGAATAATATCTGGACCCTTCAGATGAAAGAAGGGAATGATGTCAATTTCCAAAAGGCAAATGAAGGAAATGTGTGTGGATCTAGGCAAGTAGCTCAGTCGGAAACGCCTTTGTCCAGCATGCACAGAGTTCTAGTTCTAATTCCCAGCACATATAACCCAATATGGTGACACACGATTACCTAGGAAGCTCAAGTACAGCCCGGGATGTAGGAGAGAGGTGAGGCAGGGGAAGGGCAAAGCAAGTGACAAGAGAAACTTGTGAAGATGGTCGAATAGGGTGCAATGTAAGGATAACCTACCCGGAGTCTCTGAGGAAGAAGGATGAGCAAGCCCAGCGACTGTAGCACGGGCTCCTACGAACTGCCATTGCTGTCACTGTCCTGACTGATCCCTTTCTATTCCTTGGTACACTCTCTCTAGGCCCTTACCAACCTAGGTCAAATTCAAGGGACAACAAGTCCTACAGCCTATACCTCAGGCCATGAACTGAGGCATGGCACCTGAACCACCCCTCTAAGAAGCATGGCACCTGAATCACCTCCTTAAACAACAACAATAATTTCCTAAGCTACAATACAGCTGAAGATCAAATAGACTTATATTGTGGCCAGAACCATGTGTTGTTCCTTCCCTACCCCTGGAACTCTTGTCAGTGTTCTCTCCAGAGTTTGGATGTGTCTTCACTACACAACCACTGCTCTCCCACGGTGCCCAAATCCAAAAATTCTCTCTAGCTTCAACCTCACTAGATGTTATCACTCTTTGATGTATGTGAGTACACTGTCGCTGTCTTCAGACACACTAGAAGAGGGCATCGGATCCCATTACAGATGGTTGTGAGCAACCATGTGGTTGCTGGGATTTGAACTCAGGACCTCTGGAAGAGCAGTCAGTGCTCTTTAACCGCTGAGCCATCTCTCCAGCCCTGTGATGTTATCACTCTTGAGACAGCAGGCAAATCTTGTCTTCTGGGAACCCTAGGTCAGACTTCTGGCCAGAGATACTAGTAAAATTATATGACAAGTTTTTGTTTTCTCTTTGAAAGGTTCTATTTTTTTTTCTGGACAAACCCCACCCCCAATTTAAACATGACCAAGTCTCCAGGTTAAAAATATTGAGCTCCTCTGCCCTTAGAAGAGTTAGATGCAGGTGTGGCTGCTATGTCCCATGTGTGTCAGTAGGTGGCAGAGAGGAGAGGGCCTATGTCTATGCTCAGGGTTCTGACTTATGAACATCTGAATGATCAGTAATCTAACATTCCCTGAAAAACTCAAGCCTGAGATGACTGATGGTCCAGCGCCATGCAGGCCCAGACTGGCTCCTCCCACAGGGAGCAAGCCAGAGACTAGAAGAACCCCACCTAGGACCTCGGGCCCTTAGGCAAGAATGAGCCCAAGACAACCATCAGATATGTGCACCATCAGACAGGGTCTGAGATGATCACCAGTCTAGCACCATGCAGGCCTGGGATGGGACAGACCATGCCCAAGATGACAACTGCCCATGTGGAGCATAGCACTACTGAGACCGCTCCAGAGAGGATCCCAGACAACCAAAGTCTTCTCTAAAGCATCTTCTAGAGAATGAATGCCAGATACCCAGGAGACCAGTGACATTTATATAAAGATATTGAAGAAATAAAGTATAAAAAAAACCCTAAGAAGTAACACGAAGGGCTAATGAGAAGAGAGTGTAGCATAGAGTAACTATTATCAGATAACAGAATAGAAATGACCAAGAACTGTCCAAGGGTAGAAATGGGCAGAGCCTGTGCACCATTTTAACTCTGCTTTAGAAATACTTGGTGATGGTAACAGTGTTCTGTGGCTAATGTGGAATACAGCAAAGGAGCAGTCAAGAGACATCCTGTGAGTATGTTCATGTTCTAAAGGACCAGGATTATAACAATGGAAAGAGGAGGTGCACGTGTAACAGAAGACATTCCTGACCCTGCGATTGTCCCACTCTGCTTCTGTCTGCTGTCAACCAAATGCTTCTGTTCTTATTTGAACAACTGTATTCATGTCTTCCTTATATTACAGCTCACATTTTGCTGGTTTTAATATTTAACATGTTTTTAGCTTTCCCCCCATATTTTCAGTCTCCTGAAGGCAAGGATCATGCTCTTCTTCTTCTTCTTCTTCTTCTTCTTCTTCTTCTTCTTCTTCTTCTTCTTCTTCTTCTTCTTCTTCTTCTTCTTCTTCTTCTACTTCTTCTTCTTCTTCTTCTCCTCCTCCTCCTCCTCCTCCTTCTTTTTCTCCTTCTCCTTCTCCTTCTCCTTCTCCTTTTCCTTTACCTCCTCCTCCTCCTTCTCCTTCTCCTCCTCCTTCTTCTTTGAAATTTTCACAAATATTTGTAGAGTTGGATTTGATTTTTCTGATTACAGGAATTTTGCTTTTTCTACTATATATTTTTATTTTGCTATTTTATTTACCATTGCTGTTATCTTTTTCTTTCCAAGAAATACTCTTAAATTTTAAATGACTAAATGTCAACTTCTAGTATTTAAACACACACTACAAGCTTATTCTTTGTTTCTTAGATTCACTTTGTGTTTTTAGTTTTTGAGTTTTGGGTTTGTTTATGGTTTTTGTTTGTTTTGTTTTTTATTTTTTTGCTAGAAAATAATTTCTGAAACTAGAAGTTTTTTAACTGATAATTTATATGGACAGGAGTTGTCTTTTCTAAATAATTACATAGCAATTTTCTAGTAAGAAGTTCCATCAGATGCAGGAGAGTGGGCTTTTTACAGAGAGTAGTAAGGCAGCCTTCTCATAGTGTTCACAAGGATTTGTTTCCTAGGTCCACTCATCTTACCTGTCTTTATACTCATCCACACACACAAACGTATGCATCTATTCATTTATGCATCCATCCATCTATCCATCCATGCATGCATCCATGCATCTATCAATACATCCATCCATCATCTATCCATCCATCCATCCATCCATCCATCCATCCTTCCATCCATGCATCCATCCATGGATCCATCAATGCATCCATCCATCCATTTATCCATCCATACATCCATATATCCATCAATGCATTCATCTATCCATGCATCCATCAATGCATTCATCCATGCAACCATCCATGTATCCATCCATCCATCCATCCATCCATCCATCCATCCATCCAACAACCCATCTATCATCTGTTTATTCAAACTTTCCTTTAACTTTTTAATTGAAACTAAAACAGACTTTTTTTAATAGAAGCTATATATTATATATGCTTTATCTTTATCATCAGGGTTTGAGTCCTGAAAAGGTAGATTCTCTAAAAAGTGTAACTATTTCTTAGATTTAATCAACTAATTTTCCAACTAGAAGCCATGTACATATCTACAAATTTAAATATCGGTTTGTTTCATCTTAGTATTTAATCTTTTAAAAATTCCAGTAGAAGGCCAGGCTATGTTGTTAGATTGCTTGCCTAGCATGCATAAAGCCCTAAGTTCAAGCCTCAGCAATAAATAAACCAGCTGCTATGGTGCATTCTGGCACTAAAACAGTGATGGCAAGAAGATCAGGAGTTCAAGGCCATCTTTGGCTACATAAATGATGCAAAATGTCCTCCCTGGACCAATAGCATAGCCATAACCCAAGCACTTGTTTAAAGTGCAGATCTGGTCTTGGGGCTGGGGATATAGCTCAGTGGTCAAGCATTTGCCTAGCATTCATGATGTCCTGGGTTCAGTGCCCAGTACCACAAAATATTAATTAATTAATTAATTAATAGAATAAAATAAAAGACATAATCTTGAACTCCACACCAGCCCTGGTAGACAGCATTCAAACAAGGTCCCAGGTCACTACTTGCAATTGTGTAACCAAGCACTTGCAAGTGACTTCAGTGCTCCGTTTGTGTTTATGGTTCACTAGACACCAAGTGACACCATGCTAACCAATGAAGACTTAAGAAATGGAAACATAGATAGACTCGACAGCTAACAATGTTTTCATCCTATAGGAAGATTGTAGACTACCATTGCCCAATATAGAAGCAGAGGGACCACAGTTGCCCAAATAGTGAACACTTTGGAGGAACAGAGGCAGCAAAGGCCATGGTGATTAGAGCCTGGACCTGCTCTTTATTGGCACAATGAACATCAGATCACTCCTGCTGTTTTGGTGTTTGAAGAACCCTGTAATCATTAAGTCTGTTTTGTTAAAGCTCCATTTTTATCTAAGTCTATAGATGCATAGAAGCTATAAGCAAGTACAATTTGCTTATACACAACTTTAATTGGTAAATATCTTCCTAACATTGTAAGAGAAATAGAAAGCAACATCCAAATTCATACACCTGCTTCCCTTCTAAATGGAAAATTGGAAAACACCACCATGAAAAGAATCAAGGATCCAGATTTTGACAGAGAGTAAAAGACAATCAAGAACACTCTGGGAGCCCAAGAACCAGCGGGAGCTTACATCAGAGGAGCGGATGTTAAGTGAGGTCATCTGTGGGGACAAAAGAAATGGCTTCATCACCTCACATCCTGCCTGGGAGAGCAGAGAGCAACCTGTAAAGTGGATGCTAAAGATAGACTCCTCCCACATCGCTTCAAATAGCAAAATAAAAGATGCCCAGTCTCCATAGAAACACCAACAAAGACAGGAACACCACCAACAACAGGAAAAACAGTAACAGGCACAGGCTCAGACATTCTTCTAAGTACCTTGCCAACGTTAATTAATTTCTTTCCTATTCACTTGTTTTCAGACAGGGTCTCATTGTGCAGCCATCTTTTCACTCCCAAAGACTGAGATTACAGGCATGGGGCCATTAACTTGTTTGACTCAATGAATAACCATGTCACTTCTTTGGTGAGCTGTAAAAATGTCCATGACTCTTTTCTCACAGGTGACACCTGTCTCTTCACCCTTTCTCCTAGGCTGGCCTTAATGACCAGATATGACCAAAGAAGTATGGCTGAAATGATAAGAAATGAATCTAGGGTATTCCAAGCTTCTTTTTTAGCTAATATCCACTTATCAGTGAGTACATACCCTGTGTGCTCTTTTGTTACTGGGTCACCTCACTCAGGATGATATTTTCAAGTTCCATCCATTTGCCTGCGAATTTCATGGAATCATTGTTTTTACTGCAAATGTACCATATTTTCTGTATCTATTCCTCTGTTGAGGGACATCTGAGTTGTTTCCAGCTTCTGGCTACTATAAATAAAGCTGCTATGAACATAGTGGAGCATATGTCCTTGTTATATGTTGGAGCATCTTTTGGGTATATGCCCAGGAGTTGTATAGCTGGGTCCTCAGGTAGAGCTATTTCCAATTTTCTGAGGAACCACCAGACTGATTTCCAGAGTGGTTGTACCAGCTTGCAATCCCACCAGGAATGGAGGAGTGTTTCTCTTTCTCCACATCCTTGCCAGCATCTGCTGTCACCTGAGTTTTGATCTTAGCCATTTTGACTGGTGTGAGGTGGAACCTCAGGGTTGTTTTGATTTGCATTTCCCTGATGACTAAGGATGTTGAACATTTCTTTAGGTGTTTCTCAGCCATTTGAGATTCCTCCATTGAGAATTATCTGTTTAGCCCTGTACCCCATTTTTTAAATAGAGTTATTTGGTTCTCTGGAGTCTAACTTCTTGAGTTCTTTGCATATTTTGGATATTAGCCCTCTATTGGATGTGGGGTTGGTAAAGATTTTTTTCCAAATCTGTTGGTTGCCAATTTATCCTATTGACAGCATCCTTCAACTTACAGAAGCTTTTCATTTTTGAGGTCCCATTTGTCAATTCTTGATCTTAGAACATAAGCCAATGGTGTTCTATTCAGGAAAATTTCCCCTGTGCCAGTGTGTTTGAGGTTCTTTCCCACTTTCTTTTCTATTAAATTCATCATAGCTGGTTTAATGTGGAGGTCCTTGATCCACTTGGACTTGGGCTTTGTACAAAGAGATAAGAATGGGTCCATTTGCATTCTTCTACATGCTGACCACCTGTTGAACCAGCACCATTTGTTGAAAATGCTGTCTTTTTTCCACTGGATGGTTTTGGCTCCACCAACTAGAATACATGGGGAGGGAGGAGGGGGACACCCATGGCTCCAGCTGGATATGTAGCAGAGGAGTGCCTTATCTGGCATCAAGGGAGAGGACCCCCTTGGTCCTTTGGAGACTTGATAATCCAGGGTAGGGGAACACTAGGACACTGAGGCAGGAGGGGGGCAGGGGGGCACTCTCATAGAGGTGGGAGAGGGAGGAGGAGATAGGGAGCTTGTGGAGAGGAAACTGGGAAGGGGGATAACATTTGAAATGTAAATAAATAAAATAACCAATAAAAATCAGAGAGAGAGAGAGAGAGAGAGATGAATCTAGGCTTTGGGCTTGCTTGTTTCTAGAACATTCCTAAGAATCTTGTCTCCACCATAGAATGAGCCCAAGCTTGCTTTTCTCATTTCAGCCTATTGGGAGGGTGAGAAGGGGTATCTGTGATTTGATTTCTCTCAATGAAGACATTATAGTTAGGACTTTCTGAGGCTCTTATTACTTAGTGAAGACATCTTCTGACATCATACTTTGCACTAGATTGCCATGTGGACATAAATGCACAGTTCAAGCATGGAAGCAGTTGGCTGAGTGACAAGGTGAGTATAGTTAATGATGATGTGAGCAGAGTGTACACTAGGACACTCTAATGTGCCTTCAGGACAAAAAAAAATGACAACTATCAGGGCTAAGGCATTTGTTAATTAGCAAGATTTACTATTCCACAATGTATATTGATTTCAAAACATGTCACAGAAGATATGCTGACCTTTACCTGTGGACTAAAAATGAAAGGAATTTTAAGGCAAACGAAAGACTGAGTGCCGCTGGTTTGATTTTTGCTGCTGCTGGAAGAAAAGTAATGACAGAAAGTGGTTATCTCTTATGCTTTTAGGGAAGAAGACAAGAGTGCACAGAAGACATTAAGTTGCATACATAAGAGAGTGATTTTTCACCAAAACATTAATTTAACAATCATTTCCAAGTGTTGAGGTTTTAGCTTTTTTTTTTCTAAGTAATACTTAAATATAGTATATGCCACACTTGATATTCAAGTATCCCAATTGGAGTTCGGAGACATTTTGAATGACTCAGGCTCCTGCTTCTCATGGGGAAGGGGGTAGGTGCTCAAATGACTGTAGTATGACTGGGGGAGGGGCTCCACAGGCAATGGGAAGTTCTGCAAGGAAGAGCTGGCTCACCACAGCAAAGGAAGTCTGCCAAGCAGAGAAAGCCCTTTTCCCTCAGTTTGAAATAACGGAGCTATGGAATTCTTCCTAAGATATTTTGTACACAGTGTTCAACTCTGAGCAAAGAGCCAGATCTTTCATTCCTCTGAGCTTTATGGTAATTTTGGCATCAGAATTCTCTGGAACATTTACAACTTTAAATATTCTGTTCCATTGAACTACCAGATCCATAATTTGGGGAATAAGAAGAATTTTAAGGCAATAATAATAATGACTTAGGGATCAGACATCTGTCTGATATTAAGTTACCAACTTTTAGTCAATAAAAGTTATTTGAAAGTAATTCACGGGCATAAAAATTAATTGTGACCAGGTCTAGTGGTACACACCTTTAGTCCCAGCACTTGAGAGGCAGGGGCAGACTGATCTCTGTGAATTCAAGGCCAGCCTGTTCTACATGGTGAGTTCAAGGCCTGGTCTACATGGTGAGTTCAAAACCAACCAGAGCTACATAGTGAGACCCTGTCACAAACAAACAAACAAACAAACAAACAAACAAACAGATTGTGTTTTGCTTCATAAAAAAATCTTTTTGCCATTTTCATCTATTTTTGTTTGGATATATGCCCATTAAACTTCATCGGGAACTGTTTCTGGTCTTTGGGGCAGTGTAAACTGCTTACAGTGGTTGATACTGATTGCCCACTTAGCAAGATGTACCTAAGCCTCTGGGCATGGCTGTGAGGGAGGTTTTAGATTGGGTTAATTGGGGTGGAAAGCCCCATCCTAAAGTAGGCAGCACTATTCTATGGGCTGGAGTCTAAGCCTACATCAAAAGGAGAAAGTAAGCTGAATGTCAGCCTCTCTCTCTCTCTCTCTCTCTCTCTCTCTCTCTCTCTCTGTGTGTGTGTGTGTGTGTGTGTGTGTGTGTGTGTGTGTGTCTGTCTGTCTGTCTGTCTGTCTCTCTCTCTCTCTCTCTCTGTGTGTGTGTGTGTGTGTGTGTGTGTGTGTCTGTCTGTCTGTCTGTCTGTCTGTCTGTCTGTCTCTGATTCCTGGTGTGGACACAACATGACCAGCTGCCTCATGCTCCCACCATCATGGCTTCCCACTGTGATGGACTGTATCCCTTAAAACTGTGAGCCAGAATAAGCCCTTCTTTCCTTAAGCTGCTCTTGTCTGCCACTTTGCCATAGTACTGAGAAAAGCAATCCATGAAGTACTCCATGGTCAGGGATACTACACTACACCTGAGCACGTACCATGGGTTTATCACCCATGATCTGAACCTCAGTTACTAATCTATGAAGTAGGAAAGGGAATATTGACCTTGTATAGTTCTGTGACTGACTCAAACCTTGATTGCAGTAATCAGCACTTAATAGTCCAAGAGGAAAATATATAACAAAGCCCCTTGCTCTCTCCATGTCAGAGAGGTTAATGTTGAGATTTCAAAGGCTTCCTTTTCATCTCTTGGTTTTGATTTTCTTTCTTTTTATATTTCTTGTGCACCTATTCATAATTTTATGTAAATCTGTTTGGGTAAAGTAACAGAAGAGAAACAAGTAGGGAGTGGATAGAAAAATAGCAGCAGCCATTGACTCAGGAGTTGGGATCTTTCCCAACTTAGGCAGGGAGGCTTCTAAGGAAGGATGACATCATTGGACAGTGTGCTTCCAGAAGTCCAGAGTCATAGACAGACACATAGAGGACTTGACACAACCTTCTTATCAACTACACCAGGCCAGGTGACAAAGAAAATCACTTCTTATGTTGGGCTACCTCCTCCCAAGCCTCATAGAAGGGAATCCTGAAGCAGTGGAAAGTGACCATCCTTTGCCACATGAGTTTCTTAGCAGCTGATGGTGTCTTCAGCCTGCACACAATAAGGTTGGTCATAGCCCATAGGTCCACTACAGCTATGCAGCTGGAGGAGAAGTAACTGAGAGGAAGATGGGAGGAAACACAGTTTGGGGGATAAGCGAATACACTGTTCTACCATAATTTACTTTCCCACCATTCTAGTTTTAATTCCAAGCACAGGTTCTGGTAGGGACAGGTTCTTCTGAGGTCTTGCTCCCTCACTCAAAGATGGCTAGCATGTGGTCCACATCATCGTAATCTAACTGTCCATACAGCCTTTTATTCAAATATCATCACATTTGGGGGTATGGCTTCCTCACACAAATCTGGGGGAACCATAAGTCTGTGTCAGAGAAGGAGCTTGGGAACGAAGAGGAAGCACATTGAGAGTCCAGAGGGTCATCTGGCAAGGCCTGACTTCACATTCGGAACAGCACCCTCTTCTGAAGCAGCAACTCCTGTGCCATGAAGAAAGGCAAAGCATCAGAGGCAAAGAGCCCAGACTCAGGCTCAGAGGCACAGCGCCTCCTGTCTACAGCTTGCAGGCACTGCTGAGATGACTTTTCAGTCCTCAGAATCCTAAAACATTGCCTTGTTCTATAGTATTTATTGTGCCAGATACTCACACGGGAAGTAGAGAGGTGAATCAGTAAATGAAATAAAATCAGTAAAGTTGAAAGGGCATAGAGCCAGAATCACAATGAACACCAAAGATGGCGTTGATGCTGAAAGGGCCTGGAGATGTTTGGGGGTGGAGCAAAGGGTTGTGTGTGACATGAAAGTGAACGGAGAATGGAAGGGAACCCACAGAGAACAAGGACAAACGAGGTGTCTTAGGGTTTTATTACTGTGAAGAGACACCATGACCAAAGCAACTCTTATAAAGAAAAACATTTAATTGGGACAGACTTACAGATTCAGAGGTTTAGTCATTATCATCATGGGAGGAAGCATGGCAGCCTGCAGGCCGACATGATGCTGGGGGAGCCGCGAGTTCTACAGCTTGCTCCAGAGGCAACCAGGAGAAGAGTGGAATTCCACACTGGGGAGCGCTTAAGCATAGGAGACCTCAAAGCCCACTACATAATGACACAATTCCTCCAGCAAGTCCACATCTAATTCACTAGGGCCACACTTCCTAATAGTGCCATTTCCCATGGCCAACCATTCAAACGCATGAGTCTATGGGGACCAAACCTATCCAAACCACCACAGAGGGGAAAGGAATAGGACAACAAAAAGTAAATATTGTTTGAAAAAAATGCCATGATGAGACCTAATCCTTTGTAAATAAATAAATGATAGATGATAGATGGTAGATAGATAGATAGATAGATAGATAGACCAGATCATATTTATTGTTTGTTTATTGTTACACTAAAATGGAAGCTGCAACTGTCACATCTGGCCACAGATCAGAAGGATCTATGGATAATAATCAATAAATATCAACACAAGCTCCCAATCCCCATTGGCTTTAATTCAATCGGTTGGAGTGGAAATCTAGATATTTATTGGTAAGTGGTAGGAAGGAATGCTACTTATTAGCAGATAGATTCATTTAACCAGAAAATACATATTGAGTAGCTAAGAAATTCATTTAAGGAACATGTATTTATAAGGCAAGATAGGAAGGTTCCAAGATGACAGGTCTTACAGTAGCCTTTAAACACCTTCAAGCAAACCTCAGAGTTTAAACCTGAACTCATGAGTCTTCACTCCCTCCCGATCGCCCCTTGTGTTCTTGCTCCTTTTCCACCAGACTTTGTCTTTTATAACTTCACAACCCTCTCAAACTTATTATGCCATTTCTATAGCTCCAGTCCCATGAGCATCTCTCCTCCACAATAACACCCTCAAATAATCTCCTTGCCTCTTGATGTGGCTAACAAGGCCACACTCTGCTTGGCCGCATGCTCTAATTCTGAGAAATAGCAGTCCAGCCTGACTCCAGTATGCCTGTACTGAGGCTCCCTTTACAAGTACCCATCATTAACAGGGTAACAAATTCTATGCTGGTTCTGTCTCTGAGACAATAGTTTAGGGTTTGCTTGCTGGGGAGGGCCCAAACACACAGCTTCTACCCTGCCCAGCCATCCCCAGTGAACACACCATGGTTCAAGACACAGAGAGATACCAATAGGACAAGTCTGAGTGCTATATACTGTTTTTTTACTGTGAGGTTTTCTGTCAAGCAGGACATTCATTGCTGATGAGGTAAGACGGTAACTAGAAGACTCCACCTAAACTGAGCCACTAGGAACCTATTAAGAAGCTTGTTTCCAACACTGCTCAGAGGGGATGCCCTGGTACTGCTAGTGATACACCTGCGGGGGAGTTACAGAACCCATGTTAGCCTCCACACAGTTGTCTATAAAGTGGGAATAGTGGGGGCTGGAGAAGGCTTAGTCAGCAAAGTGCTTGTGTCACAGCATTGAGGGCCTGTCTTAGTCAGGGTTTCTATTCCTGCACAAACATCATGACCAAGAAGCAAATTGGGGAGGAAAGGGTTTATTCGGCTTACATTTCCATACTGCTGTTCATCAAAGGAAGTCAGGACTGGAACTCAAGCAGGAGCTGATGCAGAAGCCATGGAGGGATGTTCTTTACTAGCTTGCTTCCCTTGGCTTGCTCAGCCTGCTCTCTTATAGAACCCAAGACTGCCAGCCCAGAGATGGTCCCACCCACAAGGGGCCCTTGATCACTAATTGAGAAAATGCCTCACAGCTAGATCTCATGGAGACATTTCCCCAACTGAAACTCCTTTTTCTGTGATAATTCCAGCTGTGTCAAGTTGACACAAACCTAGCCAGTACAGGGCCTGAGTCAGAGCCCTTGAAATGCACAGAGCGTGATACAGCAGCATGCATGTGCTTGGAAAACCAGAGTCACAAGATGGGAGATGGAGACAGGAGAACCAAGCCAGAGAGCCAGCCAGCCCAGCCTATGAGACAAAGTTCCAGGCCACTGAGAGACTCTTGGTTTTCTGTGATGGGTAGTTAATATTGGCTGTCAAGTGGACAGGTTCTAAGATCATCTCAGAGACTCGCCTCTGGGCATGTCTGTGAAGAATTACCTTGATTAGGTTGGGCTCTGGGAATGCCTGTGAGCTATTATCTTGATTAAGTTGTCTGAGCTAGAAAGAACCATGAGTGGCACCATTCCCTATGCTGAGGTGCTCAGCTGAATAGAAAGAAAAGGACAAGCTGAACATTAGGAACCATTATAGTCTGCTTCCTGTAGATGCAATGGATCCAGCTGCCTCAAGCTCCTGCCACCAGAGCGTCCACGCCATTATAAACGGTGAAGCAAAATAGTCTCTTCCTTTTATGAAATTTTTATGGGGGGTCAGGTTATCTATCACAGTAATAAGAAAAGTAACTGAGACATCTGCTGATCTCCACAAATGTGCTGTGCACACACATACCCACAGGCACCCTAACACCAAGACACATAGAGAGAGAATAAAACAGAGCCTTCCCTTAAACTGGAAATTACTGATCCTCAACAAACTTAGCCAAGACTACTATGCTGATTGTCACTCTTGTCACTTTCTTAAGGAGGAATATGGCCAAAGACAATCACCCTAGCCGTCCTAGTTAGGGTTTCTATGGCCATGATTACCAAAGCAACTTGGGAAGGAAAGGGTTCATTGGGCTTATGCTTTCTCATCACTGTTTATCACCAGAGGAAGCCAGGACAGGAACCTAAGCAGGGTGGGAACCTGGAGGCAGGAGCTGATGCAGAGGCTACAGAGGGCTGCTGCTTACTGGCTTACTCCCCATGCCTGTCTCAGTCTTCTTTCTTATAGAACCAGGACCATCAGTCTAGGATAAGCCAATCTACAATGGGTGTGGCCCTCCCCAATCAATCACTAAGAAATTACCCTATTGACTTTCCTATAGCTTGATTTTTTTTTGGGGGGGGGGGAATGGGATTTTCTTAATTGACATCCTCTTCTCCATAACTTTTAGCTTGTATCAACTTGACATAAAACTAGCTAGTACACCAGTCAAAGCCACAAGAAGCACGGAGAGGGTTCCTCACACATTAATATAGGTCCCAACCTATGTGTGGAGATTGAACAGCTACCAAGATTGGTCTGGAACCTATTGACTTGGTCAAGAGGAAGATCCTCTCTGCAAAGAAAAGGCTTTGAATCACCTCTGTCATCTATGAACTTATGGTGCTGCTTTTAAATGTTAAGATACATATCATTTTTATAGCTAAAACTGTCATAAATCCAGTACACATCTGGGTTTAGTATAATCAAATAATCATTTGTGTCCCGAATTTCACATCTAACACAACATAAACACTTAGCTGTATTTATTTCCCATCTTTTTCTCATCCTTTGCTTATTTGTTGGCCGCAGTGTACAATGTCCTACTTCTAAAGGATCTGAGCATGTTAAGGTCCCTCTACTGACTCCAACATCACTTAACTGTCACATAATGTTGTATGAATCTATGTAAGCATGTACCCACAGTAGATGTCATCTCACTTCTGTTGTGGTTATAAAATACCCTGACAAAAGCATCCTATGAGAAAAGATTTATTTTGGCCCACGGTTCCAGAGGAATACAGTCCATTGCAGTGTGGAAGGCATGATGGCAGGAGAATGTTCATCACAGAGCACAAGCAGTCTTGAAGTAGAAAGAGAAAAGGAAGTAAGCCTAGGCTATAAAACATCAGCGCCCTTGCCCAGTAACTTGCTTTCTTCAGCAAAGCTCCACCTCTTAAAGGTTTTACAACCTTCTCCAAACAACACCACCAGCTGGAAAACAATTTTCAAACACACAAGCCTATGGGGGACATCTTACAATCAAACCATGACAGTAGACATGCACGGCGCCCTCTATTTCTTATTTCTGTAGCTAGGACTACAATAAATGACTTACAGGCAACGGCTAGGCTTCTTCCTAGCTTTCTGACCTATCTTTCACTCATAAAATGGGAATACTAAAAGTTCCCATATCATCAAATTGGCACTGTGAGATAGACAAATGAATACACTTACAACATGATAAGTGCTCAATGAAATGGAGCTACTATGGTAAATTAAATAAATCAAAGGATGAAAACCCTGTGTTTCAGAGGGATTAATAAGCATGTTGCTCATTTCTCTTAAACTCTGTAAGACAGAAAGGCCCATACAAGCTGCCAGGCTTGCCTCCAGCAGCCTCATATGAGGTCTTTAGACAACCGCACTAAATTGTCTAACATCACACACAAGACACATCTTTTAGAATAATTATCCAGGAATAGGCACGTAGTGCCAGTGGAAGAATGCAGGGTGCAATTTCGCCGAGATGAAGGAAGAGAGGGGACTCTCTTCTGTCCTTAGGAATGGTCAGCTCTTGCTTATAGATAAGCAAGTATTGCTCATTGGAGATTGAAGCTCAATTTTGCTAAAACTTGCAAATTTAGAGGACACCAGAAGAGTGAGTAGGCTTTTCCATACACTCTCCTGGTTGTCAACATTGGCAAAATTTCCCCACTGTTTCTATAGACCTTGCTCGGATCAATCAAGATATGTATGTGGAACAAATTTGCCCCAGACTCTGACCTTCTGTGCAGTCTGGCCAAAGGAAAGCAATACCTTTGCATAGTTCACATCTTCAAAAGAACAAAGTTCACACCCGTGCCTGCTTGAAAGTTCAGCTCTTCTCCACATTACACTACATGCCCCCCATAGCCAGCTCCCCCACAGCTGAGAATAGCTGCATTGTGCCTTTGCCAAGATGCTCAACACTTCTCTTCTTTCCTGAGGCAGAGGAAATGAACAGGACAGGAGTGTATTATCTTAGACAGAAGGCGAAGCAGACCCCAGTGAAAGGGAGAGAGATGCTCGTTGCAGTATCCAGGCACCAGGGGGATTTAAGAAAGGAGAGACTCTGGGTTTAGGAAACTCCAACAGGGCTTCTAGGACAAGGGTTCTAACCGGGTTGGTGAGGATGGGGTAACTTTGAGAAGAGACAAAGGGTTTGCTTTGAGATAACAGGAGAATGGGCCACACTTGGTTGTTTGTGGATCTACCAGTTTACCCATCCTTGGCTCTGAAGAAGTTCACATGGTTGAGCCTGATGTTTTTAGTTTGTTTTCTCTGGGTCAGGGAGAGGTATAAGAGATCAAACATAACTACCGTGTATCTTCTGAGAATGTAACCACACACCGGCACAGCTGACCATGTGTTCCTGCTCTCCAGCCTATACATGTATTTTGCTCTGTTGCAAGCACCAGGCTAGGAGTGGGTCCCTGGCCACAATCCAGGAAGGAACAGGCTCTGCAGAGACAGGATGACAGGCACAAAATTGTGGGTGGAGAGGACGAATGAGGCACCCGAGCCGACAGATGAGGTAGGTTTCATGAAGAAGCCACCAGCTGAGCTGCATCTGGGGGAGTGTGGGAGTCTGCCATGCAGAGACAGGGAGGAGGACTGTTCCAGGGAGTCTGCCATGCAGAGACAGGGAGGAGGGATGTTCCAGGTAGCAGCAGCCACATGGGCCAAGGCAGAGGATGGTGAAAATTGCTAGTTTACAGCAGGAAGGCCCTACCCTCTTCCCACCTCTTCATTCCTGGTCTTTTTTGCTAATTGTGGCCTTCTGAAGTCTTGGGAAGACAGAACTCTCTGGTAAAACCCTAAGGATCCCATCGCCATTCAAACCCATGGAGCTCAGCAAAGACTAAAAGCAATGCCCATAATCTCAGAACTGGAGAGATCGGGGCAGGAGATTCCAAAGTTCAAGATTATCCTGAGGCCATGTCTTTTAAAAAGTCACTTTCTAACAGCCCCTTGATGTCTTGGAGTGTACAACTTCAGAACCAAGACACTAGACTATCAGAGACCAAGCCCCATGGTGAAACCATATTCAGGAGTTCCAGCTCCCATACCAGAGCAAGAACACAGGAGAGAGCCCCTTGAGAACTACCAGCTTGGACTCTGTGACTTGTCACACAGCAGTACCCAGAATAGCATGAGGGGAGAAAAGAGAAACGCTGGAAATCAAGTCTTTTCTCCCTGCAACATTCAGGCGAGGGACACCAGAAGTCTTAGCCCCACTAGAGGTTTCGCTCTTTGGGGGTGATTATCATCAGATTGCTGTCCCTAGTGATCTCGGGCCCCCAAAACATGCATATTCTGTGAGTGTCTGTGAATTAGTAAGCTCTATTTCAGATGTCTATATTTTTCTGTCATTGTTTTCAAGGTTGGGTTTTATCAGGGAGGAAAGCATTAGAAGTTTGTTTTTTTGTTTTTTTGTTTTTGTTTTTGTTTTTGTTTTTTTTTCTGAAATAAACCAGGATGACTTCGCCTCCACTAACATCCTTCAAGGCCAGGTCAATAAGCAAGTGTGTCAACGCAGATGGTGTCCTTGCATTCCCTGCCTTTCCATGTCAGTGGCATAACACACAGAACCCCCAGCTGGACAGGAGGTAGCATGCATGTTCATATTTGATGTCTGACAGATGCTTCTCGTGTCTGATATATAGAAGGCTGGTGGTTAGCTTTATGGACCCTATCGACATGCACCCCCTTCATGGTTTGTTTGCATGTTGATGCAAAGAAAAATCTGCTTTGTTTGAAATCCTACCATGTCAACTGAATTGCCAACTTTCTGAGCTTTCATACCGGTGCAGCTTGGACTCTGTGACTTGTCACATAGCAGTACCCAGAAGAGCATGAGGGTGACATCATTGGGCATTTAGAAGAGAGAAAGCAACCTCTCTACTGGGGAGTGCTCTGTGTAGCCTTTCTTATCCTGATGGAGAGAGCTGTGGCCAACACAGTATGCACCTCCCTCTGGGAATATCAGCAGCCACAGCAGCGATGAGACAGTAAGCTAAAACAGTAATGAGAAAGGATCTGTGAATAGATGACATACCAGAAGCTTACCTAAGCCTGGAGCAACTGTATGTGCTCAGAGCACCATAGAATCCCTTTCATACTACCTGCATCCAAACATATTTTAGCTTTGATAACTATTTCTACGTTGATAATTTACTAATGTCAAGCTTGGTCGGTAAAGCACTTGCCTCACACACATGAGGATCTGAGTTTGGAAACCCAGAGCCAATGTGGAAAGCTGGGTAGTACACACTTGTGAGCTCAGTGATGGTGAAATGGGAGGCAGGGATAGGCCGTGGGGGCTCACTGGCCAACTCACCTTAGCCTACTTAGTGAAGCCCTGGACAGTGAAAGATCTTGTCTCAAAAATGGGGGAAAGATGACTAATTATGACAGCTGAGGTTGTCTTCTGACTTCTACATACATACATGTACACACCACACACACACATGCACATAGACCCACACATGCACACACACATGTATACACCTCCACACATGACACACACATGCCCCCACACACACATACCCCAGAAGCTCTTCTCATACTGTATTCAACCACAGCTGCTCAAAAAGAGTTTTCTTCAGCTTATACAATATAGTTCAAGCGGTAGATGAGGCTTCTAACTGCTTCTTCATCTACCCTTTGAGATAAGTACTATATTCCCACCTAGGGCCAGTTCCTTAAGAACCACTCAGCCAAGAGAAAAATCAGATGCTCAGACTGACCATCAAAAACACATCAGATAAAAGATGAATGGCTGGGTGTTCAAAAAGCACAGCCAGTGAGAAAAGTGCCTGAGTTACTGGAAGAGGCTGGCTCCTCTCCCCCGATTGCTAGGGACAGCAATCACATGGCAATAATTGGAAAAAACACTTGTAGGAACAACTGCTATGGCTGTCAAACGTCTCTGCCTCGAGCTGGCACATAGTCACCCACAAACCCCCACTTATTGTCCCTCCTGCTCTTCTGTGGTTATCAGAGTCCCATAATTAAGGCATAAAGAAAGTAAACAATGTCACAGCAAACGAGATGCCTTTAAAAGGAGAGTAGAGTTAAGGCAAGGCAAACATTGCTAAAGATAGTGGCACAGCCACTTGGAAATACTGAGGAGGTGTGTGTGTGTGTGTGTGTGTGTGTGTGTGTGTGTGTGTGTTGGCTATTAAAAATACAATTGTGGGCTGAATATTTAGAGGGCTCTTGATGAATAATCAGGTAACTTGGAGAAGTCACCGTATGACCAAGCAAGCATACCAATATGTAGAGCTTTATATAAACTGTGGAAAAGCAAGACCTTTATCATGAAAAAGACACAGTTGAGATGATTGACAGCTTACAGACACTGTCTTCTCTCCGAGCTCTGCCCTCTCAGTTACTTCCAAAGTGATGGGTTGTTATACAGAACAAGGGATAGACAGACAGACAGACAGACACACACACACACACACACACACACACACACACACACACAGAAAGTTAGGCTATTCCAGCGACTGCAGCAAGGGACAGCACTGGGATGTGAGATCCCCGGTTAATGAGTGAAAAGAGAAATACTTTGTTAGTCTAACAAGCCTGCCTGCAATGACCATGAAAATTATAGAAAGGACGGCATGCTAAGAAACAAGAGAGTGGACAGATGGGATGAAATCAGATTTAGAAATTCAAGTAAATAAACTGGAGAGACATAAATTTTAAAATGGTATGTGGTAAACTAGAGAGCCGTGTCTACAGAATAAAATTCTTATTTTCAAATATGTGAGGCAGCAACAGTACAGTTGCATCAAAGCACCACAGACATAGCGGTTGTCTTTGGAGATAAATGGAGACACATTGAGAGAGACACGGATGGCTTCAGCTGCACCTGTAGTGCTCTGCTTCTAAGGGCAACAGTTACCGTCCCACCACCCCCTAACACTCACACACACACACACACACACACACACACACACACACACACACTGTGCTGGAGAGTCTTATGTCAACTTGACACAGGAACTAGAGTTATCTGAAAGGAAGAAACCTCAGTTGAGAAAATGCATTCACAAGATCGGGAGGTACCGCATTTTCTTAACTAGTGATTGATGGAGGAGAGCCCAAACCATTGTGGTGCCATCCCCGAGCTGGTGGTCCTGGGTTCTATAGGAAAGAAGGCTGACAAGACAGTAAGCAGCACCCCTTAGTGGCCTCTGCATCAGCTCCTGCCTCCCTGTCCTGACTTCCTTCCATGAAGAACAATGATACAGAAGTGTAAGCCAGATAAACCCTTACCTTCCTATCTTGCTTTTTGTGTGGATTCCATCACAGTAATTGAAACCCTAAGACACACACACACACACACACACACACACACACACACCATTCCTTGGAAAACAGAAACAGGAAGATTGCCACAAGTTCAAGGTCAGCTTGCTCTACATATATACTGAGTTCCAGGACAGCCAGGTTTATCTAGGGGCATTCTGTCTCAAACATAAACCAGGAAATATTAGTCTGAGAAATGTCCACTGAGGTACCCAAGAGGCCATGGAGACACAATTATTAAATGACATACTACAGCACCCTGGATGGGACTCTGGAGTAGAAAAGGGACATAAGGATGTGTGGGGAACACAGCCCTGGTTTGTACTTGATGATGTCTCCAGTATCAGCTCACAGTGTTTAAGAAATATGCTGTGGGACTTTAAGATGCCCGTGGCAAGGGGCATTGTGGGAGCTCTTCCTCTGTCTATAACTGCTGCAACTTTCTGCAAGTGGAAAGCATTTTAAGATATCCAGTTTCAGAAGTAGCAAAGTATCCAGGTGTGCTGTTACAGTCAGGTGATTATAGATAGCAACTGTGAAGTGTATTATCTCAAAACCAGCTCCGATAAAGGGTTTTAAACATTCTCACCACAAAGAAATAATGAGCAGTTGAAACAAAATGCTTAATATGCTTTAAATGTCATATAACAAATACACATTTTGAAATAGTATGTTAATAACATTTTACTATTATTTTATCTACTTTTTTCATTGTGTTATTTATCTATTTGTTTCTTTATATAATAAATAGTTTTGTATAATAATACTTATTATATATTATTTTTTTATTTTATAAAAAAATATTATTTTTTACATTTTAATGCATCCATTAAAAACTCTAAACCCAGCTCTGGGGTGGCTAAGGCAGGAGGATTACAAATCCAAGGGCAGCATGAAACACACACAATAAGACCCTGTCTCAGAAAACAAAATGAAGTATTGAGAAACAGACTAGCTTTTAAACCCACAGGGAGCTGCAGCTTGAATGTGGACCTTCTCTTTAATGTAAGATAATATTAAAGAGCTTTTGCCTGGGCTGGGCTGGGCTGGGCTGGGCTGGGCTGGGCTGGGCTGGGCTGGGCTGAGCTGGGCTGAGCTGGGCTGGCCTGGGCTGGCCTGGGCTGGCCTGGACTGGGCTGCATGAGAATCCAGCACATTTGAAAAGGACTGTAAATCCCAGAGCAACCTGAGATGCAATTGACAGCCATGGACAACCTCAGATGCAATTGACAGACCCAGCTGGGAGCTCCACACAGGATGAATGAAGCCAGGTTGCACCAACAGATGGAGCTGACCTCCATCCTCCTCCTTCCAAAATGCTCATCCAAGCGAAGGGCACCTCAGCCCCTGGTAAGGGAAGGTGGCCTCAGCCAGGGCAAGAGCTCCTGATCCAGGAGTCACCTAAGCTTTGCTCTTACAGCCAAGCTGTCACTGTCCAGGGAGTCAACAGGACTTGGGGAAAGGCCCAAGGCTTCTACATGACCGTCCGACCGACTCCACCCATCTAACTGTGCACTAATGGGTCCCAGTGCTCAAATGACACTCAGCAATGTCCCCTTGGTTCTGCCCTTCATAAAAGAATTCCCCCCAAATAGGGACATTCCCACATGCTCTCTGGAAGCAACTTAATGTTGTCCTGTGTGTGATGGATACCCATAGCAACGTCAATCCGCAATTTCGTCTCCTGCACGATTTCTGTGAGCTAGGTGCATCTCTGGACACCAGGTTTTCAAGGATGACCTAATTAAGATTCTTACTGTCTTGGAGATGAATTCTAATCAGCAAAACCATAAACACACAGATGGATAGGACACCTCCTGACATGAGAACACTGCCAACATTTACCCCTGTGCCCACTTTATCTCGCCACGACCACTATCCTGAATTTTGTATTTCCTTCTTTGAAAACACAACAGGGTATTGTTGAGGGTTACGTGTTTCTGAGTTTAATGAGAAGGGTCTCTCTCCCTTATTGCTTTTTTCAGGAATCTCCTTCCTGTTACCATTATTATTAAAATTCAACCACGTCCTATGCATCTATAGTTTACTGCTTCATAGTATTCTATTACTCTCATAGTTCCTATATTTTTCAAATTTTATTTCATTTATTATTATTAATGTGTTTGTATATGTATGCGTATGAATGTGGGCATTTGTGGGTTTTAGTTATATGGAGACATATGGTTGCAACCAGAAGATTAGATACTCTCTCTAAAAATCATGGCTCAAATCAATTGTGAAACTAATCCACACAGGATCAGGGAAGACTCGAATGTACTCTGGGAAGGTAAAAAGAAAAATGGAGAACAAAGAAGAGTGAAAAACTTTAATAAAAAGCAAGGTAACTCCTGGAGTCACCGCCAAGGTCAGAGAGTAGAAACATTCAGAATAAGTGTGGTATCCGTGCTCCTTTTAGAAGTCAGGAGTGAGGTACACACACAGAGCAGCCCAACAGTCAATTCTCACAAAGTGTAGAGCCAAATGCCGTGAGAGGAACCCCCTGATGCGTGAGAGCAGCGGAGAACACGGGTCTGTCCTTAAGCAGAACCCTCTGAGACCCAGCTCCCTTTGACAGGCCATTCTGTCTCCCAGAGAGTCTTAGCAGCGGGGTGGGAAGCAGAAACTGGTCAGCTAGACTGGGTTTCTGGATGGACGTGAGGCTTAATTGGAATCTTTGCAGAGACAGAGATCGTTTAGCACATTTTATTCCTGAGATGTTTTCTAAGTGACTGTAGCGTGTCTCTAAAGAAAAGGAGCAGAAATAAACACCACAGCTTTGGCATCTTCAGCGAGGGGTGGGGTGGCGGTGGGGGAGTAGAAGATGAATTTGACAGAGTCTAATGAAGGCAAACTTCTCTCATTATGGCGAGATGAAGCAGAGCTAACTAACATGCTATGAGTCAGGAAATTTCTCTCTCGTGGGTTTCACTGTAACCCTTCTGAGGCTTCTCTGCCTGCTAAGCACAGCTCAATTTCTTCTTAGACATTCTATATGTTTGCTGAGGCAAGATAAGATCTGGGTCCTGGGTCATATTGGGACCTAGGTGCTCACTGTTCATAGGTGGAGCCCAAACCTGGGGGAGCCAGACAGTACTATAGTGACACACCTGCTTTACTAATTAATGCTGGAGGGCACTGCATACGTCCTTTCACTACTCCGGCTAATAATTTCCTTGCATATAAATTAAGGTAATCATAATGACCTAACATGATTAAAATAAAACATTGAAGTGGCTGCCATCAGGAGGTTCAGACCTTTCTTTATTTGATCTCTCTCTCTTTCTCTCTCTCTCTCTCTCTCTCTCTCTCTCTCTCTCTCTCTCTCTCTCCCCCTCTCCCTCCCTCCATCCTCACCTTCATGCTTTACTGCTGCAAGGATAAACTACTCTTAAGTCATTTTCTATGGAGCACCCAGTGTGCTTCACAGAGCTCATTCCAAGTCACGTGCAGAACAGGCTATCGCTATAGTCCATCTGACTGTAAAAGCCATGCTGTCTGAGGCGGTGGGTCCTCCCAGAGCAGATTCCACAGGGAATAAGTCAGTGGTCTACATTAAGGACTTAAGATTAAACACCGTATGCCGAATGGATTATCCTCCCAGAAAGGATTTCCACCTGGATAGACATCATAAAGATTCTGCAGCTTAGTTTATTATGAGACAACAATTCCGGCTTCAGGGGAGACAAGCAGCCGCAACGCTGTGCGCTGAGAATTAATTTGGCCCTCTTGTATTTTAACTGCAGGAAAGTTTCAACGGGGGAAAAAAAAGATTGATAAATGAGCTTTGGTCCAGGTACATCATGTATGAGAGATTTCATCTGATACACTTCCCATTGGTTGTGAAAACACAATAAAAACTGTGAGTGCTAACTATAGCAACTACCAATGTCACGTGACCCCTCAAGAATTGGGGGGGGGGCTATTTTTATGAGGTGGGGGACACTGTAAGTTATTATTATTCAATTTCTTTTATAGTTGCAGCTCTATATATCGATTTGTTTACTAAATAAGGCAAGTTATACACAGATGGCTGTGTGATGGTGCCTGATACCCAGGCCCTCAGAGACAGCTAGCTGCTGCCATTTCTAATGTTGTCATTTTGGATGCTGGGTCTAAGCAGTGCATTTAGAACAATATCTTTAAGGTCAGCCAGCATCTATCCTACAACTCTTGCAGATGGAAGAGAGAATCAAGCATTCTGGTTAAAAAGAACCATGGCTACCTTGCCTGTGCCTTCAGCCACCGTTCCTCCTGTCCCAGAGCTGTGCCCTGACTGTTCCCAGGAGCCATTTCTCCTCAGGAAGACAGATCAGAATTAGTGCTTTCTAATCATTAAGAAATAGTGAAGAAAAAAATCATTTGTGTTCTTTTGGGGGCAAAATTCTGTCTGTGGACAGGCTTGGCTTGCCAAGTCTGTCTCACTGTGGAAGCCACGTGAGTGTTGTCAGTTGATTCACCTGCCAGAGTCTTCTCAGAAAATAGAATCTGCAAGCCAGGCCTGTTCCATAATCCATAAATCCCAGGATCTCCATGGGCACACATACTATAGAGTCATAAAGGCAAGTAAAGGTCCACACCTTACCACTGTGGCTAGTCACATGGTCTTATGTAGTTTGGAAAAAAAAATGGCAGACAAAGCTGTAACTTCATTTCTCTTCTCTGGAGTTGTGACATTCTGTATTTTGTTCTTTTTATATTATTTTGTGTTGGATTTTAATTCTTGAATACCATGGGAAGTACAAAATCAGGCTAACTCTGAACCACCAAGAAAAATAACATGAGTTAGGTGTGGTGGCATATACCCAAAGTCCTAGCACACAAAGAGGCTGAGACAAGATGATTACCCCAGGTTCAATGCCAGCACCAAGCCAATGCAAACTACTCAGCAAGACTTCACCCTCTGCCAAAACAAACAAACAAAAAATAAAACAAAAACAAAATGAAAGATGAAACTGAAACTTGCATGCGGAGAAGTAAGAAGAGGGGCTCTTGTTACATTGGGCTGGGACATCATGGATTCTAACAGCCATTGGCAGGCTCAGCAGGACGAAAGCCCAGTGGAGGGAGAACTAACAATTTGATCCCATCCTTGAGACTCTGGAAGAAATTAAGGAACAATGAAGAGCCTGTGCCTGTGCTGAGCTGAGGCCACATGGGCTTAGACCACAAAGTTGCCAACTGTCCCTGGAATTAGTAAACATCGACAGAAATACAGATACTTCTAGAACCTTCCTTAATACTTGACACAATGGTTAACATTTATATGAAAGAATAATCATTAATACATTGGGGAGTCAAAGGACCTTTTCATTCTCTTCCCAAAGTGACCAAGTAGGAAAAAAGGCACAACTCCATTTTCCGCTTTTCATTATTAATAAAGAGAATAATCATTCAAGAAGAGACTGAAACCTTTGTTTGAAAAAGAACAAACCAGGTATGCTTCTGCTGGATAGAAATTTGTCTCTGGGGTGGCTCAAGACAGTAAGGAGGAAGATGAGGGGAAGACATGTGGCTTCAAGGAGTAGCATATGAAGCCTTCAAAAGCCAAATAATTATGCAAGGCACCTAGCAAACCTTGGGTGGGACCTTTCAGCACCATTTTCCAAGACTTTGACAACTTTGACATGGGAAAGGGCTTTGAATACCCACCATCATAGCTGGAAACAATATAGGGAAAGGCATATGTATGTACACACACACACACACACACACACACCAGGCATGATTAAACAAAACTAGTGAACAATACTAAATGGACTCAGTAGGGCGTGTGTGTCAGAGAGGAGAGACAGACAAACGTGTGTGTAATTAAAGATCAGGTCATAAATTTAAGAGTGAGATGGGGGGAATATGAAAAGAGGAAGTGGAAGGAGGGGTGGGCCTGATGTAAATACAGTAAGTACTCATGTATGCAATTGTTAAAAAAAAATACAGCATTTCTGAAGAAGGAAAATAAAACAAATCTAAGGTTAAAGGAATAGGAGAAAACTAGAGAGAACACTTTTACTATTCTGAGAAACTGGCCTGCGCTAGTGGTCTTACATAGGCACAGCTGTTAGAAATCAATAAAGAAACCACCCAGTGAGAACAAAATTATGAAGAGGGAATTCATATACAGAGGTCTCGGACTTTTGACTTCGCTACTAAATAACTGTGAATCAATAAAGCTTCTGATAGTTATACATGTTTTTATATTTATCACCAAGTGTGTGCCGACACATTGTGTGTATTCAGGGGGTCACACATGGGGGTCAGAGGAGAGCTCTGTGGAGTGGGGGTCACACATGGGGGTCAGAGGAGAGCTCTGTGGAGTGGGGGTCACACATGGGGGTCAGAGGAGAGCTCTGTAGAGTGGGTTCCAGGGATTGAACTCACATCACCGGGCTTGGATGGCAAGTCCCTTAACCCACTGAACCATCTAGACAGTCAACAATAAGTTTTTATTTAACCTAATTATAATGTCTGAAAAGACTGCCAATAACCAGTGTTATTAGGTTCTGAAAAATGAAATTCTTAATATCCATACAAAATAAAATGTGGTTAAATTGTATAAGATGATTTGACTATGGGTTTTCTCTCAGTGTTTTTAAGGAATTGGTTCCATGACCCCAGTAGATACCAATATCCTCTCTATATAAATGTCATGGCATTTGTATGTGACCTATATACATCTTTTAATATATGCTAAATTATGTCTAGATTACATACCAGGTCTAATCCATGTAAATGTCATTGTAAACCATTGTTTTTGATATGTTATTTAAAGAGCAATGATGAGAAAATTAACTATTAGTACATGTGAAACACTTTTTCTATATCCCATACATATGTGATACTATATACATAAAAATGGGATATTAGATGTACATATATATGTGACTCATAGATAGTCAAATTATATATAATTTTATACACTTTATATATATATAAAGTGTACACATCTTTTAAGCCAGTAATCCTTCTTTTAAAAATAGATCTCAAAAGAAAGGTTATTTATTCCAGTGTTAATTAGATAATTAAAGAACCAGAAGTATATGTTCCACATTTTATCAAATCAGTAAAATACATTTGTACTCTGAAATAGTTTGTGATTGTGGAGACCAGGCTGGGCTCTGTTTGCAGTGACTATATTATTTAAGGTAGTGGCTTTGGGCTGTGCCTGACTGACTCCATCTCATAAAACAGCAGGTACCTGAAGCTCAAGTACAAACGCAGAGGGTAAGTGACAGATGCCTATTTGTACCTCTGTCCAGCATGAGCTGCGAGGCACGGACTGATAGAAACTTACTCACAAAAAGTAACAGCACCTATGGAGTTACAAGGTTAAATCAGGACCATGTTTTCATGTGAACATAGCAAAATTACATTGGAAAATCAGTCGTGTGAACTTGACACACCAGATCAAAGTATAACACCACTATTCACCCAATACTATTAAAAAAAAAAATACTGAGATGTGACAGTCAGACTAACCCACTAGTCAATTACTACAAGCCTCCTCCAGGGAAAACGTCACAGTAAATGACCTGTGCCCCTTTCCCTGGGCTCAGCTTACAGTTACACATACCAGTGACCTGTAGCCCACTTTAAAATGACAACTCTAAATGGCCTGCCACCTAAACCTTATGGGACAAGTCTGTGCCCTGAACTAGCCCTGGGCTTGGTTGGCATCATCTCTGTGCCTCCCAAGACAGTTCTGTGTAGGGTTATGTTAGCTTTCTGCCTTCAGTCATCCCTCTTTGAATTGTGTGTTATATGTATTATATGTGTGTGTAATGTATACCTGTGGATATATATATATATAGTTACTTGTGACATTAATAATGTCATCTGAAAGCTATAGATAATATTAATATTGGAATAAAAGAACCTGTGACTAGCAACTGGCAAGCATATCAAGTGAAATTGGTAGTACTTGAAATAAAGCCAATGTAATTGTTGTGGCTTGTGAAGTCACTAATTTAATAAACCCTGGCGCTGTGGAAAGGCACAAACATGTCCACCTATATTTCGGATATAGATGACATATTCACAAGAATAACTGATACAAATCACACTGAAGAGTTAAGAGGAACCTGAAAGCTGGAGTTGGATAAACAAAGCCAGTTGGCTCACCGCTGAAGCTAGACTGAGACAGACAGAAACAGGAGAAGCACGGATGCAGAGGACCCCTGTGTGTCAGCAGGGCGGAATGAAGGACAAGGTCAGGGCTGAGTGTCAGGCTGTTGAAGCATCCTCAGCTCCTGACTGCAAAGGTGAGGACCAGGCCCCTTCAGTGATGACACTGTATAAAGAAGCAAGGCACAAACACTGAGACAAACAGGTAAAGTTATATGTGGTCAGAGGAGCTGGGGAGGGGTTTATCCTGTAAAAAATGCTCTGTTCTTTGAAGGTGGAAATTGAGGAAAGAATTCAAGTTAACAGAAACATGTTCTGGGAGAATCGTTGGCATCTTGTTCTTCTGCTCACTTCGGTCAGACAAGTAAAGACAGGGGATCCAGTCCCAGCATTCTCCTGCCTGTCCACCTGCCTGTTCCCCCACTGTACTGAGACGCTCTCAAGGCATCCGCCTCTGAGAAAGAGAGCGATTCACCCCCAGTGACCACATGAGCTTCTGTGAAGCATGAACAATTGGAGCAACCAGTGAACAGATAGAGAAAGGGGCCGTAGGAAGGGAAAATGCCAACCTGTGAGCCCATGGAGAAAACTAGAGGTTAACAGTATAGTCTCAACCTCTGGGAGGGCCAGAGGTTGTAAAGGGTTAAAAGGCATGGCTGGGTGGAGCAGCGGTTAGTTACTAAAAGAAAGAGTGTCCTACATGCAGACAGCAACAAAATGAAGTAAAAGGTTATCTGTAGTCATCTCATGCCTGACTAGTTCCAGCTAAAGAGAAACTTCTAGACTACGTGCATCTTGTCCCCAGAGACAAACAAGATTAGGACAGAAGAGAATCTCACCTGGGTTATTGTGGCAGTACTTGGGTAACACAACACGCCTTTTGTTTGACATTCACTTTCTTAACAAAAAATAACTGACACTTCAAATCTATTTATTATTGAATGTGTATGGGTGTTTCACTTGCATGCATGTGGACAAAGAGGTCATTGCATCTCCTGAAACTGGAGTTGCAGAGGTTGTGAGCTGCCCCTGGGTATTGGAGATTGAACCTGGGTCTTCTGGAAAAGAAGACAGTGTTCTTAACCACTGAGCTATTTCTCCAGCCCCCATTCTCATTCTTGAGGTGTGAAGAAGGGTAGAGGTGTACCCTCTTTAATTTCAAATTGAATTTGGTTGTCATTGAAGGACTCATTGGAAGTGTGAATACATTCCTAGCTTGGAATAAATAGGCTTGGTTATTGTCTGATTGTGGGCCCAGCTTTTTATAGCCCCAAAAGGCCTATTGTTTGTCACTTTATACCCTTCAGCCTTTTACTTAAGAGGGAGACCAGACATTTGAAAATGCTTGACCCTACAAGCAGAAACAGGATAGTAATTAGGGGCTCAGACATGGCACGTGGCAATAAAAACAGCTGAAAGTTTGTTCTGTTAACCATCTTTAAAACTATCCTGGGCAAAGATAGCAGAACTTAGATCATAGAGCAAGTTTTTGTATTTGTTTGTTTACTTGCTTTTGGTGTGTGTGTGTATGTGTGTGTGTGTGTGTGTGTGTGTGTGTGTGTGTAAAACACTATGGATATTCCCAGAAGCCTCGAATTTCTAAATGCCACAGATGTTTATAGAAAAACAGGAGGAAGCTCTGGTGTCTACCTTGTTTCTGGGTACTACTACCTTTAAAAGAAGCCAGAAGCTGGATGCTAAGATGCTAATTGCTGCAAACCACAGGGCAGAGCCTCGGGGCTGCTCTGCCCTTTCTATCTGTTGTGCCATCTGCTGAGACGTCTTATCCCTGAAGGGTACGTGTTCTTTGGCTGTTTTTCTGGACACTTTTGTTTCCATGATCTCTCCTTTTTTTTTTTTTTTTTTTTTTTTTTTTAGCATGCATACTGGCTGTAGCCAACCTGTGAAGTTCTGTGGCATTGTTAATGAGAAGACAGGTGGCTTCCCAGAGGTAGAGGGCCATCTTCCAAAGGACTGCCTTGACCTCAGATGCTTGGCCAACTATGGAGGGCAAACTCCAAAATGCTAGCTGTCCTCAGCCTTTTTATCCTCTCAGTGCTGACGATCAAGTCTCAGCCATTGAACACTTCCAGGGCCAGGTCCACCAGCCTTGCAGTGGGGCCACTGAGTGTTAGTCCTAACATTCGCAATTTCTTTGAGGAAGGTTTGAGACATACAGAGAGTGGAGAGAGTTTGCCCCTTTATTGGGTTTCATTTTCCTCTTGAAACCCTTAGTTCTGTATTATATCTCTCTATTCCAGCAACACAGTGCTCTGTAGACCAAATTTTCTTCTTTGGGAGAGGCCTTTAAAGGGGTTCATTTAACTTTGGTGGCAACCCAACATAGAACATTGAAAGAGCCTGAGTGTTAATCCAGGCCCAATTGACCCTGGACAAATCTTAGCTGAAGTTTTCCTTCCTTCCTTCCTTCCTTCCTTCCTTCCTTCCTTCCTTCCTTCCTCTCTCCTTCCCTCTCCCTCTCTCTCTCCCTCCCTCCCCCTCTCTTTCTTTCTCTCTTTCTTTCTTTCTTTCTTTCTTTCTTTCTTTCTTTCTTTCTTTCGTTTTTTGTTTTATCTTGGACATGCATTATATCTCTAATAAAGAAGCAATCCATTCAATTCTGTAGGAAAAAAAAGATAGATCACTTACAGGGAAGATAAAGTATCATGTTAAGTGTGTTCACCATTCCAAAATATATATACATAACCACTGTACATCTTTAAATACGGGACTATCTCAAATGTATGCTGTTGAATATATCACTAATGAATAAGTGGATGGAATGAAATTTTGATTCTTAAACACTCTGATGAGCATGTTATCACAGGTCCTGGCTGGACTTTTAACACTGTAGAAAAGGTTGCTACCTGTACTTTATGTGAGTGAAATACCCAGACAGAGTGGGCTAGCATCAAAAGTAAGAAGTTACATTTGGTCATCCCCTTTTTCCCCTGCAGCAGCAGCAGCAGCAACAAAAACCAAAGGCAGACAGAGCCAATGAACGCTTAAAGAACACAGCTAAAGAGGAAGCGCTAAACAAAAAGACCCGACATTTCTTTCAAAGGTAGTTGATTTAAAAGTACATCTCCACGTCTGTCAGAGTGGAGGCTGCATAAAGCACTGAAAATCAGGGCACTGCCCACTGAAGATGAATTTGAAACAAGCGAAACGTTTCCCTGGAATCATCCAGTAAGGGACCAGGGAAACGGGTTGTGTTTTACAAACACAGCCAATATTAGCGAATGCACCACCATTGTGGGAAAGTAAGACAAAAGCTGCTCCTTCCACTCTGTAGGAGACAGGCTAGTCAGGAACGAAGATGAGCAGGCTCGCTCCTGGTCCAACCACAGACTTTAATAGACTTTATGATAGTGTGGATTTCATCTGAAAGTCTAAATATTTAGGCAAGATTGGCATGCATTCAGTTGCCCTGCAAGTGTGGCTTTCCAGTTTAAAGAGATGCTCACTCTGGTATGTGGAACTAGGAAAGCATGTTCTCTGGTCCACTTGTAAGCTGTCAATCATTCCTCAGGCAATTCTCTTGATTTAACTTCTGGGTCTTTGGGACACACATCTTGCATGATTCCAACACACACTCCCTACATTCAAAGAATGGTTAGAACTGACTTATAAATAAAACCAGGGGGAAAAAAGTAAAGCCCACTAAACATCAAAGCTGAGTTGGTGCCATGCCATACCTGGTTTGACTTAAATTCTAACCCTGTCCATCTGAATGTGGTAACTGTATAGCTAACCAAGACTCTGTCATCCTCCACCTTAGGGATTCATTACAAGTACTTGGGGAAGTTTAAAGTCTCTGGTATTTCAGACCCTACCCAGAAGAGGTAGGTCAGAATTTGTGGGAACAATGCCCGAGCAGATATGTCTTTCAATGCTATAAGGAATGCAGGCAAATCTGGGAGCCAGGGAACACAGCCAAACTGTTGTTATTGTGAAGCTAACCTTGCCTTCAGCATGTTACTGATTTGCATATTTTCAAATGAAACTTTATACTGATTTGAAACTAATTTAATCTGTAGAAACATGTTTGGAGTTTCCGGTTGAGCAGAGAGGACTCAGCGGGATTATCTAAAAAGACCAGGAACTGGGAAGTAAGCCACTGCACCCCCAAGACAGAGCTTCTGTTCCCCCTATGGACAATCTACCTACTGATGAAAATCATACAAAAGCTTCCAATTCATAAAATATATTGTATTCACTAAAAATAAATACATACAAAAGAAGAGACAGCAACCTCAGATGGTTAAAGTACAAAATGAGCATTGTGTAGTACAGTACATTGTGTAGTACCAGTACAGCATGGTAACAAAACAGCAAACAATCAGTAATTTAAAAACAACACATAAAGGGGCTGGAGAGATGGACTGCTGGTTAAGAGGATCTGGGTTCAATTCCCAAGTACTCACATGGTGGCTCACAATTGCCTGTAACTCCAATAGGGGATGTGACCCCCTCTTCTGGCCTAGGAAAGCAGCAAACATGCTCATGGTGCACAGATAAATCAATCAATCAATCAATCAATCAATAAAATAATTAAAGACAGATAAAGAACAGGGGAGGGTGACGACAAAGGGGGTGACAAGAGATGACATGTCCTGAACCATCCTTTGAAAAGCAGAAAAGACTGATTAAAATTTAGACACATGTAAGTACACATCCTAAAAATTTCTGAGCTCATGCAAAGGCACAGGAAGAGAGTCCAAAGCAAATCACTTGAGGAAAGACCAAGAAGATTAAAAAGTACAACTCCCCGAGAATATGAGAACAAGAAATTAGGTAGAACAAATAGAGAAGTGAAAACAGACACAAAGTTTAAGCACATGACGATTACAGAAAGTAGAGGGGTTGATGACCCACTTACAATCAAACATTAGACCGACTTCAGCAAACAGAAAAACAGAGACAGAGGAAAAGACAGAGAAGCGGGAGGGGAGGGGGAAACGGACACACTGGCAATGAAAGCTACAAATCCGAGTTCGTTAGGTGAGGGCTACAGAAGAGATATATAACAGGTTGTAGTCTGGCATGGTCATGATGGCATGGACATCGATCAGGACCACGATTCAATAGAAAGCACAACCCTCGCTTGGCTGATGTGACCTCGCTGCAGAAATATAGTATGCCTTTAAAGGGCTGCCACAGGCTCTGCTAACACACAAGTGTGCTGTGTTCCTAAATCCAAAAACTCTTGAACCCCCAAATATGTCCATTCCAGAGTTTTTAGATAAGAGTTTTTAAACCCATGACATATTGTTCTCAGAGGTTTTAGGATTTCTCAAAAAAAAAAAAAAATCCCACCTCCACCCAAATAATATCAAAAACAGATGAGCCTGCAAGGAATAACAAAAATACCTCAAGTAGATTTTAAAATATAATTATTAGGTGATTTTTTTTTCAATTTTAAAACTGCTCTTTTAGAAAATGAAATACTTAAGGGAAATCCCAGTAACAACTCCCTTGGAATTTTAACTTTATTCCCTCAAGACAAAAATAACAGTGCCCTACTTGCCCTGGGCAGAGCTCTCCCTGATGATCCCACTCTCTGGAAAGAGAGATGCCAAATGAACTTAAAGTCAAAACCCTTTTTGACAAGCTTAAATGAAATGTAGCTATACACACTGTCATTCCCATTGGAATGCAGAGTAGACACAATTCCAGTGAGACTGAAGTTGCTGGTTGTGCCTCAGAGCAATAACACAGAGCTCTACAGAGACACAAAGCCCTTTGAAAACACTTGGCCTCGTTCAGAATAATCTTCCTCTGACTGGAAAAGTGTGGACGCTGGAGGCAGGCATCGCAAAGGCAAAACCTCGTGGTTGGCTCCATCCACCTCGAGCCACACACCTTTGGAGACAAAAGTACTTCTGGAGATGGAAAGATGGCTCAGGAGTTAAGAGTACTTGCTGCTCTTGCAGAGGACCAGAGTTTGGTCCCCGCCTCCATCCAACATGGCAGTTCTTCTGATCTCACACACACATGTACGCACACATCATCATCGTCATCATAAACGATAATAATAATCTTTTAAAGGAAGGAAAATAAAAGCTCTTTGAAGATGGCAATGAGATAGTCAATTGCTAAAACCATTCTCCCAAAAACCCCTGCCCACGCCTCGCCCACACATAAAGGCAAACACCTCAGCACTGGCTGAAGCCACTCTAGTGTCTTTATGGACACTCTCAGGTCCATAAAGTGGGCAGACATGGATTTCAGGCACTATATACTCCCTTTACCTTCAGAGTCAATTTGATCTGGCTAGTGATACCCAAGTTATTATAAATATAATAAGATTTACTTATTAAGTATAGATCCATAGATAAACATGTTTTGCCACTTCCATAGCTTTGACGAGGAAAATTTTACATTTCTAAAGCAATTTTATGTATGATTTCATACATGTCTGTGATTTATTTTAGTCAGACCCATCCCTCCTCGCTGCCCCATTCCAACTTCTCCAACATCCCCCCGACTAAACTTCTCTCATTTAATAAGCCCAATTTTGAATTTTTAATAAGCCACTGCATCAGGTTAATGCTTCATCTATGTGCATGCGTGTGAAGCCGTCCACTGGAGCATGTCCAGGCTGACAATCTGGAGAAAGTAGCTGTCACGTGCCAATGCTCCCAGCTAGTGGTGGGGCCTCATGAGCCATCCTTCTCTATTTACATCAAAGCAAGGTTTTTTTTTTTTTTGAATTTCTGATTGTTTTTAAGTGTTTGAGTATAGTGTGTGCATGTTCATGTGCATGTATGTATGCAGGTGCAGATGTGTTTCTGTGTATGTGTGTGCATGTAAGTGTTTCTCTTTGTGTACATGCATCTGTGTATGTGTGTTTGTATGCGCATGTCTGTGTCTGTATCTGTGTGTCTGTGTGTCTGTTTGTCTATGCATGGATAGATGGCTGGGGAGTTGAGAGGTCAGCACTGGGTTATCTTCCTCAATGGCTCCCAACACTCATTTTTGAGACACTGGACCTGATGTCATGGTTCTAGATTGGCTGGTCAGTAAGTCCCAGCAATCCCCCTGCCCCTACCAGCGCTGAAAATAAAGGCACAAGCCACATGTGTAGTTTCTAATGTAGGTGAGTAGGATCTAAACCCAGGCCCTCATGTTTTCATTTCTAGCTCTTTATTAACCAAGCCATCTCCCCAGCCTGAACTCACCCATCCTTCTCGAGAAAAAAAAAAATAATGTGTGACTAGTCTAGAGTAAAGAACTTTGCTATTGACTGACAACCAAATGGATGACACCTAGTTAATGGCGGCTCACATGTGACTTGCCGTAGCTTCCTTTACTGTGCCAACTCAGACCTTATCTCCTAGCTGTATCTCCTTAGATGAGGCTCTGTGGCGCCACAGCAATGACAGCCCTGAGATTCTGGCCTGCCAGTCACACTGCCACCATGCAGTGACACTCGGTGGGATCCAAGACTTACTAAGCGCGGCTTCCTCACTCGTCTCCTTTTATGGTTGAAGACACAGAAATAGTTGACTAATTTGAATGACTTACCCAAGAATATCAGCATGAATATACTGGTACAAAAATGAGTTGAACTCATACTTGAAAAGTACATTTCCCCCAGCCATGCAGCAAAAGCAAGTGATTTTTAAAATGTCTCTTTTTGAAATTAAATTGGAGAAAAGCTGCCAAGTTTTCAATTCAAAGGTATTTCCAGCTCCCTCCCTCCAGGATCTCGACTTGAACAATTCAGCTTCTACGGTCTCTACATCTTGATCACCTCTTCACGGACCATCTCTTTTACCTCAGCATCTCCTTCTTTCCCTGCCTGGCATATACTGCCATCCTTAGATTCCCCATCTCTGCTCATCCCTACTTCCCATTATTCAGTTGGCAAAACTACTATCACGATCAGACCTGATCTTCTCCTATTGCCCCCCCCCCCAGCTGTGAGGGAAAATAAACAACTACACTGCCGTGTTTTGTTTCAAAGATATAACACAAATCTCAAAGGGCTTTCGGCCCCACTGAGCAATCTGATCACTCTTTCTTGGCCAACTTCTGTTACCGCAGGGAAAGTACATCATGCATCCACCCCTCCCTTGGATGCAGCTGTGGATGTTGACTTCCATTTTCTTCCAACACAGAAGCAAACGGGAGCCAGCCCTCAGCATCTCTCCACAGACCTCAGACGCTCACCTATGTGGGCTGCACACATCTAGAACAGGCTATGCTTGAGCTCCAGCCCAAATGGCCAAGTCACCACTCAATGATTTAGATCACACCTTTCCTGTAGCTTAAGGTCTCTTAACGATTCCTTTGTTTGTTCTTTACAAAATAATGCCTGTCAATTTTCAAGTTTATTAGAAGAAGCGCCATCTAAGAACAGCAAAAACAACTAAATTTTGGGCTGCCTAGATGCTCGGTGGGCAAAGGCACTTGGTGGTCTGAGCGAGGGGTTGGGGACACGTGGTGAGAGGAGAGAACAAACCCTGATATCCTCTGACTTCCACATACTTGGGTCATGCATGTTCTCTCTCTCTCTCTCTCTCTCTCTCTTTCTCTCTCTCTCTTTCTCTATCTCTCACCCACACACACACATCAATAACTCAAAATAGTTTTTGAAGATTTAAAGAGATCTAACTTTTAAAACAATTTGGATTTTTTTTCCATCTTCACTCTTCTCCTTCCCACCTCCCACTCCATGAGACCAAATGCCTCATGAGCCATAGATTCATCTCATCTTTTGTTCTTTCCTGAACCAAGTCCCATCAGATTTTTACACACCCATCCACTGGTCCTTTTGTTGGTGGTGGCTCCATGGTCCCCACAGCCACACAGAAAGCATTCAGGTGTCATGTTGGGCCATCCACTCTCACAGTTACTCCAACCCCTCTTTGGGTCACTTCTCTTGCCTGGCTGCCCAACTCTTCAGTCTTCTCAGCTGGTCCCTTTTAGTTCCAACAAGCTATCGGTGTTGTGAGCATGGCGGGACCCAGACATCCTCCCTCTCTATTTATTCACTTGGGGTTTCAACCAATCTTGTAGGGTTAAGCTAAACACCAGTAACAGCAGACAAGGAGGTACACTCCTTTAACCATGGCATGTGGGAGACAAGGGCAGGAGGACTTCATGTTTAGAACCAGTGTGTTCTATAGAAGAAGACCTGTCTCAGAAAAAAAAATCCACCTATGCTCCAAATATCCAGCTTTACTTCTTTATAACTTGAACTTCTTTATAGTCTTGAACTCTAGGATCATATATGCAAATGGTCATGTTCCTCTATTTAGGTAAAGCATATTAAAACAGCGTTATTTCCTCTGTGAAAACAGTATCATCAACCATACTGATGTTCTCAAAGCAGCTGAAACCCTTTAGAAATATGACCTAAATTAATCACGTCTCACAACTTCCATTTACCAACTGTATCCAAACCCATTCACTACATAGACTCACACAAAAGCCCCATATCTAGTCTCCATACTTGTTTCCTGTCCTCTGCAAACTACGTCAGGATCATACTTTAGAACATAAAGCAGATCATGTCTCTCTCACATACAAAACTTTGATAGTATCCCATCGCAAGTAGAACAGGCTAGGACGCCCAGGTGGATGGCTTCTGATGTGTCTGGCTTTATCACCTCACCTATCCTCCCCTTTCCTGGTCACAGCTCCTGCTGGCTGCCTTCCTGTTCTCTGTACATTCTGTAACCTAGGAGCCTTTTCACAGTCATTGTTTCTGCCATACGCATGTCTCTCTCAGTCTTATGCGAGATTGTATCAGAAGCTTTCACAGCTATGAAAATCTGAGGATGCTCAAATCCTTCCTGTACAATGGTGCAGTGTTTGTGTACACTCTAGCCACATGCTTCCTTACCCTTTTAACCATCTCCAGATTATTTATACTATCCAGTGCAATCTATATATTGTGCAAACAGCTGTATCTCGCATTGCTCAGTAAATAGCCACGAGGAAAAGGATCTCTACATGTTTGGTACACTCTCGTTTCCCCCAAATGCTTTTAACTTGAGGTTAAGTCACTAGGAGTGAAACCTGCAGATGCAGAGGGCTGAGTACATTCCTCCCTGGGGGACTCCCATGGCTGCACTCCTTCACCTCCTCTTGGTTTTTTTATTCATCTGTCACCTGGCTTTCCTGACTCCCCCTCTGAAATCATGTACCTGTCAGTTGCCATCTCATTTCCTTCCTCGGCTGTCTCCCCAGCACTCAACACCAATGTCACTTTGCGCCTCGTTTGTTTACTTGTTTGTCATACATTTTCTTTACTGAAAATAAGATTCATGAAGTCTGTGACTCTTCTTTGCCCCTTGCTTCCCAGGCAGGATCTAGAGCTCTGCCTGGTTTCACCAGATGTCTAATAAATGTTTGTTGAATGAATTACCCATTAAGGAATGAATTACCAAGTTAACCAATATCAGCTATGAGTGTATAGCCAGGCAGGCTGCCCCCCATCATAAAAAGATAAAGGGCGACACATCTGTTCCAGTCCAAACTCGTGGGACTTGAGTCTGCAGCCGGGAGATAGACGGGCGGGGAGAGGACCCCTTCTCTTCCGGTCCACACCGCTCCGCTCCAGCACAGGGCGAAAGGCCTGGGTGCCGCGCACACACCCAGGTTTCCAGCGGGACTCTCCCAGCGACCTCGGGACCACTGGTAAGAGGAACACACATCTGTTCCAGTCCAAACTCGTGGGACTTGAGTCTGCAGCCGGGAGATAGACGGGCGGGGAAAGGACCCCTTCTCTTCCGGTCCACACCGCTCCGCTCCAGCGCAGGGCGCAAGGCCTGGGGGCCGCGCACCCACCCAGGTTTCCAGCGGGACTCTCCCAGCGACCTCGGGACCACTGGTAAGAGGAACACACATCTGTTTCAGTCCAAACTCGTGGGACTTGAGTCTGCAGCCGGGAGATAGACGGGCGGGGAAAGGACCCCTTCTCTTCCGGTCCACACCGCTCCGCTCCAGCGCTAGGCGCAAGGCCTGGGTGCCGCGCACACACCCAGGTTTCCAGCGGGACTCTCCTAGCAATCTAAGGACCACTGGTGAGCAGCAGAACTCAGCATCTGTTCCGGCCCAATAGGAGCTACCTGAGACACCAGCAGGAGATTGAGAAAAGCCCAGGACAAGACATACGCTCCCTTCTGGTCTGCACCAACACCAGGTCTCCTTGGGCAGAGATGGCAGGAGGTAAG
>LR751594.1:0-66559 GCA_902729485.2 Mus minutoides | reverse complement strand
TATGACAGCAAGATAATGCTGAAAGGGACCTGATATAGCTGTCTTGTGGGAGGCTATACCAGTGCCTGGTAAACACAGAAGTGGAGGCTCACAGTCAGCTATTAGTTGGAACACAGGACTCCCAAGGTAGGAGCTAGAGAAAGTACCCAAGGAGCGGAAGGGGTCTTCAACCCTCTAGGTGGAAGAATAACATGAACTACCTAGTTCCCCCTGCGCTCATGTCTCTAGCTGCATATATGGAAGAAAATGGCCTAGTTGGTCATCATTGGGAGGAGAGGCCCCTTGGTCATACAGACTCTATATGCCCCAGAACAGGGGAATGCCAGGGCCATTACGTGGGAGGGGGTGGGTAGGGGAGCAGGGCGGGGACGCGGGAGGGTAAGGGAAAACTTCTGGATAACATGTGAAATGTACATGAAGAAAATATCTAATAAAGAGGAAAAAAAAAAAAAAAAAAAAAAAAAAAAAAAAAAAAAAAAAAAAAAAAAAAAAAAAAAAAAAAAAAAAAAAAAAAAAAAAAAAAAAAAAAAAAAAAAGATAAAGGGCAATTTTGGTTAATAGATGTCATACAGCAAAACCTGTTATGTTATAAAAGTTTTCATCCTGTTTTTGTTGTAGATTATGACATAGAAAGAATAGTAAAGAGATTAGTTAAATAGTAATAGAAAGTAAAGAACAGTAAATAGTAAAGAGGCCTGTCATGAAATGATGGGGATCTTCAAATTAAAGATGTGATGTATCTATTGGCCAATTAACTGTAAATCATAAGCCCTTATGTGTTTTGATCAACTGTGACTTCAGACTCTCTAAGAAGAAAAGCATTAAAAAATATGTTTTCCCAGTTAAGACTGTGACCTCAAGAATACACTTAATCACATGATCAATCTAAGCATCTGTCTTGCTCAGTAATTAAGGTGGCTAAAGAGGGAGAGTGGTTGGATCTCTCTTCTTTATGTAAATGTGTCTTCTCTACCCTATTAAATCACAGACTCTCTGAGTACATCTTCTTGATCTTTGTAAACATTATAGATTGGGTTAATTGGGTATGCCCAATCATGGCCCCAAATGCCAACCGAAGATTATTGCATCATATGAGTTGGTTATAATTTGGCTTACCATGGTCAATCAAGAACTGACACACACAGAGGCTCCACCTCAACCTTCATGCTTCCACTCACAGTGGCAATGGGTGGACACCTGGTAGAGGATACACTAACTCTTAAGCTCTTCTTATTTGTTCTTATTTCATTGGCCAAAGCAAGTCATATGGCTCCTACCTTTCACAGCAGGAAGAGTCCTGCAATCTGTCTCCAAGCTGGGGTTACTAGTGCATGCTTTAAATCCCAGCACTCGGAAGGCAGAGACAGGTAGATCTCTTTGAGTTCTAAGCCAAAACACAGTGAGTTTGGGCACAGCCAGAACTACATAATAAGACCCTGTCTTGAAAAACAAAACAAAACAGAGTGTCCACAGCCTTTGTGACAGCCATACTTCCCTTACAGAGCCTGGAATAACACAGGTGTCACAACACAAGTGAATGCCTTCTTATTTACCTTTATTCCATCCTACTCATTTACATATTTAAACACACAGGCTACAAAGGTTAGTCCAAAATTCCTAGAAAGAAAGTAGGGGGCAACGATGGTTTTATAAAAAATAAAGGCTGTCTTTCCATCCTGAATCCTTGAGTGGATTGCTGCTGCTGCTGCCACTGCTGCTGCTAACCTCTGCTGACATAGAACTTCTGCTTCCCCTGCCTTTCCACCTATATTGAACACCAAGGCTCTCCAGGGATCCCCAGACTTCCAGAGCCCTGATTGCTGCTGAAGCATCCAGCTTTGTGAATTGAACAGCTACTGGGCTCTCAGCCACTCCAGCAGGTAGGTGGCTACAGATGGACTACCCAGCCCCTATCATGTTTGCCAATCTAATAAATCCTCTTTTATAATATTTTTTAAAAATTTAAAGAAAAGTTTAACAATGCTGCCTCCCCTGACTTCCACCAACAGCAACCAATGCTCCCGTTGCCAATGCATAAAATGTGTTGGAGAGAAGACTCCAGCACGCAGAGCAGAGCAGAGCAGAGCTCCACTCTGCCACTTCCTTGGCAGTGCTCCTTGTTCTGTAGGCACTTGATGTGAGATCGTTCTTGGCTGTAACCCAGGCTTAACTGTACCCAATCTATTCGCATCAAAACAAGCATGACCTTAGATGATTTCAACTTCAGCAAAATGACCAGGAGCCAGAAGAACAAAAATAAGATTAATAGATAGCTAAAAAAAAGAAAAAAGAAAAGAAAAGAAAGAAAAAAAAGGTAATGTCTCTATAGAGATCTCTACATGATAGAGTTCTCTCCATAAGTAAATGATAGAGGGGTTAGAGAGTGGCTCAGCAATTAAAAATCACTCAGTGCTCTTGCAGAGGGTCTGGGTTCAGTTCCCAGCACCACGTAGGGGCTCACAATTGTCTATAACTCTAGTTCCAGGGGATTCGATGCCCTCTTCTACACTCTATGAGCACATACATGCTGTGAATAAACTCACAAGACACATATACATGCAAATGATAGATAAATAAATAAATAAATAAATAATTCCAAATGCTAGATATGGCAGATTGAATGAGGGTAGAGACACTGTGGGGTTCTTGTTATGTAGGTCAGGGTTTCATAAAAGTATATGGATAAAGTGTTAAAAAATTAAAAGTAGACAAGACAGTTGGTGCAGGATTATAAAAATGATAATATATATGAAGATAGATATTATTTTATATTTCATGTAAGAATATATTGTATATTATTCTATATAAGTATATTATTTAAAATATAGCACCAAATATTCTATTAAACATATTAGAAAATATACCATTAAAAATTATATATAAATTTAGAAAACAAATGACTATTTGTATATAAAATACAAAATAGCATTATTAAACATTTACATTCTAAACAGATCTGTGAGCATCATGCTTCATCCCACTATTGATTCATGTAAGAAATCTGAAGATCTCCCCAAACCTCAACCAAAGGCTTTAATGACAACTCACGCTTGAACTCTAGCCTACCATCCCTCATGACACAGCTCTGATGGACAGGGAAGAAAGAGCCCTGAGGATATGAAGCCACGCCCCTCATTTCATGGACACACAGAATGGCATACACAAAAGCAGATGGCTAAATCTGTGACATGCTCCACCAGAGGCATGACATAATAGAGTAGGTGACTTAATAAAGCAGCTTATGTTCTCAGAACTCTGGAGTCTGGGAAGTCCAACACCAAGATCCAGCAGGGATCTAGCATGGCCTCAACTTTGTGGGCCTGCAGCCACCTTCTGCCTAAGTCCTCGAAGGATCACGAATCATATCATGATGGCTCCATCATCACCTAGGCAAACCCTAATTACTCCTGCAGGCTCCTCTGACCATCACAGGGTAGGTTAGGGATCCGGCCTATAATTTTGGATGAATGCTACTAGCATTAAGTGCATTAAGTCCATAACAAAAGGGAACATAGTCCATAGATTTTGATAATGAAGCAGAGACTGCTCTCAAAGCATATGTTCAGGATGCAGTTTGAAAGGGTTTATGACACAGTGTGATACTGGCACCAAGTGCCAGGGTATTTCACAGTAAACAGACTCTCAAATGCACGGCTCTTCTGTTGGGTTTAGTCCTTCTAGGCTTCACTAGAAAACCTTAAATAGAACAGACAAGGCTTCCCAAACAACACCATGGAAAGAGCTATCTAGCATCATGCCCTGGTTTCAAAGAGCTTGGCAGGGGCTGGGATGGGGGGGGGGGGATTGAACATAAATATAGTTGTGAATGAATTATATAAGTTCAGTGTTTATTTGATAGTAGGAACTGGGTTATCGGTTTAAAAAAAAACATAAAAGACATGGTCAAATAAAATATTCACAACAACCTGACAGAACAAATAAAACACTGGGGATAGCAAATGCCAAGGAAACTGCATCCTCACCAGTGCGACTCGGCTCTCACAGGGTAGGGTGCTTTCAGCCACTACTGGCTGGGAAGCAATTTGTTGAGCCACTAACTATGGAGTTAAGAGAAAGTAACTTAATCTCTCTGAAATTGAAGGTCTTCATCTGTTAAATCAAAGAACTGGAGTAGATGGAGCCTAGTCATATTCCCCTTCCTCAAGTTTTATCATACTCATAAATATCACTGGTTTAAAAAATGATTTTTATATATACTGTGTAGACTTTTATAAAGAATAAATGAGTGCGTACATGGAGGAAATATTCTTGGTGACACTAAGAATTATGGAACTTTGGAACTGTGTCATGGTTAACCTAACAGAAGACCCTCCTGGAAATACTGGGCACCAAGAGTATGCATAAGCACTTACACACCCATTAAGAGATGACATCTCAACACCTACACTCCATTGCCAGCTATTTTGTTATACTTCAAGAGAAATTTTAGGGGTTGGATGGATATTAAAAACCTCACTGAGCCCTTAGCATGTCTGTGGAAACTGGACTATGTTGCAAAAATGTCTTCCCTGAGATTTGTAAACAACATCTACCCCCATTTACATGATCCCATTAAAAACAAAGCAGATCCGTTTCACTGAAGTTCAACTAGGGGGACCAATGAATTTATTGGTCTTATCAACAGAACATGGGTGACGTGCTGCTCACAGCTGCATGGATAACCCCGAAGCTTCCAAAATTTCACCCCAACAGATGATGGTTTCCCCATAAGCACATAGATAGGACTTTTGCCTTCAATTAACTTTCCTTGGGTTCTATAGAAGAGCTTCTCAACCTATGGGCTGTAACCTTTTGGGGAGTCAAACGCCTCCCCAAGGCATTAGGAAGGTTGCGAACCCCTGCTCTAGAGTCTAGTACATGAGGCCATGTTCAGTTAGGGCAGAACCACATGCAAATGGCTGGTAGAGAAAGCTGAAATCTTGGGAAAGGGTACAGTGACCTCCCTCTATGAGGAGCTGTTCACAGTCAACAAACCTAGCCATGATGGTTGTGTTTACAAGTCAGCACAGCTAAATGCAGCTGAACTAATGAAGACAGAGGCCATTCCTCAGAGGAGAGTGCTCTGCAAGAGACTGAGTGCAGCTATGCCTCTGATAAATCGGTGCCTGTCAGGCAGAAACACTTACATGGAAGATGACAGGCAAAGAGAGGGTCATGACTTGACAGTGTGCTCTCCAGCATCAGAGAGACAAGCAAACATTCGCACCACAGAAGAGTTAGTGGCCGTCACTCAACTCCATCATGCTTACTTCCCAGCATGCAGAGCAGGTGATCCTGAGGCCAAACCCAGTGCAGAGGGTAGCTCATCCTTCAAGAGACTGGGCAAGAGTGTGGAGCTGATCCAGAATTCCAGAATTCACTGCTGAGCTAGACTGGAATGAGCTTCAAAGGGCCCAAGGATGAAGCCTTCGGTAGTCACTGAAGGGGAGTTGATTGCAATTCAAGGATGTTATTAAGTGGCTATCATGCATGTACCTCGGGGAAAGGAAGGTTACTTCAGAAAAAGCTTCCTGGGGAGCATCTCTGTAGTGAGTGCTGTGATTAGAAATGGCATCAACAGGTGGGAGAAAACTAGATGCAAAGACCTGTCATCCTGGCCACTATGAAGGCAAAGGCAGAGGTTCACAAGTTCAAAGCCCGCCTGGACTATGAAATGAGTACAGGGCCAGCTGGGTAACTTAGGAGAACATAAAGAATGATCTGGACATGGCTCAGTGGTTGAGTACTTGCCTAATCTGTGTAAAGCCCTAGGCTCAACCCCTATTACTAAAAACATCATAACAATAAACAAATAATCCTACAGTCATTTTCGCACGTGGCCAATAGAACCAGTGATACAAAGGTGCCCCCCCCACACACACACACCATGATTTAACTTCCTCTCACAGAGCTTCACTTCTTTAAAGCCCTACTACCTCCTAACAGCTCCACAGGTTACAATCAAGCCTTTCACATGTGGGACTTGAGGAGCGTTTAAGAGCATAGCCATATGATTGCCCAAGGATTTATCCCACGACACCCACAAAGATAATAATGTGGCTTTTAGCACGGGTGCCCTGAAAAGGGTCTGTAGTTCCCGATGGCCATGATGAGGTCTGCGTGGCAAAATAGAACCACCGACCTCATTGTGATGCTTCCTTGACGAGCCGCTGTCTGTGGCTCACATGAAATACAGCTGAAGACCATGCTGTGTTTCATTAGACAGCCACAGCTGCACTGCAGATCTGTGCAGACACAGTATAATACGCACATAATTTAAAATACATAAGTCATAGGCCAACATTGCGGGTCAAAGTCTTGCATTGGGTTGAAGAAATAACCCACCATGTTCAGAGAGACTTCCAGTCCCTTGAACATGAATCTCCAAGTCATTCTTAAGCACACATAGAAGCCATTGCCAACCAAAGTTGCTGTTGTAGGGCAAAATAAGAAGTTAAAAAAATATATATCATACAAGTTGACGTTTTTGAAATCTCTGCTTGGGTGCCCAAGAACCAGAGATACTGATCTATATTCATAAGTCAGTGCCTTATTCATCCATCATGAGAGAAATTAAAGAAACTTCCTACTGCAGCAGACAATAACAAATACAGAGAGAGACCCACAGTCTGACATGAAGAGAGAGAGAGAGAGAGAGAGAGAGAAGAGAGAAAGAGAGAAGGAAGGAAGGAAGGAAGGAAGGAAGGAAGGAAGGAAGGAAGGAAGGAAGGAAGGAAAGAGAGAGAGAGAGAGAGAGAAAGAAAGAAAGAAAGAAAGAAAGAAAGAAAGAAAGAAAGAAAGAAAGAAAGAAAGAAAGAAAGAAATGCTGGAATGCACTGCACTAAAAACGATGTCTCCATCAACTCCTTCCCCTCAGGGCTCAGGGCTCCCCATGGAAGAGGAATCAGACAGAGTGAGGGAGTCAGAGGGGATGGACGACGCCAGGAGAACAAGGACTTCTAAAACAACTGAGCAAGTCTTGAATGGACGTGCAGAGACTGAAACAGTGCACACAGGGACCACACCACATCTCCTACATACACACATATGCTTTAAGTTTAGTACGTTTCTGGGACTACCCAATGTGTCTCTCACTCTTGGACCTTCCCTTGGGGCTCTTTTATTTTTGTTGGCTTGTCTTGCCCAACTTCATTAGGATGGTTTTCATTTTATCTTGTATTTTATTTTGTTATGCGTGGCTGCTATCTCCTAAGAGCCTGTTCTTTTCGAATGAGAGACAGAAGGGGGTGGAACTGGATGGCAGGGAAGGTGGAGAGAAACTGGGAGCAGTAGAGGGAGGGGAAACCGTTTAGATTGTATTAAAGGAAAGAATCCATTCTTAATAAAAAGGAGAAATGAGAGCTCAATGTCTAATAAGAAATAAGTTGTTTAAGAAATCTACAGCTCTATATTCCCCAAATTAATGCATCTTACAAAATAAATCAAGAATACTAAACCAATGACAGAGATATACATGTGGAACCTAATTGTTGTGTTATCAATGGGAGCAACTCTTTGTTACATTCATCAGTAAACTCCTTTGTTCGTCCTTTGTTCCCTCCCTGGACATCCAATGTCTCCATCAGAATGTATCCATGCAGGTCCAAAGGGAACACTTGCTTCCAGCTATAAATCTAAGCAATGAGACATCCCAAGATCATGTACCAAGTACAGCCACCGGGAGACACAGAGACTTAGACAAGATGTTAAAGGTCGCATTTGAGGAGGTGAGAAGGTCATCCCAAATTAAGTAAGAACGCTGGTAGACAAATTGATAATGCATTTTCCCAATTCTGGAAGCCTTCTCCAAGGTCCAGAGGTTTCTGGAGACACACTGAGAGTAGGTCCAAGAAGGAAGAGAACAAATGTTTAACCCTAGAGACCAGTGTGACCTGAGGCGATTTCTTAAGTTCTCTGAATTCTACATTCTCATATCTGCCAGTGAGAAAATTCTGATGGTTAGAATGAAAAATGTCCCCATAGGCTCAGGCGTGTGAACACCTGGTCCCCAGCTGGTGGCATCATTGGAGGTGGTTGTGGAACTCTTAGGGCACAGAGGCTTGCTGAGGAAGTGTATCATGGGAGGGAAGGGGGCCTTCAGAGTTTATACAGCCTCAGTTACTTCCAGTTCATCCTGTCAGCTTCCAGTGTAATAAAATGCGATCGGCCCAGCTTCCTGTTCCAACCACCTTCCTCACCGTTATGAGCTCCCCCTCTGGAATTGGAAGCCAGAATCAATTCTTCATTCTTAAACTTGCTTTTGGTCATGTCATGGTGTTTTTATCACAACAAGAGAAAAGTCCTGGCATAAATACCACCTGCGCTGCAGAATTCTTTTAAGACCATTTTCTCCAAAAGTGACTCGATGACACAAGCTTGTATCACTCTGCGTGTTCCTTGGGCTCGTGCACAGACATCTTGGATAGTCTACACTAAAGTAATTCCAAGTTTTACCTTGCAGACATGTAAGTTTGACATCTATAGACATAAAATCCATGCCAAGCACATTGGTTAGCTTGCAATAACTTCCATTGCATGGCTTCTACCTTATCAAGAATAAATACTCACCCTTTTCCAAAATAATTTTCAAAGGCTATTGAACATGAGATTAGAGATAATTTCTACAAGGTAACATCAGCTTCATGCTGCAGAAATGCGGAAGTGGGCCGTTCTGAATGTGAAGCTATGATTCAGGATGCTGATGGCACAGGGGAGTCACATAGGAAGCTTTTAAAGGCCCTATGCTCAAACTTGTGCCCCAGACAAATAAATCAGAGTCCCTGGAGGTGAGCTGCAGACATCTGTATTTAAAGACGTTTCCCACGTGATCCGTTGTACAGTTAAATTTTGAACATTCCCAGCCAGCTCTGAGAAAGACCAGGAGCAGTGAACTAACCCAGAGAAAACCCCGGATGCCAGAAAACCGAGCAGGCATGAGAAATTAACTGTTTTCTGGTCTCTCTATATATAGGGAACTAAATCTCATCCCCTACCTTTTATCTAAGAGATAGATGAAATACCTTACCACTCCATCAGAAGATTTTTCTACTCATAAAACTGGCAAAAAAAAATGTGTATAAAAGACAGGGTTGGTGCCCATGTGGATTTGAGGTATGTTTTTGGTACCACTGGTGGGTGAAGAAACTCCTCAATCTAACAGGATGATCTTGTAGACATGAAGGATATCACATGCTGATACACAGCACTGGCCCTCACCTACCTCTTAATATAAGCTTGCAGGAATCCCATCACACATATAAAAGGAGGCCCAGTTACTTAGAAACAGATTCAGAGGTAGAAACAAACCAAAATCAGATATACCAACATTGTCCAATAGCATAGCCATCAACCAGGATGTCATTTATGGATTCATGCATAAAATCACAAATCAAAATAATAGAGAGCAGTGAAAACACAGATGAGGCTTAACATAAAAACATCACGTTAGAGCAGGTTGGCAGAGGTCATCTCTCAGTCTCCCTGCCTGTGGTCTTTGCCCTCTATGGCTTTAGTTACCAAGAGTAAACTGTCATCTGAAAATATTAGGGGGAAGTTTCCAGAAATAAGCAATGCATAAGTCTAACATATGGTTTAGGATGTTAAGATTGTCCTATCAATTACTCTTTTTTTGTCAATGTGTTATTGGGCCTTATTTATAAATTATGTATGCCAGGAAAAATACAGCATATGGAGAGTTCGGTATCAGTGGAAGTGTTGGGCACTCAAGAAACATCTTGGAAGGTATTGTCTGAAGATAATACACTCTGAGGATGAAGAAGGATTCTTCTATTCACTCCTGGGGATAAAGGGGGACTCCTCTACTTACTCCTAATGATAAAAGGAGATTCCTCTATAATCTCAGGACGGTATCACCTCATAAAGTTGAAAGCCAGGCAAGATGAAACTATGCATCCCCTAAGCAGAGGAGAGGGAGAGCCAAGGGCACATGTCCAATGGTGTTTGATTCTGGATGAAGAGCAGTGGGAAGCAGGGATATGCTGAGACTCCTAGAGAAAGAAGCACGATGTAAATCATGTTCTGATTCATATATAAGACACGGTTCGGGTCGCCACTCAAATAGATATAAAGATAAAAGATAGCTGGGCACAGGCAGTGGTGGTTGGCTCAGTGGGTGAAGGTGCTTGCCACCAAGCCTGACCTGAGGTTGGTCTCCAGGACCCTTATAGCGGCCTTTTCCCCTAAGTCCTCTGTCCGCTACATGTATGGCACATATGCAGTCTTGCACAGTTAATTAATAACACTTATTAAAATATGATTACAGTAATTCTGTATGCCAGAGTTACAAAAAAAAAAAAAAAAAAAAAAAAAACGGAAGGAAAAGGAAAATCTCTCTGAAGAAAACAATACCAGCCATGAGAAGAAACTTCTTACACTCTCCTTGATTCTAGTTGAAGTCAAATACTTGATCTGCTAGGGTCATCCCGTCTTCCAGGCTCTGTCTCATGTTAGAAGCAAGGGTTGAGGTAAAACAGACGCTGTCCTTTTGGAGTGCGGGCACTCCTTTCTGTTGTCAGTCACATGTCCCCTAGTATGTCTAACTAAGAACACACAATCAGGAAAAGAGAGCAATGTCACAAAATAGCCCAAACCTCTAACTTCTAACTCAACACTTCCCCTATCTTTTGAGGGTCATATTCTTTATATTTCTATAAGAAATTAATGTACCTTAATGCCCAGGACAGCAGGAGCCATCCGGCAGAGCGGCCTTATCGATTATCCATATTGTTGGCTGGGGAAGGAAGAGTTATTTATGGCAAGATACCCCCCAACCAAAGGGGAGGCTGTTGGGAGCTATGGATGGCTTTCTTTTTCTCGTCTCTGCTTCTGTGATGTGAAATTTACCAGAACCATTTTGTCTTTCTTCGGTCTCCTCCCTTTCAAGCCAAGTGACAAGTTTAGCTCTTTCTCATCCAAAATGTTTCAAAATGTTTCAACTTTCAGGAAGCGTTGGAACACGCAAGCATAAGGTTATCGATTTTGACAGGCAGAACTGCCAGAGAGAAGACCGAGCTGCTTAGCATTTGAGTCAGCAGGTCATCTTAAGATCAATCTTGTAGAATTCAGAATAGAATGTTTCTCCTTACACAAGCAGGCTCTAAGGAACTTGAAGACAGCGTTCCAGCCCTACCCAATGGAAGCTTTGAAACTCCTTCTTTGCATGACATAAAACATAAACAGAAAAACAGCAAACATCTGCCCACAGAACCATCCTGGCCATTAGCGGATGTTAAAGTGTTAGGAGGGCTTTAAGTACCCTGGAGACCACACTGAATAAACTGCGGATTCCTAAGTCTTGCCCCAGATTTTATTCAGAAAGCTGCAGACTGGGACCAAAAGCTTCTGCAAGCCTCTCAGGCCACCGTGACTCCTGCACCCACGACACAGAACACTGCGCCGTGGCTCACAAAGATCTCACAAGAAAAATCTAGCCTTTTGAGCACTCAGTAGACGAGGGTGCCCACACACATATGACTCTCACCACACTGCCACTCTGTTCTCAGCCTGGGTGTGAAAACTAGACCCCCATTTCTCTCTCTTCCAATGGAGTCCTCCCTAGATCATTTGTAGGAATTTCATGATCGTTTCCAATCAGCCCACTATGAAAAAGTATCAATGAAGAATCAGAACAGCTGCCACACTCCAGCCACCAACGCTGTCCTGTGCAAGTCTCTGACGAGACAAAACACAAATGTGTTGTGGTGATCAGCGAAGGAACCAAAGCGCAATTGCCCACCGTAATAACATCCCAAAAACATTTCAGTGCTACTTCTTAAAGCTGATGTACAGGGCTTTGTACAGCCCAGGAGCTTTTAAATATACGGCGTATACTCTAGTTTAAACGTACTAGCAAAGGTTGAGCTGATGCTCCAACACCTTTGCGTCAGGCTCAGCCTGCCTCCCTTCCCCACCAGCCCCCACCTGGCATCTGTGCAGGCTCTAGCTGACCTAGCTGACCTCCTTTGGTCGTCCCCAGCATCATAACCAAGACAGGAAGCAAACTTTCTGTTTATTTTTCTTCTTCCAAATCTACAGAGGTAGGAAAAGCTGCTTTAAAAAAGAAGGCCAATAGAATCGTTTTGGGGGTCAGGTCACTGTGTTACACCGAGGTGGAAGACGTCAGTAGTCTTGGTTCCCAGGGACTCTCTGATAAGGAGAATTTGCTGCTTGCACAGTCAAACTCCTGACAGGATCTCCTGATAATGCCTTCATCACAACATTTTCAATTTTATAGGATTTTACCACAAGGAAATGTCAGTGAAATGAAACCCGTCCATTTCTCTCCCAGGAAATGACCTAGGCCTATGGTTAGGCTAAGTCGCCTGTGCCTTCCCTACACTCACAATTTCCTCACCCCAAACAGGAGCCCTGTTTTCCCAAGGTTCTTTGGTAAATAGAAACTTTTCTAAGGTATCTTTTTTTTTTCTTCAATAAATAAAAGCATTTAGGGGATGAGCGTGGCGTTTGGTTGGTAGAGTGCGTGTTTAGCATCTCCTCCTCCATCTTCAGAAGCATGCAAATCCACCTAGGAGGCAGAGCAAGGGCATCAGGAATTCAAGGTCATTCTAACTCAGTTGCATACTATGTTTGCAGCCAGTCTGGAACACATGAGACCCCCATCTCATAAAAACAAACAACATAAAATAAAGCCATCTTATTATTATTTTATCATTTTGATTCTTTGGCCCATCTTTACATTATCTTCTTTCTCTCTTAACAGTCTTGTTTTTCCAATTTACATCCCTGTAAGTCACATGTCAGATCATAGCTGTGCTAACATACATGATGCATAAGGTTTATATACTAAGCTGTGGGCTGGTGGTCCTGGGTTCTATAAGAAAGCAGGCTGAACAAGCCATGAGGAGCAAGCCAGTAAGCAGCACCCCTCCATGGCCTCTGCATCAACGCCTGCCTCCAAGTTCCTGCCCTGTGTGAGTTCCTGTCCTGACTTCCTCTGGTGATGTGGAAGTGTAAGCTGAATAAACCCTTTATTCCCCAACTTGCTTTGGTCATGGTGTTCTGTCACAGCAATAGTTAACTGTAACTAAGACAATGTGATTATAAAAAAAAAAGTGTGCTTAGAGAAGGATGGTGAGATAGTCTCCTTCCCTGCTCTGCCTCTCTCGTCTTGCCCTTTGTATCTTAACCATGCAGCTTTTTCTCAGTCCTCTCATTTCTTCGTATCTCTCATTTTTTCCATTCATCAAGTTATTAAAAAGCACCACGAGGCCCTCCCTAACGAATAAGAAAACATACAGTCCCTCATGGTTCACCTCATCTTCTGGCCCCTTCTACCTTTTACATCTTAAACTCTATAGCAGTTATTTTACAATATTGACTTTACAGCATTTCCATTTTGTTTAATATATATAATTTACCCTTCACCACCTGCATATGTCCCAGTTATAAGAATGAAAATAAAATATGTCTAGTGTGATGATCATGTGAATATTTTTATTTGTTGCTGGCTTGTATACTAAGGTGAGGTGACATAAAAGAGACATGTTCCAAGCATCAAGTTTCTCTGACACATCTTATTACTTCATATTAAAATTAGATTTTTTTGTTTATTCAAGGATTTCTAATTGCCTTTTCTTCTCCTTATTGATAAAAGAAATGTGACTGTATAGTATTAAAATCACCCAGCTAGTCAGTTTTGAATAGATGCACATGGTTAGGTGGCTTTTAGTGCTACTGTTTGGTTTTGGTTGCTAACGTGTTTACTTTCTGCTACTGCTTATTTGATACAGTAAATCAAAAAAATAATAATTTAGAGACTAATGTGATTCGTGAATTGCTAGTCCTTCTTATCTGAAGAGTGTGACAAGTCCAGAAGAGGCTTCAGTGCAGAGTCTCATGAACAGAGATCAATCATGACAAGCGACTGGAAGAGAGACTCCCATGCAAAGCTCCAACTATAAACTGTCAGCATGGGATCCCAGGGGCAAGTGCTATAGCCTGCCCTTGTGAGGCCGGTTGGGGTGACATGTCCTGTTTGCTTCTGTCTGACACGTCCTGCTGCTGTCTTCCTCTTGCACTGTCGGCTGGAATATTCTGGAGCATGTGCAGATTAGATCTGTGTTCACCACAGGAGCATGGTAAGCATGGAGGCAGACTTCAGAAGGGACTTATGCTACTCTTCTGAGTGTCCCTAAACCCTTACCTTGTGGCCTGAGTCCTTCCATTTTGAACTCAGTGACCACAGTAGGGGTAAGTGAATCAAAGACCAATGTCACAACCTGTTCTTCTATGATTTAAAGGTATCTACTTCCAAATGAAAATCCCACAACTTGACATTTCCTACTTCCAAATTCTTCCAAATGCATGCAACCTGGGGTGTTTTTCAAGGTTTTGTTAGAAAAAAAATCCTAAAACAAAACAAAACAAAAGCCAATTCCATCTTTTAAATCTATTTAATTGAATGAGGATTTGAGTTGGGGGTTGGAGTGCTGGGTCTGGAGCTCAGGGTCTAACACAGGGGTTCTCAACCTTCCTAATTCTGTATCCTTTTGATACAGTTCTTTACATTGTGGGAACCTCAACCATAAAAATACAGCTATTTCTGTAATTTTGCTACTGCTATGGGCTATAATGTATATATGAGCTATGCAGGATATCTGATATGTAACCCTACGGAAAGGTCATTAGACACCTCCCCCCAAAAGACCACTGGTTGAGAACTATTGGTCTAGCATGTGCAAAGCACATCCTTTCATAACCCCAGAATGAATCATGAAAACGGGAGTTAAAGAACTTCTTCTGCCTTAAAATGGTGACCGCCCAACACAAATGTACACTTGGAAGGAAGTGTCTTCCCTCTCACATCTTTTTCAATTTCCTTTCCATCTAAGAAAATAAAATCCTTTTTTTTTTTCCTACTAGGTCTGTAATTTCACATCTCACTGAACTCACTCTGAGTAATAATTTATAAATCATCGTCATCATAAGAAAAGTTGCATTGGTCTCTTGATATTTAAAGGGTAAGAAGCACAATGCATAAGAGCTCACGGAACTCGCCGGGGGAGCAGAAGAGTTTGCAGTCAAGTGGTAGGACTGTAGTGGTTTTTACGTTTTTAGCTCCTCGCTATTCTTTTAGTTACTGTTACTTGCCATGCATTATTGGTCAAATTAAAAGGTTCACGAGATAGATTGTGAATAATAATTGCGGAGGGGGGGGGCAGAGCTTGGAGAGATAGTTCCATGGTTAAGACTGCCTGCTGCTTATCTTAGTTAGAGTTTTATTACTGTGAGAAGACACCATGACCACTGCAATTCTTATAAAGTGAAACGTTAGCTGGGGCTGTCTTACAGTTTGGGAGTTTAGTCCATTATCATCATAGTGAGAAACATGGTGGCCCTGTAGGCAGGCATGCCGCTGGAGAAAGAGCTGAGAAGTCTATATCTTGATCCACAGGCAGCAGAAGGAGATTATGCTCCACACTGGGTATAGCCTGAGCATATAAAACCTCAAAGCCCGCCCCCACAATGACATACTTCCTCCAACAAGGCCACACCTCCTACATAGTGTCATTCCCTATGACCAAGCATTCAAATAATGAATCTATGGGTGCCATTCCTATTCACGCCACCGCACTGCTATTGTAAAAACCAGAGTTCAATACCCACTCGGACCCATGTCAGGTGGCTCACGGCAACCTGTAACTCTAGCTCCAGGTGATCTAAAGCTCTCTTCTGACCTCCACAGACACTGGCACTCCTGCCCACATATTTTGTCTGCATGCGTACACACACACACACACACACACACACACACACAGTCTTAACAATAACACTTTTAAAAAGAACAATTATGGCTTGGCCTATTATTTTGGAGAGCAGATAGACATATTTCTTTGTCCTCTCTTTAAAAGGAAAATTTCTGCAGAAAGGCAAAGTATCCCTACCCAAAGTGCAAGCTCTACTGGAATATGGGCCAAAGCACCAGTTAGAGTTCTGATTGCCTGGAAAGTTCCAAACACCTGACAGGAGGCAGTCCAATGCACAGCTCCATTCTGAATCAAAAGGAGACCCAGTCCATTCTATTCCGTCATGTCACACTAGGGCATGGCTTGCCTCTTCCTGTTGAATTGCAAGCAGTGGGGTAGCCAGGAAAGTAGAAAGGAAAATAGGGACTCTCCACTAAAAGGATGTGTGCAGGTGGTACCAAGAACTTTCTCACCTTAGACAAAGAAAAAAAACTTAAAAGGTTTTTTTTTTATATTGTGGGGGAATGAGTTAAGAGCCTCGGTTCTTTCCGCCTTCCTGAAAATGGCACAGTCTCGCTCTTCTTTATGGCTGTGTAAAATCCCAGTGTGTACAAACACTGAATTTTCTTTATCTATTCCTTTGTTGATGACACCTGGGCTGATGCTATAACTCAGCTGTTTAGAAGAGTGTCACAATAAGCACGGTGTGCTGCTTTCTCTCTCTCTCTCTCTCTCTCTCTCTCTCTCTCTCTCTCTCTCTCTCTCTCTCTGCTTGTGCTGGCCTCCATCCCTTTGGGTACAAACTCAGGAGTGTTATCGCTGAATCATATTGTACTTCTATTTTTGTTTTGTGAAGAATCTGTGCATTCATCTCCATGGTGGCTGCCCCTATTTATTTACACCTCATCAATAGTCTACATCCATTCCCTTTCCCCTGCATCCTACCTAGTATTTATTGTTTGTTTTCTTCACGATTGCCCCTTGGCCTGGGGAAATAGTATCTAAATATAGTTTGGGTCAAATCCAGAATTTTCTGACTCTAAAACCAAGATCTTTGCTTTCCTTGCTGTCCCAAACAAATCTTCCACCACACTAAAGGAGAACTTAAATTATCAAAACTATCCCCCCAAAGGACTGTGCTCCCCTCAGAAGCCATAGGTGGTCAAGTGTCAAGTGTGGAATTCTTCCCTTCAAGTGTCTGGTCTGAGGTATCCTGGGACCCCCTCCCAAAACAATGCACACTGTTATCATTGTTATTGGTTACCACCAAAACTCAATGATCCAACATGATTTCTAAAGGCATACATACTGGTCATAGGAGACAGAGAAATTAAGTTGGTGCTGACCAGAAAGTTTTCTCCTTGCCGGATAGCTTTCATAATACTGGAAAATGCTATGGAGACTGCTACGGAGGAAAACAGTCAACAGCTTTAGCCAGCTGTGAGGTAAATGAGCCACAATAATGAACAGGATGGCAAGATACTGTGGATGAAATATCGGCATAAATGTTATAGGGACAAACAACTGCTTTGTGATTTATTTCAAGGCCTACTCCATGGAGAAACATGTCTGGTGTTGTAGATCTGGCCAAGAACCCAAGATTGGGGCACTCACAGACCTCAGGGGTGAACCTATTACTCTAATTTTACTAAATAGACATAGTATCAAACTGTCCTTTAATTTGCATCTCTTTACCCACATATTATTACCTCCCTCAGACCTAATCAAAGAAGTTTCTTCCTACGGTGAATAGTGGTTAGTGCAGAAACTTACAGTTTGTCAAAGTACAGAGAATAACTATCAGTGGATTGCTCGGCCAGGAATAGGATATTATATAGCACCCCTCTTCCAAGGTTCAGGAACCATCATAACAGAAGAGTTGGAAATATTTTAAGAGCTGGAGGTCAGGTAGGACTAACTAAAACAATGTCTCTTGGACATGACAAGATCACTGACTGCACTCGTGAACTCAAGAGGCAACTCAATGGTTGCCTGTACAAGACCAACATTCAAGACAGAGAGCCAACATTCTCTTAGCAAGAAATTCATGAGCTCTCACACTAATTAAAGAGCTGTGGACAGCTGGTGGTTTCTGGGGGGGAGAAAACAGTTTTCTTTAAGAGAATGACTTCTGATTGCTAACCATGCTCCAGTGGAAGGCCACATACACACATAAACAGCACAGATTGGGGTCCATGGGCCATTTACGACAGAGGTGGAGGTACAAAGTTGAGTGGAGTGGTTAGGAGAGTGAGGGCAGATCAGGAAAGAATTAAGGAGAGATGTCGGGGTGTGTGAAAATGATTAAAACACTCTGCATCAAATTCTCAGCATGTTGAGAATATTTTAAATGCCCCCTAAGGAATCTGAAAGACAATCGGGTTTTCAGTGAACGCTCAATCAGAACCCCAGGGATGTCTCAAAAAAATGGCTCCCCCAGGGCCTGTTCACAACTCTCTTGTCCTTCCCCTCTACCCTTTTGTGTAATCATGTCCCCCATCCAGTTGTTCCTTTCCCACATCATTTCTGTCTCTCCACCTTGAACCCATTACTTTTGGTCTGCTTATTTGTGGGAACAGTCCTCCCGCTAATCTTCAGTGTTGCTTGCCTTGCTTATCCGAGCAACCTGAATCAGACTCTCAGAAAGCCCTTCTTCAGTCTTGACCTGTCTCTTGTCTACCCCACCACATTATCCTTGTCTTTATCTTCTGTCTGTCTCATAGAAATAACCATGTCTTCCCAGCGTCCCTGTCCCTAGACTGACTAGAACATATGCTGTCATTTATGCTCAGGATGTTACACTTCCTGCTCCTCCTCAGTGGCTGACACGTTGCCTGGCATAGAGTAGATGTTCCACATTTATGCCTACAAAGGAAATACACAAGATGATCCTGTAGTGCAAGAATATAAGAAATGTGTTCAAGAAATACCATGATAAACTGTATCAAAGGGACCTAAAAACCTAGTAGACTCCTCACTGGGATGGGAAAACTAACCAGAATGCATGTATTAAACCGTCAAAGGATACAACTTATTATTATAAATAAATAAACAAATGGGTAAGGAAGAAGAAGAAGAAGAAGAAGAAGAAGAAGAAGAAGAAGAAGAAGAAGAAGAAGAAGAAGAAGAATCCAAAATGGCAAAAGCTGGAAAAATTGGATGGGGAAGGGCTATATTGGGTTACAATTCAAAGCATAAAATAAATATTCATTGATCCAGACTGATACAAATAAGTTAGTGAATAAATATGTGAAGGTAAGAGATGTTTCTCATGAAGATTTCCAGTTAATTCCTATAGATGCAAGGGTGGAGTATGGCCCTTATTCTTTAAGGGCATGTGACTCACAGTACAACCTGTAAGGGGGAGCAAAAGGGCCCTTCCAAGGATTACTTTTGCTAGGTGGTCAGGACCAATATCAACAAAGATAAGCTGCATGTGTCCTGAATGAGCTCCTGGGACTGAAGAGCAGATAAAGCAAAGAGATGTGCATAATGTGTGGCCCTTTGCAAACAGTAAGTCCATGATGGGTCCACAGTTCTAACATAGATACCATTCTAACCTAAAGTGTATAGGATAAATGCTGTGGGGTGGAACCTAAAGTGTATAGGATAAATGCTGTGGGGTGGAACCTAAAGTATATAGGATAAATGCTGTGGGGTGGAACCTAAAGTGTGTAGGATAGATGCTGTGGGGTGGAACCTAAAGTGTATAGGATAAATGCTGTGGGGTGGAACCTAACGTGTATAGGATAAATGCTATGGGGTGGAACCTAAAGTGTGTAGGATAGATGCTGTGGGGTGGAACCTAAAGTGTGTAGGATCGATGCTGTGGGGTGGAACCTAACGTGTGTAGGATAGATGCTGTGGGGTGGAACCTAACGTGTGTAGGATAGATGCTGTGGGGTGGAACCTAACGTGTGTAGGATAGATGCTGTGGGGTGGAACCTAAAGTGTGTAGGATAGATGCTGTGGGGTGGAACCTAAAGTGTGTAGGATAGATGCTGTGGGGTGGACTGGAGTTCTTAGTGCTCATCATTGTAATCTTTCTGCAGCTATGAGAAGTTTGTGTTCTGCAGAGAGAAAGGTTGAGGAGAAAGACAAAACTGACCACACCTATTAGATTACTACTTAGCAGAGAAAGATTTCAAGGAAGAGATGCCAAAGGAGTTATTTGGTTTGCTTTTTGACATAATATGTGATGAAGAATAAAGAACTAAAATGCACCGGGCAGAGGCAGGTGGATTTCTGAGTTAGAGGTCAGCCTGGTTTAGAGTGAGTTCCAGGACCGCCAGGGCTACATAGAGAAAGCCTGTCTCCAAAAACAAAAACAAACAAACAAAAACCTAAAATGGTATGGCTAGGTACAAAGGGGGGGCAGCATAATAAGTTGGGCATTACTGGAAAATGCTGAGGCAAATGAAAGTATGTGCTAACGTGATAAAGAAAACACCATAAATCATTGGGAAAGAGATGGAGTGTTTAATTAGCAACTGTGTGGAGAGTCAAAATATTCCTGATTGCCTGGCACTAAATACACTAGGAAGCTCAAAGGAAAAACTCCAAAATACACACTTGAGCATCATCCCTGATGTGTAAGGAGTTGGGATGTCATCGCTCCCACCCTCACATCACAGAAGTTTTGGAGTAAACTACAACCCCAAAGTTTGAAGAGTCAGAAAATCCAAGGTGTCATCAACACAGCAGAAGTGCTGGAGTCACATAGGGATGCCTCCAAGTTAGAGGCAGAGGGAAGACTCTTGAGCATGAGAAATTCCTGGGGGCTGCAGACTTCAGTGAGCTTTCCTCGAAGACCCCCACAGGTCCCTTCATGAGTCCAGCAGAAAGAAAGGAAGAGACAGCTCAGGCTGGCCTAATAAAACACACAGGCTGAAGGTTTAAACAGCAACTGGATTGTCTTACAGTTCTGGAGGGTTCAAGTCCAAAAATGAAGTCCAACTCCAAATTCTATGAGAGCCTTCTTCCAGCATACTGGGGAGGAGGAGGCAGTACCAATTTCCCATGTGCTCATGTAAGCTAACCTCAGTATTTCTACACAGGGAAAGATGGAGAAGAAAAAGATAAGGGAAACGGGGAGAGAAGCATGTGGGAGGAAGCAGGGAGAGAGGCATTGGGAGTGAAGGAAACAGGGAGAGGGAGGGAGAGAAGAAAAAGGTATTGCAGTGATACATTATCTCAGGGCACTAATCCATCAGACCAGGGTCCTACCCACGAGACCTCATCTAGCCTCAATTATCTCCTGAAGATCCTCCAACCAAACGCCATCACAGTGAGGGATGGAACTTTAGCATAAGAATCTTATGGGGACACAAATATCCAGGGAACTACTGAGAAACACGGCCAGAGGATTCTTGGTCTACTTTCCAGCCTCTGCCAGAGTCTGGTTCTACTGGGAAAAAAAAAAAAAAAGAAAAGGCAGTTCTCCACTTTCTAGCCTTCTGTGGTTTTACAGTGTCACCTAAGAGATAGTTTTTGTTGTTGGTTTGTTTTCTAGTTTGGGGGGGGGGCTGTGTTTGTTTGTTTGTTTTTTTGTGGTGGTGGTGGTGGTGGTTGGTTGGTTGGTTGGTTGGTTGGATTGATTGATTGATTGATTGAGTTTTTGAGATAGCATCTTACCATATAGCCATGGCTAAACTAGAGCTCACAGAGATCTGCCTGCCTCTGCTTCCTGAGTGCGGAGATTAAAGGCACACACCCCACACCAAGATAGAATTTTTTTTTAAGATAGAGAAAAAAACTCACAGCCCTACCTAAGAAGCACAGGCCTACCAAAAGACGGGCAGTCCTCCTTGCCACAGCTAATGCCAAAACTTCACTGGTGTAATAAAAGTAGATTAAGAGCTACAGGATATCAGGGCAAAGGCAGAGCCTTTAAAAACATTATTTAACAAGAGAGAGAGAGAGAGAGAGAGAGAGAGGAGAGAAAGAGAGGAGAGAGACAGAGAGAAGGGAGGGAGGGAGGGAGGGAGGGAGGGAGGGAAGGAAGAAAGAAAGAAAGAAAGAAAGAAAGAAAGAAAGAAAGAAAGAAAGAAAGAAAGAGAGAGAAAGAAAGAGAGACAGAGGAATCCGAGTCGCTTGAACTTTCAGCCCCAACAAAAGCTAAGCACAAGCCAACTCTAGGCTGTGATTCACACACTCTAGATTAAAATAAAACCTCACCCTCAAGACCCATTACCTAATCTGTTATGCTCAGCTTTCAATAGCAATTACAAGGCATGCTGAAAGGCAAGAAGAACACAGTTTAAAAACACAAAACATCATAACCAGGCAGATGTTTGAATCATTAGATAGGGAATTTAACATAATTGTGATTAATATCTATAATTGGGTTCTCCAGAAAAAACAGAAGCTACCCGGACACCAAGGTGGATAGGAGGGGGTTATTAGAGCACTGGCTGCGTGTGGAAGATGAGAAATCCTGAGACTTGCAAATCTAGAGGGCCAAGAAAGCAGAACCATGGCTTAGTCAAGCTAAAAGGTCTGTGAGCCAAGGGAGCTGACATTTTGACTGGGTCAGAGGCAAGACTTCTACGGAAGTAGAAGGCAGGGAACGGGGCTATTTGTGGAAGATGCAAAGTCTGATGGCCAAAGTATCCAGAATCCTGATATCAAAGGTTAGGAAAATAGTCGGTCATCAATGGGAGGAAAGGTCCTTGGTCCTGTGACGGTTCTATGCTCCAGAATAGGGGAATGCCAGGGCCAGGAAGCAGGAGTGGGTGGGTCAGGGAGCAAGGTGAGGGAGGAGGGGACAGGGGATTTTCAGAGGGAAATCTAGGAAAGGGTACAACATTGGAAATGTAAATAAAGAAAATATCTAATAAAAACAAAGGCTAGGAAAAAATGGGTGTTCCAGCTCCAGAAGAAAGTATATGGCATTCTCTTCTGTTCTGTCTTCATCCTCAATTGATTGCACAATGCTGGGCCACATTAGGGGTAAATCACACTTATTCAGTCCACTGATGCATGGCTAAGGGGTTCATCATAGGTAGCTCTGTCTGGAAGTTGCTTATCACAGCAAGAGAAAACAAAAGTAAGCCAATTACACACGAGGTAGGACATAAGACACACTCTTCACCCTGTGTCCCCTATGTCCTCTCTTCCCTCCAGTAAGTGCACATATGCCTGGGAGTTATTGGAGCAGAGGACACTGCTGGTCTCTAGATAGAGTCCTGCATCCTGTTGTAATTGGAAGAAAAAGGTCTCAATTCCTAAACTTTCTAAAGCCATGAGATGCTGAAGGATCATACTCTACCAATTTCCTCTCCTATCTTACCTTCTCCTTCCTAGACTTATAAACAACATCTCTTACCTCAAGATCTTTGCCTTTCTGGAACCTCCAGGTCTAGGTCTTGGGCTGTATGGACCCTTGTCAAGTCACTCAAGAATCTCCATAGATAATCCTCCATCAAAAAGGCTCTCTTGAAATTCTCATATGTGATAACAGCTCTCCTCTCTGTACGTGAACACAGGCACCGACCACACACACACACACACACACACACACACACACACACACACACCTACACTAACCTAGATAGGTCAACCATCTGAGTAGCCATCTCTCAGTCCTACACCACTGAACATGTGTATGTACTTGTGTCAATGACCAGTGAGAACATCACTCAGTAAGTGAAACCAAACCACCAAATGTATAGCTCACTATAGTGAGAAAAGCTCTGCTGGCCACAATGCCTCCAGACAAAACAGACAGTTCACTGGATACATAGAGGATTTTGAATAGCATGGAGTTCTGTGATTGGCAGAATGTAGAGTGTCCTGGGAGCTTAAGTCAAGCTGTTATTGAATGACTAGCACACAGAGGCATGCATGCACTCTTGAGAAGTACCCACCCATCCCTGATTGCTGACTTTCTGAAGAAAGGACTTAGCATCAGTTGATTCAACTAGGTTTAAAACAAAGTTTCTCTAGGAAACTTTATTCAACTAGGTTTAAAATAAAGTTTCTCTGTTGACCAAGTGAACAGATTTAAAGTGGCTTCCATGGCTACTTGTAACTAAGACCATAAAACAACCAGACTTCTCGTAAGTGCATGGGAACGTTATATCTATTCCATGTGTCCATCCCCTCTGTTTGAGCCATCCTGTGCCTCTAGCACCTATAGCAGAGGCTGCTGTGCTCCCTGCAGAATGGGCATGAATTATGTTTTGAAGGTCTGCTTTCTTCTCACAGCCTAATATAGTGGCTAAGAGCATAGCTTTATAGTCATGCAGGCCTGGCTTTGAGCTGTGGCTCTGTCATGACCTGGCTTATGACCTTCCCTATGCCCATTTCATCTTTTGAAGGAAAGTGAGGAGGGGAGAATAACAGAGTCTGCCTCCTAAGGATCCTCTGAAGAATGCTGAAATAATGCCCAGCTCCTGGGGCATAAGTCTTCCATAACATCAATAGCTCAAAAAGGTTCAGAAGGGCTCAAAGTAGATGTTTTAGACCATTAAAAAAAGGGGGGGGATAATCATGCTTGGACTACAGAAAAAAAAATCATGTATAGAGTATGAGCTGAAATGAAAACTCTGAGTCTTCCCTCCCCGTTCCACCAATCCTCCCCAAACACAATTCCAATCATACAGACTCTTACTCCTTTCAAATTCCCTAGTAGAGCAATCGCTCCCGGTGCCCCAACATTAAGATCTTCTGTAGCTGGCAACACGTTAATAAGTTAATCATTTTTCCCCAAGAGAAGCATGCAGTGCATCTTCTGACCTCTGTAACCAGTCCTTACTACTTTGTGGGTTCTTCTTTTTCCCAACCTTCACCCCCCCACACACACACACACATACACCGTTTCATGCCCCTAACACTAGCTAGGAGATAAACAAGAGAGAGGGCAGAGAGGAATTAGTTAAGTCCCTGAACCTAATCACTTTCCATCTGACTTCTTCTTTGACCACAGCTACTAACAAACAACCTCCCAGAGATCCGACAACTCTACCTCTCTGTGGCCCTCGAATTTATGCCCCCCTCTGAAAAGTTTCCAGAATTCCAAACATCACACAATCACAGAAATTATCTGCAGCTGGCAAAAATCACACTCCGTCTAGAGCACGAAGCAAATCACAGTCAGCTGTTTCTGAACAGTCCAGTGCAGTCCCACATCCCACACCTGAGATTAATACAAAGCCACATTCTTATATTTCTGGGTTGTTTTTTGTTTTAAGAAATCAAAATTCTATAATTACTAAAAATGTCACTATGGATCTATTCATTCGATTAATCCTGTACAATTCGGTGTTCACCTAACAAAGGGCTGAGCCTAACACGCAGAGATAGGTGGCATAGCAGTATTGAAGATGCTCACACACTGGTCTGAACCACATGGGGAAGGTGGCTCTTACTGATTCAAGGAAAAGTTCAGCCACTCTGCTCCTTTGCCTCATCTCGTCCTGGCAAAGCGATCGTTCTCCAGTTCTATGTAGACTTAACCCACCTTCTCTCAGTGTCCTTTCTACCAAATGTGCTCAGGGAAGGACACATGTGCTCTCTCCAGCATCACTGTCCCTGATCTGGGCAATCTGCATCTCCACCAACTTCCCTGAGGTTTATGAGTGCCAAGAAGCCTTGGGCTGAGGATTTAATCTATTGCAGTTCTTGGAGAATGGCTGAGAGCTGAGCGAATCTCCTAACTCTAAAGTGAACAGCAGGATTCCATATCTATATGACTTGGCTTCACATTACCTGAATTCCTTTATATTGTGGTCCCTGGATCCCGCTGCCTGGGCCACATGAAGCTGCATTATTCATAAACTGTGTTGCAGATTACTATACGGCCTATGGGCACAGAGCCCTGGATCAGCGCCCTCTCCGTGTCACCCACTTTGTCTCTGCTTCTCTTGAAAAGCTGAGTAAACCTGCCAAGCTGGTTTATCTTCACTCTCTTGTGGGCCTACCCTGAGAATTTCACTTAGAAANTAAGAATGCTGTGTGCCTGTGAATTTGACCCAAATAAGAACAGTTGGTGCCTGTCACACAGCTGAGTTCTATATGCACAGTCAACCTGTGATGGACCCTGATGGACACTAAGGAGAATAGTTTGTCTCTCACATCCGCCATAGTCAGGGCCTCATTTGTTCCTGCTCTAGGAAGGCACCACCTGGTGGTCACTACCAGAGATGACAACACACACTTGCCAAAACTTTCAACCTCTCCAACTACCACATTTTACATTAATTCAACAAAATTATGCTGAGCCCTTATTATGTGCCAGAGAGTATGTGAGGTGCAGAGACACACTGGTAAGATAAGATTCGGCGGCAGATCTCGGTGAGCAACTGAGCCAAGAAGACAGAAGAATAAGGTCTAACTTGGACCACATCCTTGGCATCCCAGCCTTCTATTAAAGCCCCTCCTTTGCCTGAGAAGAATTATTAGCACAAATGGCCCTCCTTTCCACCTTATTCCTCTCACCGCTGTCATCCATCTTCCCAGTCACTGCCAACCAGGGCCCCTTCTGGTTTTAAATCAAATGACTTGCTAAGTCTTCCCCCAAGGAAACCTAAAATTACAGTGGCCCTGCATTCTTATTTTTGCTGGAAGTTTTAACCCTCTCTGAAGGTGTCTCCTCTCATTCTTAGCTCTCCTTTCCTTCCTCAAAGAAGCAGGTAGGTGAGAAGAGGAAGGGTCAAGACACAAGGGGCACATTCTGCCCCCATGGGACCCCCCCAACTCTCATCAGAACTCTGATTTCAAAATATCCTGTGACACATTCTAGTGAACAACTCCTTTTCATCTGTGGGGATGATCTGACAGATGTAAGGAAATAGCTACATTTTAAATAGAGTCCCTAATAATGACTCAGACGGGCGTCTGGACGGGGTTCATGCCATCGTGAATCCGAAAATGAGTCGCAGCTATTAAAAAAGGAAATTGGCTTTCTTGCGTAGCTGGAGGCAATTTAGAAGAAGGAGCTCTAGCGAATGGGTTTGGAGCCCTGGCGAGTGCTCATGAAATGAGTTTCTATCTCCTAAGTCCACTGCTTAGGAAAGTTGTTCTCTTCAGGGTGTGCAAGTTTTCTCGGCAGGTAAGATCACAGGTATAATAAGAACACTAAGGGTACCAATGAGAAGGATGGGTTGATACGCTGAGAGCCATGGGTACTTGGGGCATCCTCTAAGGTTGAAATGGCCCTCAAACAGGGAAGCCACCCTTTCCAATGGAATGTGGAGGTTGGAATCCCAGACTGGCACAGAGAAAAGAAAGAAAGGATATGGGGTGTGAGCCAGGGTAGATGGAGTGGGAGCTAGGGTAGATGGGGGTGTAAGCCGGGATAGGAAGCAGGTGTGAGCTTAGGAAGAAGGAACTGCTCTGACTTCTCATCTGAATCCCCAAATGTGCTCTTCCAATATCCCTTCCCGAGACAAACCATCACCCGGAAGCCCCAGCCCCCAAAGACACTCTCCAGCCAGGCCTCTTCTCCTCCTCAGATCCCATGTCACTCCCTGGCACCATCTGCTTGTTTGCTGATGGGTTGATAGACTGTCTGCAAGGGGAATGGCTGTGTGCTGTTTGCTTCCCATCCCCATACCTAAAACAGTTGCTGGCATACAGTAGCTGCTTAATAAACACCAGTTGTTATTATCGGCACACTTTGCACAGAGCCTAGAAACTTGAGGCTGACTCCATAAACATTAGTATTTATAGGTGAGTATCTCCAGAAACTAGCAAAAGGGGGAAGGCAGCTGGGAGGCACCGAACCTCGGAGAACAGTCTGTGGCTGGCCAGCAAAAGGAAGAAAAATGAGGGGATCGAGCAGAGTCACGGAGATTAATAAGTGTGGCCCCTCTTGGAGACAGAGATAAGCCCAGCCAGTTGGAAAGGTCTCCCTCCACAGTACAGAGCCCCGGACCTGTCCAACTGGCATCACAGAAAACAGCAAAGGGAGGTTAAGACCGTTCATCCCGGGAGAGGCCAGCGGTCCTGAAGGGAGAAGGGAAAGGGAAGGTACTTAGGCTAAGCGAGTGTTTGGCTACCAGAAATACACTGCTAGGCAATGGCCTCTTCGGGCCCCATCTTTCCCTTCTCCACTTGTCTGACTGTCTGGAAATGCAGATTCTGGCAGAGTTCGTAAAAGTCCGCTTGGCTGGGAGACGTGTAATTGACTGTTCCAGATAGACTAGAATCACAGGCTCGGCTCACTCAGCACACAGACCTGCTGAGCACTGAGGAGATTCTGAGCAAAGGCATGGATGCAGCTTCCAGAGATATATGCCATCAGGAGGGTTGGAGTCCCGCCCCTTCTCAGCCTCTCAAACTGGCCAGGGTCCACCAAGCCATGACTGCCCAAGAGCTTTCTCCTAGGCCCATCAGGTATCGCATGAGATTCCAGAACGCTCTTTTAAACACCAAGCAAAAATCCCCATGACTATCTTCTTAGTCCTAATTAAGATGCTGCTAATTAGATCAGGAACATGGGAAGGCTATAGTAACATACCCTGGAGTATGCCCTCAATCATTAACTGATAGTAACATGCCAGTCACTTCAGCCCTGATTCAAAAGTATGTGTTAATTTCATTTTTACCAAAGCTCGGCCTTGATTTCAGTGTATGAGCAAATAAACCAAGAGAGGCTAGAAGAGCCTTCCACGAACTACATGCCTGCCAATGTGCCTTTAAAACATATCTCAGCAGAAACCAGCATAAGCTCTACCTACATGCTAAGCATCTGTCCTTATACTGGCAGATCAATGTAGTCCTCACCCCTCCTCCAGGAAAATTCCCTTTGCTACAGACAGAGGCTGTTACAGAAAACCACAACCGATCAAAATGCAGAGTTGTGGGGCCCAGTCCCACCTGACCCATCTACAGTTCAGGGGTCACTGCAGAGGAGGAGGAGGCAGAGGATCGGGGGGTTTGCTATAAGACTGTGTTTCCTAGGAATGTCAGAAGCTACAGCCCAGGAAGGCTCACCAATGTAGTTGGCTAAATGGGGTCTGGACAGAGATGACACCAACAGACAACAGGCACCCCCAAGTGGACAGGGGAAAGGTTGAGGGCCTCCATGCTAGAAAAAGAACTGCAGGCAACTAAGGGATGTTGAAAGGGGGAGAAAATGTCTTCCCCAGGGAACATCAACTGGTTATCCAATGCAGGTAGTATTTCATATTTAGTACTCTCTCTGTCTCTGTCTCTGTCTCTGTCTCTGTCTCTGTCTCTGTCTTTATGCTCTGTCTCTTTCACTGTCTCTCTCTCTCTCTCTCTCTCTCTCTCTCTCTCTCTCTCTCTCGTACGTATGCAGAACACACACACGCACTGGCATACAGCAGATCCCTATTCATTCCTGGCCGGTCTCCCTTGCTCAGAAGAAAGTCCTAGTGGTTTGTCTTTGTTCCCTTAGAAGCCCACCACTTTTCAGACTTTTCTTGAATTTAAATACACACACACACACACACAAAAAAATGCAACTTCTCACAGAGGAATATTATCATTATGCCATCTCGGATCGGCCAGATGAGACTAGCATGTTTTGGTTTTGTTCTGAATGTTGGGCACTCGGAGGGCAGCTTCTCACCCCAGCAACACAATGAGCCGAGATAACATACTCCACGCAGACCAAAGGCGTGTGCAATATGACATCATGGCTCTAACTCATAGCCGAACTTGAAACAAAGGAGAAGCCCCTAGATGCCAGATACACAGTGAGTGACAACTAAAGTCTAAGCCAGAACACGCAATATACCTGTGGATCGCCCTTGGATGGAGGGGTTCACTGTGGTGGTGGGGGGGGGGGGAATAGAAGAAATTCAGATTCCATGGAAGCAAGGACTTCCAACAGCAGGCAGGAAGAGAAGTCGAGCCTATGGGGACTGCCCAAGACCCCAGGCTGTTGTCCAAAGCAAGGTCCTTTCAAGGAGAAACAAGTTCATGGGCTGGAAGAGGCTGAGACTATCTCTCATTAGCCCACTCCTAGCCTGTCTCTGTCTGAGAATGAAGTCAGACAACTTTTCAGCAAAGAGCACCCTGACCTCTGCCCCTTGACAATTGTGGGTCTGTGGAAGTGGGTACCAATGTAGGCTTCCCGTATGACCCATTAATACCCAACCCGAGAAAGCAGCAGCGAAACTGGTGCTGGGCCAGGAATGGACATAGAAGAACTGGAATGGAACCCACAAGATCCACGCTCTAGACAATTCCTAACGAGCAGCCAGTCCTACTAAGCACACTCATGACAAAAGTCACACTATGCAGGAGGATCCTGGCCTTGAAAACTAACAGAATAGTGTAAAAGAGAATAGTGTTTAAAGTTTAAAAAAAAAAAAAAACTAATTTCAAATGCCAAACTACATTTGATAAAATTCAACAATAATTCACCACCTTTTAAAGTAACAAAACAAAACAATCAATGCTTCATACAAATCTAGGACGATGAGGACATTTTCTCATCCCAATAAATGGGATAAACATCCCATTTTCTAATCCCTGTGAGCGGGCTGTAGGAGGTGCTGTCTGTGGTGGTACAGTGTGATCAACAGCCCTGTTGTTATAGCAAGGTGTGTGTTGAGGATGGCAGTTAACACTGTCTTGGTTCAACACATTTTTGTGTGTGTGAGCGGTTCAGAAAACTTTTTTACAAGGAGCTCAGATAGTAAATACTTTAGCATAGAAGGAATCTGTGCTTTAACTGCCACTGCAATGCAGAAGAAGCTATAGAATGTAGGGCTATATCTGTTTCAATAAAACTTTATTTACAAGAGACAAATGGCACCCTCAAAGTTCAAGTCAGTATATTATTCGGGGAAGAAGTGAAAGTCACACGGCTTTTAAAGGCCTCTCCTTATAGAATCATTACAGTTTTAACAAAGTTTACAAAAGATACAAATCACCGAAGTTAATAAAACAAATAAAAGTTCAGCAGGATATACAAAAACAAATCATGGTTCTATACAGCAGCAGCAACAACAGGAATGGATAAAATGTAAAAGGTACCATTAGCAACAAAGACTGTGGGGTAGGTAGGAACATGTTTAACAAAGATGAGTATGAAGAGCTTGGCAAAACCCCAAAAAATTAAAGATAGGACTAAATAAACACATTTGTACCATGGCAGAGGACGAAAGGCCCTCTGTCACAAGAGGCCAAACACTTCCAGTTCACCTAGAAACTATCTCAGTGGTTCCGGCAAAAGCCCAACATGTTCCCAAAATAGAGTAGAAACTGTGGAACATCTAGAATCATCTAGAATCACCAAGACAAATGAGAAGGAGGAAAACAAGACAGAACTTCACCTAAAGCTCACTTAAGTCTAGTGTAATTAAAAAGGGGGAATCCTGGACAATCGTACCGCACAGAGATAGAGGACAGAAAGGACCCAGCACATGCCTGGAATCCCTGCACTCAGGTGGCTGCACAAGGACTCAAGTGAGTTCTAGGCCAGCCTGGGCTATGGAATGAGACCACTTCCAAATATAAAGAGATAAGGGGCCTAAAGGAGTTTCTCAGCAGTTAAGAGCACTTGATGTTCTTGCAAAATAGGACCTGGGTTTTGTTATCATGGTGGCTCACAGCCATCTGTAACTCCAGTTCCAGGGGATCTGAAGCCTGCTTCTGGCCTTTGTGGACCCTGGACAATGTACCCACGCATGCAGGCAAATACTCATGCACATAAAGTAAAATTAAATATTTTTTAAGAAAGTAAACAAAACCCAAAACAGCGACACATGCTAGGGATGTGGTGTGGTACGTAACCATAGGAAAAATACCCTGTGCATAACTGAGGCAAGCAGATGTTTATGGAAAAAGGCTATAAGATGATTCCAACGTTATCACATACAAAATCAGCTCTACATGACTACAAAACACTGTGTTTCCAAATTTTAACAAGAATGCACAGGAAAGCATAAGAAATCAAGGTTAAGCAAGGTTGCTTATACCACACACAAAGTCTTTAGCATAAAAGGGGGGTTGAGAGGCATGGCTATGTGGCAACGTTCTGTTCGACATCACAGAAAGATGAATGCACAGGCTATAGACAGCAAAAGAGCTATAGTCCATCAAACTAATCAAGAACTGATATCTCTAATAATAATAATACTCATGATTCATGTGCCGTAAGTGAAAAGTCCAGCGGCCAAAGAATATCAAAGGGGATGAGTGACCACGGGATGGGCAGTGGGCAGTTCACACTAGTGGGAACTCAAAAGGCTTTTGAAACAAGAGGAGATGATCTCAAGGAGATGCCTTGTCAGGCTCACCAGGCAAGGCATGCAACTTAAACCAACAAGTACAACCCCAAGCCCATCAGATGGGCAGAAATGAAAAATCTGAGAAACCCAGGGGACACGGTGGAAGCAATGCCTGCTGTGAGGAGCTTACTCCTCACTCTTGTGGGGAGCCATGTGGTGTGACCATCGCGTGCCCCTCACAGGCTGTGTCTGCACATGAGCCGGTGCTGTTTGGGGCGGCTGTGAAACGTTCAGAACATGGAGCCAAACTGCAGACTGGGCCACCAGGGGTAGACCTTGAGAGCAACAGTAGAGCCTTGCTTTCTCTCTCATCTCTGCTTCCTCATGTGCCAAAAATGAAGGAAGCCACCGCTTTGCACACCCACTGCCATGAGAGGCTCTGCCGTGCCATCCCTGGCAGGGTGAGTCAATCTAACTGGGACTATGAGACAAAATAAATCTTGCCCTCTGTCAGGCAACTTGGTCACAGTAGTAATAAAACTACAGTATTTTGAAAATTTCTACTAAATTGAAAATATACAAGCCAGGCAGTGGTGGCGCACGCCTTTAATCCTAGCACTTGGGAGGCAGAGGCAGGAGGATTTCTGAGTTCAAGGCTAGTCTGGTCTACAAAATGAGTTCCAGGACAGCCAGATCTATACAGAGAGACCCTATCTTGAAAAAACAAACAGAAAAAAAAAAGAAAAGAAAATACACATGTTCTTAGAACCTAGTAGTTTCTTCTCTGGGTCCAGGCCTGGCTATGCTTTAGTATGTTTCTAAACAGGCATGTACATCACTAATTGCTAGGCCACTGTTTTAGAATGATGGGTAACTGCATCTGAACTTTATCTCCAATGCACAGATGAATAAACAGATTTATCCATACACTGGAATACTATAGAGCAACAAAGATAAGTGGGCCTCGCTAAGTCAGCAACATGCAAAGGATGAACATGGTAAATACACCTCCTGTAAATGCCCAGACACTCCCTTACAAAGGCCTGCGTGGGCCCGCTGATGGAAGGATTGGGAAGGCTGGGTAGGCATGGGGAGGAAGAGGATTCTAGGAATATCTAGAAGATTTGCTTCCAAAGAAATAACAGGGCAGACCAGCTGTGTGAAAGAACATGTGTGACGAAATACAGCAAAAGGTTAACATCTGCCCGTGTTAGTGCTGGGAGCTCTCCTGCCTGTCATATAGAGCTTTGTGTTACTATTGAATGCACTCCTGCCTCTCGTATAGTGTTCCATGTTGTTCTATAGGCTTGCAATGTGTCATCATTTTAATGCTGTTTTCAAAAGAAAAGATGCCTCAACTGAAATGTTGTTTCAAAAAGGGTTCATGTATGGAAAAGAAATGTCTAAGTATCGTGATATAAGGAGGCCTCTAAAGTGACCCAGCCCCTCACACCAGGACCCCCTGCCCTGGCCACCACCTCAGAAGCTGAACCCTACAGTGACAACTCTACTCTCTTCCAAAGCCCTCTACATGAACAAGGCACATTTGCCAAATGTGAGAATTTTCAAGAATATTCACAATAATGTATACAATGCACTGAAGGCAAACTGAAAGGAAGGATTCTGGAAATATTTAGAGCACTAGCAACATCAGTGGAAGCATCAAAGAATTCTTCCTATCCCAAGGTCACTGCTTTTGTTTATTGTAAAACTGATATTTTACTTTAAGACTCAGGAGCAGCAGCAGCAGCAGCCATTTCTCCTGTGACCACTCCAGGAGTGTGGGCACTGCACTGAGAACACCCCCGGAGCTGTTTTCGGGGTCTGTTAGAAATTGCAGCCCATCCTTACAAACAGGATGTCATTCAGCACCAAGCTCACTGGGCGGGCAGCTGTAAATTACAACAGATCCTCGCATCGACCAAGGGGGATTTACCTAGGCATTCTGCTTAGAAAATGGGAAAGCTGTTAATCAAACACTGAACCCCATGGGTTAGCAGAAGGGCAACACTTTCAGAGCATGATCAGACCGGGCAGCCACAATAAGGACAGAGCCTGGAATGAAAGAACAGGACCAGCAAGAGAGGGAGGGCGGACAATGGGGCAGCCTCCTGCCTCGCCTCTGAACCTGGTCCTCCTCCAGCGCGATACTAATCAGAGAGAACAGCCTGAAAGGATCTATCCCGCTCTGTAGATAAAAAGTTCATTGTCAACTGTCAGGCCAGCAAAGAAAGCCTTCGTTATATTTATAACGTACACTGCAAGCTATTCAACAAAACATAGACATGGTTAATCCTGAATATATATATATATATATATATATATATATATATATATATATATATATATATATATATATATATTTCATGATATTTATTGAATGAATTATGGCATTGAAAGCAGCCATGCAACCCAGTTTGGGATGGATGGGCTACCTTGTCTGTAGAATGAATGGCAAGCTTCTAACAAGATTTTTTTTTAATGTTCACTTTATTTGTCATATATACAAAATGAGCCCTGTTGGCTCTCAAGTCTGGGGCGTCACCCATTGCTGCTATCCGGGAGCCCACGTGGAGACCACTTCGTTTGTGGTTTCCGGATCAAAGCGCTGAGAAAAGGGAGTCTCTGACGTGTCGTTCACCTTACCAACAAATACAGCATGATAAATAGTGCTGACTGGACAGGGTAATGACCCTATAAGTAATTGATAAAATGTATTGTTTGTTTACACTATATCATGGAGCATTAAGTACTAATTCCACTTACTAATTCATTTGATCTTTTTAACAGCCTGCCAGTGTGGGTATCAAGACCAACCACCACCACCATCACCAACACCAACACCACCATCACCAACACCAACACCAACACCACCGTCACCAACACCAACAATTCATAAGTGAGAGAGTATGAATTATACAGAGACCACAAGTTGGCCAAAGTCACAGCAGTACTAAGCGGTTGGGGCACGATTCAATTCTTCATCACTATAAAATCCTTAAAGACTGCTGTTGTCTGGATCCACAGTGGCCCCCAGGGGCCAAGTATTAAAGGCTCGGGTTCTCAGACTATAGGAGGTGATGAGACCTTTAAGAAATAGGGCCTAGTGGAAAAAGTTAGGCAGGGTTCAATAAGGAAATATGAAGATCTTATAAGCCCCTGAAACACTTGGAAATTAATTTTCAGCCAGGAGTTTAAACTTCACTGGGAACAACTGTCACTGTCATGGCATAGAGAAAAAAAAAAAAATCAAGAGACCCAGAAAGGGATAGCACAGAAGAGGTGAGCTCATACACTAGCTCTTATAGCGGCTGATTCCACTCAGACAAGAAAATGGAGACTTCCGGGTGAGGTGGCAGGATTAGGGGCTTGCTCCATGTGACCTTATGAAGGAGAAGAAGCCGCCGAACAGGAGTAGTGGGGAGACTATTTCAAACAGATAAAGAGAAGAAGAATGTCATAAATCCACAAAGGTGGTGATATAATATCTCAAGTATGGAGAAGAGGATGTATGATACAGCAAGAGAACTAAAGGGAGCATGGCTCTACCAGTGTGACCTCCAGAAGGTAAGCCAGACACCCTGACAGCACTCTTACCCTCAGGACAGGCCTACAGCCTTCATGAGCCTCCGCCTAGGTGGTTTTGCTGAGCCATGGATTCCTCCAGTGGACAGGCCAGCAGCAGAAAGGAGTCCCACTGTGTTACTCTGAGAAGCAGAGGGCAATAGCACAATGATTTTGAAAGGGACCCATTGTTTGAAACTGAGCTACCCCAGGAGCATGAGAACCAACAACCACCAGTCTCAGGGCTGAATTTACACTACAACTTAGGCCAGTATGAAAAACAGACAGCCTGTATGCTGCCAAGTAGGCAACAAGGCCCTCAGTTCAGTCAGTGACCAATGGAGGGTCAGGGATTCCCACCCTCAGTTTTCAGGAGTAGATCCCATCAATTAAGAATAACAACGGAGCCACTTGGGAGGCAGAGGCAGGTGGATTTCTGAGTTCGAGGCCAGCCTGGTCTACAAAGTGAGTTCCAGGACAGCCAGGGCTATACAGAGAAACCCTGTCTTGAAAAACCAAAAAAAAAAAAGAATAACACCGGAATGTGGCAGGCCTGGGTCTGCAGTCTGAATCTGTAGGCAAAAGGTAGAGCAATCTCTAAAGCTATCTATCTGCTTTCAGTATCATAGCGACCAGGACTCTGAAGCTCCAGCAATCAGCTTGATGTGTGTGGATGTCTCCCTAGAGACATACTAAGGAAGGTATTGAAAGCACAGAGACAGGTTCTTGGGTTTTTAGCCTGTACAGATCTCCATGCAGAGGTTGCTTAAACATTTGCAATACGCTGGAGATACACCCCAAGTGAGGACATTAGCCACCCTGGGCTGGGGAGTTTGGAAAAGGATATAATAACATATCCAGTTTGTAGGTTACAAAGCTAAACATAGGCAGCAAAAGACCCTGCTATGAAAAGAAGGGATGATACCGCAGTGAAGACAGCTCTGACCACATCAGACATCTGACAAATACAGGCTCACCTGCCCACATAAGCCACAGGAGAGGCAAGAGTCCCCAAACCCAACCAAACCCACCGCCCATAGATCCAGCAGTCTCCAGTTTTCAAGACCCGAGAAAGAAGCAACTCTGATGCTTAACCGTGTTTTTCCTTTTTCTTTCTCTCTGTAGTTTCCTGTCCTTTGCATTGTACTTTTAGCGCTACATTCATTTTATTCTGTTGAAAATACTCTAAGTAACCTTCTTCACGCTTTGACATAATTTTTATGCTTTTTCTTTCTGTTTTGACTATTTTATTTTCTCTACCACAGCAATGGGATATTCTGACCTCGTCTTAATGGCATGTTTAGTTTTTACTTGTATTGGTGTTGTTTTATCTTTCTAAACATATCAGGATTTGATTTTATTTTATCCTCTTCTTACATCTGTCTAACTTTGTTCTTAGGCTTTCTTCTTGATGGGAAGGAGTTGTCATCACTTTTACAGCCTCTTGTTCTGCTCTCTGCTCTGTAACACCCTCCTCTCTCTCCCCTCATCCCTCTGTTCATTTAACTTGCTTTCTTGTCTACTTTCTCCTCTCTCCCTGCCTCCCTTCCTTACCTCATCCACTCACCAGCTCCACATTTACCCTAATTAGTTCATAACATCACAGTAGAGTCTCTGTTAGTTTTCCCATTTTCTGGATTGTGGTCCTTGGTGAGATAAAAGCAATTTTAAGTGCATTCTTACCTCATGTATGATTTGAGGGGCCATTGAAATGATGAAGACAAAGCAATTGTGGCTACCTTCACAATGCCTGCATACACACACACACACACATACACACACATACACACACAAACTGATATGAAAGTTAGAAATGACCTAATTGGGAAGAAACTGGGAAACAGGAATAAGAAGGGGATAAGAGAGGCTAACAGGCTCACATGGTCAGAAAATATTATACACATATATGAAAGTATCAAAATATTAAATGAAAAAAAATGTGTAAGCCATGGCACAAAACTGCAAGAAACATGGAAAAACGAGGCAACACAATGACTCCAAAAGCTTGTAACACCTCACTCACTGAATGCAAATATTACAAAACGGATAAAATGCCGGGTAAACACTTCAAAAGTCTGCTAGCAGAAGTAATCAAAAGCCCTCCAAGGTGATACACACAAGCAAATGAATTCTACCTAGGACCTCGGGAGGAGAGCCAGCAACACAGAAGACAGGGTCGGCAATGTTGGTAAAGTCTCAGCACTGTGGATGAGAAAGTCGGTGTCGAAGAAAAAAGGTTCAGCGTGGAAATACAGATTTAGAAAAGACACAGAAGTGTAGAGGATAAAAAGCTCATTGAACTAAATAAAAAAAAGAAAACACAGTGGAAAACATAATCAACAGACTCGGCTGAGGAGAAGAAACTATAAGGGATGGAGGGAGGACGAGGTAAGCGAAACCCTACGTTCAAACATCAATAAGGAACAATAAACAAACAAACCACAATGCCTAAGCTCTAAGGGAGAAGAGCAAAAGATTAATCTGAAAATCCATGGTTAAAAGAAGGCGTTTTAAAATTAAGGCAATACAGAATATAGTTGATGAAATTATAGGAGGAAAAAAAATCCCCAAATCTAGAGAAAGAACTGGACACCTGTCTTAGTCACTGTTTAAAGAGACTCCATGACCAAAGCAACTCCTATAAAGTCTTTAACTGGGGGCTTGCTTACAATTTCAGAGGTATAGTCCATTATTATCATAGCAGGGAACATGGCAGCAGGCAAGTATGGTGCTGGAGAGGTAGCTAAGAATGACATTCTGATCCATAGGCCAAGAGAGACTCTCGGCTTGGTTTGGCTTTTGGAACCTCCAAGCCCATCCCCAATGACATGCTTCCAACAAGGCTACAACTCCTAATGCTTTTAATCCTTAAATAGTGCCACTCCCTGGTGACTAAGCATCCACACATATGAGCCTAATGGGGGCTGTTCTTATTCAAACCACCACAACACCCAAACACAAAGACACTTAGAACCTAAAACAGATATAAAAATAGACTCTCTGTGACATCCTATAATTAAAATATCAAAAATACAAAAGAAGTGTGTGTGTGTGTGTGTGTGTGTGTGTGTGTGTGTGTGTGTAAGAGAAAAATAACAATTCATCTACAAAGGAAAATACATCAAAATAACATATCTGTCTTGGCAAGTCTTTATGTCAACTTGGCAGAAGCTGGAGCTGCTGGAAAGGAGAGACCCTCAGCCAAGAAAATGCCTCCATAAGATCAGGCTGTAGGCAAGCCTTTGGGCACTTTCTTAATTAGTGATTGATGTGAGAGATCCCAGCCCATTGTGAGTATTGCAATGGTGGTCCTAGCTTCTATAAGAAGCAAGCTAAATAAGCTATGGGGAGCAAGCTAGTAAGCAGCACCCCTCCATGGCCTCTGCATCAGCGCCTGCCTTTAGTTTCCTGCCCTGTTTGAGTTTCTGCCCTGACTACCTTCAATGATGAACTGTGACACAGAAGTGCAAGCGAATAAACTCTTCCCTCAAGTTGCTTCTGATTATGGTGTTTCATCACAGCGATAGCCTAACTAAGACTTCATCTGGATGGAGTCCCCGTTCCTTAATGATCCTCTACTAGGTTGTTACGCACACCCCAGTGTAGGGCTTGACAGGTTGAAAAGCCTAAAAGCACTCATGAGACACAGAGTTTCAAAAGAAACTTATTCTCCTGGGAAAGGCGTTTTTTCATAACCCATATATCCCCGCGTTAGTCTGGTGTATGGATCCACGTGCTCTCGTTTAGTAGTATGTTATTATAGTGCACTCATAGATTGAATCCTGTCATAGCTAAGCCTTCCAGCGTCCCAATGGTCTGAGAGAATCCTTGGTTTCAGTAGGAATTCAGAAAAACTATCTAGAGACTTGGGGAAACTATTTAGCATTACATAGAACGGAGCCAAAGTAGCTCAGAGCTGGTCTGCAGAATGTTTGCTAGGGACAATAGCTTTAGGGAATAGATGGATTTCCCACTGAGAAAGGAATCTTCACTACAGCCAGGTGTAGCAGACTACATTGCAGATTAAAAACAAGTTGGTGAATTCTTCTGACACATGGAGATTCCCCACAGATTCTTAAAAGCACAGCCAAGCTACCTTCATATGCTAGTATCTACCTGGGCCTAGGAAATAGGGGGGCTGTGGTAATATATTATTCATGAGAAGGTCTGCTAGAGCAGAACATCCTGGTGCTAGCATTCACAAGGCTCAAAGGAGTAGCACAAGTTGTGACTAGAGTGTGAAATCATAACTTGTCACTAGCTGATCCTTAGGCAGAGCTGTTTATTATTTACTGTAAATATTTCCTGGTTCCTGTAAGTCCTTTTGAAGTCATTCCTTTGTTTTGTGTCAGGTAACTTCAATGTACTTTACCTACTGTGACAGCCTACCCCTTTGTTTTCTGTATCATGTATGACTGGTGTTCACTTTGTGAAATTACATTCAGATCCACACTCCCTTGTGGTGTGTCTGTTTGTCACTCGCCGAATTCCTTCACACACTTGCTCCAGAGAACCCGTTCCACGAACACCGGAGACCTAAAGGGTCTGTGGCACTAGGTACCACCTCTTAAAGGTTCTACCATCTCCATGCTGCTCCATCAATCTTCCAGCTTCTGAACCTCTGGGGCACATAGTCACCTCATGCCCAAGCCATAGTCGTCCTTCTGATCTAAGCTCTACACTAAACCCTGGATCAAGAAGTGACCAACTCTACTAGATTTATCACCTATTTCTACATAGCAAACAACCCAAAACTCAATGACTTCGAAAGCATCTCAGGTTCTAGAGTCAGGAATCTAGGATGATCTGGATGCTTCTGGTTTAGGGGCTCTGTCTTGGGGGACTGCTTTCAGGTTCATTGATAGCTGGGAGGATTGGCAGAACTCCCAGAGTATTGATCATGCTGTGATTCATCACAGCAAAGCATAAAAGCAAGATCAGCACCTTTATTCTTTGCTGGACAGAGAAGCAAGCACAAGCTTCATACAGTCTCCTGCATCCAGACTGGCACATTGAGTGAGGATGGTATTTTGCTCCTTCCAGTATCCAATTGTGTCAAACCAGGAGTGTTCACTGCATTCCCCAGCCTGATGGGTAAACTGGGGGCTGTTATTGTGCACCTTTTGTCTCAAGTTTAACCTACCTCATGCTCTCAGGTAGAGAGTATCCTGTATTTAGCATACTTACTGTTCTAGCACACTGAATGTTCTAGCACATTTCAACCCCTTTGGGATGATAAATAACCTCCCGCTAAACCCAAACTTCCACTCACCAACAAAGAGTCAATGCTCCAAGAAGGCATTGCTAAGGGCTGAGTTCTTGCCTTCAGTGGCAGCTCTTTCCCACAGTGGTACACAGGGTCACAGTCAAGCAGTAGGTCCACCCTCTGTCTTCTGGAGCCTTGACTGGAATTGGAGGGTACTGGTGAAGAGCGTTCACTTGAATGGCTATTGGCTTCAAGTTCTTCACCATATGGGCTGAATGTCCTTAACAGATGACAGCTGGCTTTCCCTACAGTGAGTGGTCCAAGACAGTAAGAGCATACCCAAAATGGAAGCTGAAGTCTTTAATGAACTAATCTTGGAGTGACACATCATCACTACCACCATATGCTCCTGCACACAGACCAACTCTAGTAGAGTAGAGTAGAGTAGAAGAGATATTAACCACCGGAGGCCCAGGAGTCCGGAGTCACAGGGGACCACTTCAGATGCTACCCTCTTATTCCAACTCAGTCTTCCTAATGGGCATACACACAAGCCTCTCCCATGTTCCCTCATAATCCCCTATCAGCTTAAGTCCAGATCCTATCCTCTAGTTTGGGTCTCAATACATAATGTTCTTTGGGTATAGTCCCTGGCTTCTCAGTGGTGTTCCCTTGACTTTAAGGCATTCACAACTGAAGAGCCAAGCTGTCTGTGTGTCCCCTACCCCTAACAATGATGGGACAAACAAATAAGAAGCTCTAGAAAGACAGAGCAGAATGTGGGATGAACATACACATATGGTAGGAAGCCAAGCCAACATAGGAAGGTCCGTGATCAGGTCTAGGAACATTTCTCCATGACTCTCAGCTCCACCTGCTGACTCGTGGTCTTGCTGTCTCCACCATCCTCCCTGAAAGGTAGCACACTTCCAGAGTCACATACCTACTTGCTGATGTTCAGATACCCAAAGGACACTTGGTCTTGTTTCTGTTGAAGTCCATGTATTTATTTCCAGCTCATGGTGCTTCTTCAAGTCTATCTAAACTCTGTACGTCTTCTACGAATCCTTTCAGTTGGTTGTACATAAGTGGGTATCCACATGTCTCTTTGGAGTTGGCCTTTCTTCTATGTGGGTTTCTGCTGAACTCCAGAGGTCTTGTACTTCCAGGAAGCCCTCTGTCAGTCTGAGGAGCTGTAGGGCATGCTTCCATCACCTTAGAGGGTCCTTGTCTACAAAAGAGCACCCGCATACACATCTTTGATGTCTAAGTTTTTATAGCCATACTCTTCTTTGGAGGTTGTTTTACCAAATGGGACCTCCCTGACTATCATCTTTACTCAGAAGCCATTTCTTGGTTAAGAATCAGGTACCATAGGTAGATACTAGGCATCTTCAAGATGAGCAAGGTCTCAGCTCCTATTTAATTTAATTTATTTATTTGCTTGCTTACTTACTTATTGATTGGTTGATTTTTATTTTTACTATAAGACAGAGTCAAAATATGTGGCTGAGACTGGTTTTGGATTCCTGAGCATTCTGCTGCAACCTCCCCTTGTTGTGATTGCAGGCAGGCACCGTGGCACCTGCCTCACCCTTAATTGCTCTGCCTTTAGCTATGATCTGTCTTCTTGGAATTGTACAGCAAGCACCAGGAAGGAGAAAAAGGAAAAAAATCAGAGATCACTTTTAACTGGAGCTGTTTCCCTGATCCAATCAGCCTGTCCAGCAGGCCCAGTTCCCACAAGACAGTGGGGGACAGTGTTACTAATTACTTTTTGCCGGTACATATGAGAAGCCTCCTGTTTCCAGTTTCCTTGATGCTTTCACAGGCAGTTCCCTCAGACTTCAAAGTGCTGAGTTCAAAGCTCCTACCTAGCACACTCTTGGGTCCTCACCCTCTCCCACTGCTGAGTGCTTGGTTCAAAGCTATTTTCACGTTTTAGATTTTTGGTTACCTAGCACCTTGTTTCTAGTACTAAAATCTATATCAATTCTAGGCTAATACAGAAAGAATTACCCACAAAACTCAGAACTTGCACAGTGAGCTAGTATTTACTGCTTCACGGAGTTTAGGAGGATCCGAAGTTGGGAGCCCTGTTAAGTGGGTGACTGGAGGTTGTGATCAAGCTCCTGGTAGATCCTTCCATTTGAACCTCACAAAGGGGGCCAGATTCAATCAACTGGCTCCTGGCCACCTTCTGTCTTTTTAAATCAGCAGATGACCCTCTCTCAGTATTTGTCCTAATTGTCTTTCCAATGTGGCCGTTAGCTCTCCACAGGGGAAATGAGCCAAGAGGGAGCGTTCGAAATGAAAGCCCCCATGTTTAATAACCACATCTTGGAAATGATGCTCAGGCATTCCTGGAATCTTCTATTTATGAGGGGCATGAGAGCAAGGAGGTGAAGCAGGAAGGGATGACCACGTTTCCTCTGTGGAGGTCTAACAGCAGACACTGAGCACTTCTTATAAAAAAGATGTCTTTAGTACTATGAGAAGTGGGTGGAGCAATCAGCTCTAGCCTAGCCTGGAAGAATTGAGAAGGACACCTGCAAGAGGCTTCATTTAGGGCCCAAGGATGGCTGAGGTTTCTCATGCACACAGAAGAGCCTCCACCTCTGGCAGCACTACCACGGGAGCACTACCACGGGAGCACTACCACTCCTTTCTCTTTAGGTGTACATACCCTACTTGCCTGGCAATCCTTACAAGCTCAGCACTCTTCTCGGGGGCAAACGTGGAATAATTTAATGCAATATCAATATTTTGGGAGGACACAATACCATTTAATAGACAGATCAAAACCATAATGGCAGAGGAGCGATGCTATGCCCAGAAATGTCCTTTCTAAAGGTGGAACTTCACTCAAGGGGGAAAGCAAACACATAAAAACAGCGAAGGACCAGAAAATGCACAGCTGGTTACCAAAGGCAAAGGGTGACTGACCGCCCTAACTCAGTAAAGCACACAACGTGGAACACTGTAGCTAGAGGCTATTTAAACAGGACGGCAGGAAGGAAGACATGCAGAAAGAAGTGCTGACACAAGGACCCTGCTCATGAAACAGAGCTAGACGGAAAAAGATCAGCCAAGTGCCCTGGTATGTTAAAAACCATTTTCCATCCCTTGTATAAGAGTACTGCCACGGCATTATAAAAATCTATACAATATAAATGTGTATAAGAAAAAATACAAATATCCCATGAGTCTACATTCCGGAACTAAGCACTGATTATCTCATAGACTTCCCAATGAGGCTGATTCATGAGTGATGGGTGAAGGTAGGGAGTGGATATGGGCGTAACCTTAGAAATGGCTCCACGCTCTTCATGAACAGAAGATTAAAATATAAAATTAGATCAATACAGGTAGATTGCTTTAGGGTATCTGTTAGAGAGAGAGAGAGAGAGAGAGAGAGATGGAAAATAAAATTCACCTGAAATTCTTTTACTCAGAGAAAAATATGTTTCCCACTATGGCCACGTGGTCTGGCTTTCTGAGAGTCACTTTTTTTTTTTAAAAGCAAATACGTTTTTTAACTGTCCATGACTTAAAAGTACACAGGTAGGAGCCAGAGCTTATTCAGTCAAGGCCCTGTCAGCACGGGCGGGGTAGGTTCTGCTGTGCATTTCCACGAGCTAGCAGCAGGGCCCAGCAGCAGCACCCTGTGAACTCACCTTCACACTCTGGCCCATTATTTCCTCAGGCTAAACTGGTGGGATTAGATTTACTGTGTCAAAGACATTTTCCTTCCGCAGGGCTAAGGCTGTAGCTCAGTGGTCGAGCACTTGCCTCCCATGTGCAAGGCCCTTCCTGGGTTTGATCCCCAGTGCTGAAAAGGGCATCTGTGCTAAAGGAATTCTTGTGCACGCTGTCCTGCCACTAATGTCATCCCAATGTATACTCACCCCAAGAGAAAAAGGATGCTCTCCGCCTCCACCCTTCCATTGTCGCCTCTCACTTCTCTCACCTCTGCCAAGTCTTATTTCTTGTTCCTTCCATCCTTGTTATTGCAATGGATTTCTTCATGTCTTGGTTTTGCGCAGAATTTTTAAGGGGCGCTCACTGCTTCCGTGTTGATTTGTGTAAGTGCTCCACCGACCCACCCCTCAATTCCATTCAGAGTCCCAGGGACAAAGACTTAGCAGAACATACATTACAACTCACGACGTCTGTAAATGGTTTAGGCAGGTTCAAATGCTCCTGAATCTCAAGTCAGACGTTTCCTGTATTCTGAGGAATGCCTGCCCCTAATTTGGGAAGGTGGATACCTCCTATACACTTAACAACACTGACTGTTCAGACACTAAAGTAAAAATGGTGGTTCTGCTACATCAGAACTAAAGTTTCCCAATCTGAGTTGCCTGTTAGAGTCTCAGGCATAGGACATGTGTGTGAGTGTGTGTGTGTGTGTGTGTGTGTGTGTTTATTGTTGCTGTTATTTGTTCTTGGGGAAACTCCCACCTCCTGTGGGAGTTGGGGGTTGGGGGTGCAAGAGAAGGTCACACTGTGTAGCTCATGCTAGTCTCTGACTCACTATGTAGCCCAGGCTAGTTGACAACTTGCAATGCTCCTGCTTTGGCTAAATGCTTGGGTTACAGGTATGCACCACTATGTCCTGCTGAGCTTGGTTTGGTTTGGTTTGGTTTGGTTTGGTTTCGTTTCGTTTCGTTTCGTTGGTTGGTTGGTTGCTTGCTTGCTTGCTTTTGAGACTGCAAAGATGATTCGAATAGGCAGCAGAGCTTAAGGAAATCCCCAGCTCTGAGCCCTGGGGACTCAGCCTACAGCTGTCAATGCTCTCTGCCCCTTTGGTTGAAAGTTACCTAACTCAGGCACCTGTTCCTTCCTGGGGACAGCCTGCTAAACCTGCTACATCCTACAACTGGATGACAGGGAAACCGAGAGACGCATCTCTAATTGTACCATACTTCAGACCACTCTCTTCTGTGAGAATACTATGGGCTAGGTAATTGATAAACAGTAGAAGTTAATTTTGCTCACAGTTCTGAAGGCCAGCAAGGCCAAAACCACAGTGTCAGCTCCTGGTAAGGGTCTTCGTGTTACATTGAGCAGGGTAGAAGGGCATGCAAACCTGTCAGTCAGAGAGAAGGGGTGGGGCTCAAGCCATGCTCCTACCAGGAATTTATTCCCACCAGAAGTAGCCCACTCCCAAGACAGCAGCATTCACTCATCAATACCATTGGGATGCCACATCTTAAACGCATCACGTTGACATTAAGTTTCAGCATACTCCTTGGAGGGGGGGCATTTAAACCATGGTCTCCCTACTCTTGAATCCAGTTCCACTGAGAAGAACAAGGCTTTATGCCTCCTTACCACTAGCTTTCCACCCTATTCCTGCAGCATCATGAGCAAGATCCCCAGTGATGTCCTGCAGACAGATTCCTCGGCCACACCAATGTGTATCCGATACTGCTGTGGTTTGAGTGTTTGATTGCTTGGTCCCTGATTTCTGGTGCTGGCTGGGGAGGTTATGGAGTCTTTAGGAGCAGCCTTACTAGGGGACATATGTCACTGGGGGGTGGGCTTTGCTTTTTGTGTAGATGAAATGTGACCAGCCAGCTTCCCACTCTTGCTACCACATTCATGCTGCCCCTGCCATTTGGGCCTCTAAGCCCCAGTAACTGTAACTGTAAGCCAAAACAAACTTGTTCTTCTACAGTTTGCTCTTGGTCATAGCACTTTATCACAGCAAGGAAAACATGACTAAGATGTGTGATGTGTGGGCTTCCCCTAAAAGAGCAAACTTCTAAAGCAAGCGTAGGTGATGGAAAAATGTCCATTAGGTGTGGTAGACCAGCACCCAAGAGGCTGAGGCAGGAGAATCAATGTGAGTTCATGGCTAGCCTGGGCTTTATGGTGAGCCCCTGTCTCAAAAGAAGAAATAAAAAAGGAAATGGAAGGGAAGGAAAAGAGGGAAAGTAAGGAAAGCATTTTCTTCAAGGTTTAATTAATATAATCTGAAAATAACAGTCAAAGACTATTCCAGGTCTCACAAAAGAGTTATTATTCATGGGTTCAGAGCTTTCTTGTGTGGTGATGAAGAGTTTTGAAAATGGTAGTGATGGCTGAAAAAAATATTTGGTTTCATTGTCTTACCCAAGACTTATGCTGAATTCGATTACCAAAGTGATATTCCCCAGACGTAGACTCTTAAAGGCACTCATGGACTAATACCACTTTTCAGGGAGTGGGTTACTTCTGGAGACCCACCGACAGAAGTGTGGCTTGGGTTGCGCCCCCTCTGACTCTCTTGCTGGCATGCCCCTCTACCATGCTCAGCAAGTCATGAAGGCCTTGCCTGATGCTGGCACTGAGGTCTTGGTCTTGTCACTGGAGAGAAGGATGGTGGTGGTGGTGGTGACGACTACAATGATGATGGCGATGACTATGACAACATTCTAGACTTTGTGGAGAATGTTGATAAGGCTTCAAAGAAAGAGGCACTGGATCAGGGTAACTTCCAAAAGAGATGAAACTTGTAGAAGTTACTGGGTCTGTTATTTCATATCATGGTGGCTTCCTAAAATGCGTTTGTGTATGGATCTGATAAAATCTAGATCTCTAATATTTGAGCCCAGCCCCCCCCCTGGATACTGCAGCTCTTTGCAATTGTTGTTTACACACAATTCATTTCTTTGTGACAAATGAAGCTGGAGAAGCCCGGGAATAAGGTCTGAGGAAAGGCTAATAAACTTCTCTGCCTAGTAAAAGAAAACGTCTAATGATTATAATGTATCAAAGACATTATTATAATACACCAAAAATGTTGAATTGCACCCTTTGCACGGGTGAGTTGTATTCTAGTGAATTATGTCTCAATAGCACTGCTTTTAAAATCCCCTCACTGCTGTAAAAAGATGGTGGTTAAAGCGCAGCGGGGGCAGTGTTAAGCCACAGAATGATAATATTTAATTCCTCTTTCAAGGGTTCGCCTTCATACATTTTCTCATTGCTCAAAAACACAGGACTAAGAGCGCTTATTGATTGGTACTCTGTGTGTCTCCAGTCGGCAGGAAGTCAGGGGTTACATACTGAGTGGTACAGGGAAACAAATAAGCAGTTTCTTGGGCCGGCTTCCCGGGGTTCAGAATATTTAAAACTTATCTGAGGGCTGAGCTCTTGGCAGAGTCACTAAGTTCTATTCTGCAGCAGGACAGGCATTGGATGTCACTGGAGTGCAGGCTGGCACACACAGGAAGCACCACAAAAGCAGATAGCAGGCTGATCTCTAAACCATGGCGAACAAGCTTAGGTCTGAAACCAAACGCTGCTCTCCTTCAATGTCCACCAAGGAATAAGTGTATCTGGAACCCCGCCGAGAGCAAAATCTTCAGATGTTTGGTCCCTTAGGTAAAGTGGCATAGAATTTGCATATGATCTGAGCATATCAGCCCATAGACATTGTATTACCTACAGATGACCAAAATGCCAGCCAAAGGCACAGGGGAAAACTAGAGGCTAAAATATAAATATAAAGCAATGTCGACTGTATTACTATACTGTTTAGAGAATGATAACAAGGCCTGGGCCTGTTCAATACAGATGTGTGTTTTCTATAACATTTTCCATCTGGGGCTGGGTGAATAAACAGGTGTAAGACCGGTGGGCATACAGACCTGACATTTGTACCTAGGTCAACAATGTCTACATAAGGCACAAAATTCAGAGCAATGGGTCTGAAGTGGAGCTGGCTCTCAGGGGCTTCCCCTTTGCAGAGTCCTCCATACTCATCATTAACCATCCCTGGAAGCCTGGGAGTTCCCACTCCTGGAAAATCTGGCAAGCTTCTGGCCTAAACATATACCTTCCCCTAATAAAAGACCTCTATTTGCTAAAGGCCAAACCTCCACTGAGGGCAACTGTCATTTGAAGTCTGTGGTTTCTGCTCCCCGGCCCTGGACAATCAATGTCCTTCCAGAGCCCAAGATGATCCTATAACATTGCTTGGACACTGAAGTGCTTAAGAAGGAAAGCAAACACTGGAGTCAAAATGCCAGCCAAAGGCACAGGGGGAAACTAATTAGAGGCTAAACACTATGACCTTTGCACCATCAGTACCACGTTATATGGGCTAATTCACAAAGCACTCTGAGCCCCGGCTCCTTCACCTCCAATACAGATTTAATGATGCTGTCTTGGTTGCGTAGCTCATGGATTCTTGTAAAGTCAAATGAGATTAATGTGTATCTAAATACTTCAGAACTAAATTTATGACAAATTCAAGAACGACGTGACATTTCCAATCTCTGAAGCATTCCAGAGAAGGCTGGGTAGGTAGGTAGGTAGAATGGAACTCTTCCAATGGTAGAGGACAGGAAGAAGTCCACCAGGGGACAATATTAATTCAAGCTGCTGCTTCTTGTGTCCACCATCCATTTAAGACCAAACAAGGATGTGGTGGACTCCACAATTTGAGGTGCGGAAGAAGGGAGGGGGAACCTGACTTTGACTTTAACTGGTAAAGCCATCTCCAGTTGAAATTCTACAATTGGCTGTATTAGTTTTGCTGTTGTCTGTGTGATGTGTGTATTTGTGTCTGTTTTTATTTAATACCTTTGAAAGCACTGTTGTAAAATATTCATGGGTTTGGAGGGGAGTGGCTTGGTTGGGACTTTTTGCTTAAATAAGGCCCAGGAGGTAATATTTTCACAGCACTGTACAGCAAGCCCCTAATGAGTCTTTGAAGGAATCTTCGAAGGTGAGACTGGTTATCATTGCAATGATCTGGTCTCCCACAAATGGACCACCTCTATAGTTTCTGGATCTGTCACTCACTGTTTTGTCCACCGAATGAGAGCTCACTAGGGACTCCCAACATGTTCTACATTTAGCAGGGCCATGGCCATGGAAAGCATTTGATGGATAATTTCACAGGGGTGTATAAGCCTGCATGCTGCAGAGGAGACCACAGGCCGGGCCATAGGCAGAGTCAAGTGAAATGCAAATGACTGCCCCATTCCACCCCACCCCACCCCACAGAAATGGATCTAAGGATCCACTCAGTGCTTTCACGTGGAGATGAAAGCTTTGGGGCCAAAGAGGATGAGAGTCTCAGTCCAGGACACCCGTGGGACTCCCAAACCAGAAAACGAGTCAGAGACAGCCAAGACAAGCTCGTCTGTCCCTCTTCTCTCTTCTTTAGTATTGACTGCACAGGAGCCCACATTTGAAACAACTCTTGGGTATCACCCACTGTAATAATTATGTGATCACCAAGGCCAGTGGCCTTTTGTGAAAGCATCCGGTCTCACTCAGTGGTGGTGGTGTGTGTGGGAGGGGGTGCAGAACGGGGAGGGGGGCGGTGGGGGGGGCGACAAAGAGTCAATCAAGGAACAAAAGTATTTTTTTAATTACATCTTCACTGAATATATGCAAACGTCCTTTTCGTGGTGTTTGCATTGTTCTGGGTATTATAAAATATCTAGATTTAAGTATACAGGGGATATTCCAGGATTTTATTTGCAGTGCTCTGCCATTTCATGTAAGGAGCTAGTGTACATGTGGGAGTCCTAGGGCCGATTTTCTTCAGATGGTGGTCCCGGCTCTAGCCTGCTGTGGGTGGGCTGCATTCTGATGACCCTTTCTTTACTTGTAGGCATCTCCTCCCTTGGTTCCTCCATTGCAGTAGCCCAGCCCAGCACTCCCCCCACCTCCATTCTCTACCCTTCTTCTATCTCCTTCCTGGACTTGAGAGCAAAAGTCCCTTGGGTCCTCTTTAGAGCATCTTATGCCAGCCATATTGCCTCGGTGGATCTGAGCTTATTTGGCTTTCTGACCATTCTTCTACAAAAGCCTACAAGTTTCCAGGTCCTGAGAACCGGTAAAGAGTTGGTCTCATGCTCTGTTTTCTTTAGATTGTCATCATGCAAAAATTCTGCAGTAATTCCCCAAGTGAATTCTTGATGGCTGTGTGGTCTCCTGCAAAACATCCTGTACAACCAAATCAGCTGGTTCTTCTTGAAGTAATGCATGGGTTTGCAATCCTGCTCAAATAGGCTCGGTGCTTCCCTCAATTTAGAGTCCAGATCTTAATCCTTAGCATCTAACCCTCTTCATAATCCATTCTTATCTCAGCTGACACTCAAGGTCACTATGTTCGGCCGAGTTTAGAGTCCTGGATGTTCTAAACTTGCCTTGAGTTTCTCTCTTCACCCGAAAGGCTCTTTTGCTGCCTCCTGACCCCTCTCCATCTGCTAAAATTACATCTTTCTTCAACAGCTAGCTCAAACTACTTCCACAAGGAAACTTACTCAGATTCTTGTCAAAACAAACCAATGCCAGCACTGGACTAATATAGGGATGTTCAGCAGTTACAGGGGCTTGCTGCTCTTCTAGAGGACCTGATTTCAGTTCCTAGCACTCTAGTTGGGTATAGTCATAACCACCTGTCACTCCAGCTTCACAGGATCTGATGTTTTCTTTCAGCTTCCATAGGCACCTGCACACATGTAGTGTATATATTCACATATGTGTATATAAATAAACATTAAAAATGCATGCCTGTCCTCTTGCTGTGATCCACCTCTATAACCCCAGCACTTGGGAGTCTCAGGCAAAAGAAGTAACACAAGTTTGAGGATAGCCTGAAATGCAAAGTAAGACCTTGTCTCAAAAAAAAAAAAAAAAAAGAAAGAAAAGAAAAGAAAAGAGAAAAGAAGAGGAAAAAAGCATAAAACAAGCAAATAGAAGGCCTACACTCAAAACCATCTTGCACGTACTTAGAGCTTTTGCCATGGTCTGTGACCACGAGGCACTTATTTTATCCCCTCTCTTATACCACTCACTTTGGAATAGGAGAAGCCAAGTTTCATGGTTTGCTGAAAAGAATATGAACTTTGAAACCAATGTAAGCTGGCGTGTTTTTTGTTTTTTGTTTTCTTTTTCTTTTTTTAATTAGCTATTTTCTTTATTTGCATTTCAGATGTTATCCCCTTTCCTGGTTCCCCCTCTGAAAACTTCCTATCCCCTCTCCCCTTCCCCTGCTCACCAACCCACCCACTCCCACTTCCTGGCCCTGGCATTCCCCTACACTGGGGGCATCGAGTCTTCACAGGACCAAGGGCTTCTCCTGTCACTGATGACCAACTAGGCCATCCTCTGCTACACATTCAGGCTCTGTTTTTTTACTGCGCCAACCAAATAATCAAACCTCCTGGTTTTAATTCCCTCTTATGCAAAAGGATCCTATGGAAAGTCTTTCCAATTAACTACTCATTTCAGCAAACTATGGTCCACAAGCCAAATGAGGCCCACCACCCAATTTTATAAATAAAGCTTTATTGAAAGACCACCGTGCTTTTTTTAGATACTGCTCCCTCCCAGATGGTCATTTTTATGTTTTATGTTCTCTTGGATCCCCTGCTTCTGCAACCCCCACCTTCCTCCTGACCAGCTCCTCAGCCTGCAGCTCTCAGCTTAGATATCATCCTTACTCATCAATACAAACAGGAGTTTGAGTCTCAGAGGCGGCATTTTAACAGCCAGGTGTGTTAGCACATACTTCTAATTAATCCCAGCACTGGGGATGTAGAGACAGGTGTATCCCAGGGGCCCTTTGGCCAGCCAGCCTACTCTACTTGGCTGAGTTCCAGGCCAGCGCTGTCTTTAAAGGAAAGTGGATAGTGTCTAAAAAACGAGACCCAAGGCTGACCTTTGGCCTCCATACATACACATGTGCTCATGCATACACAGACAGACAGACAGACAGACAGACACACACACACACACACACACACACACACACACACACACACAATTTTAAAGATAGTCCCAATCCTTGTCTTACAAAGCTCAGTCTTACAAGGACATCACATCAATAAAATCCAAATATGATTCCCCAGTAGCCCACAGACCCAAACGCAAGCTACATGAGGATCCCACTCCTAGAATCCCATAGACAACACACGCACCCCAGCAACTCCACGCACTTTTGGCCACAGGACTCTTTGTCACTCTCCCAATGACAAAGCTGCCCACTCCCTGAAGGCAGGCCAGTGTCTTACCTCACCTTTTATTTATTGCTGAGGCCCCGGGATGGATCTGGCACACAGATGTGCTTAATAAATCCCCATGGAAAATGAAAATCTGTCAGCAAATATGAGCTGAACGAGTCAGCACTGCTCAGGGGTGACCTTGAAGGGGAATCAGCTGGGGAAATGGCTTCTGGGGACTTGGTCCTTGACATTTTCCTGCCTGGTCCCTACCAGCACCCCAGATCACAGGTGATATGCCCTTGGTGGGTCACTCCTTGCTTCTGGGATTTCACGTGAAGCCACTTTCCCCAGCCTCCCTTCTTGCCTGCAGGATATATGCCTGTGTGTTCAACAGTACAGCTAATTAGAGAGACCCCTGGGGACTCTGAAGGCCCCGGGAGGCCAGTCACCAAGTTGAGTCCTTGGTCACTGGAACCTAAACAACAGGGAACACAGGTAGCATAGGAGACTTTTCCCGGCAGCTTTCCAGCAAAGTCTCCACTAGACCAGCCCTGCATCTGTGTATGTAAACTAGTGCTCCATCTCTTAATGTGTGCGGTGCTCCAAGAAGGGGTGGGAGGGGCAAGGGAAACGGAGCAGTTGAGTAAAGAGGATTTTATAAAATATGTACAGCACTCTGGATAAACGGTGACCAGGTTTTCCTGAATACAGGACTAGGCAAGCGGGCATTTGTGGGGTGTCTGCTTACCATCAGGATCTTATTTCCTGGCGGGCATGAAATCCTTTCATTCTCTCAGCGTGCCTCTGAGGTGAGCACCACCATTATCTCTACTTATAGGTTAGGAACCAGAGACTGAGAGACTGAGGATCCTGCCTGTGGCTGCGCCCCAGCCAGTGAGTGTTGCTGCAGTATGTAAGCCCAGGCCAGCAATCTATCTTAGCCTATGACAGGAAGCTTGTCACCTAGATCCTCCAAGGGAAAGCCAGCATCCCCCTCTACCCTGCCAGAGTTCCAGGTTCTTTTATCTACAAACCTGAGCAAATGACACCAAAGAGCACCAAGGCCCCTTGCCTGTGTAGGGGCAGCCTTTCCTGTCGGTCACTGCCGTGGAGCTACCAAAACCTGGTGCCAGGTCTTCCTTGTTTTCCAAATCATGGCAGAAATCCAGGCGGTTTGCTTCTCATTGCTTTGGTTTTAGTTGTCGCTGAGACTGGATGGGAACATGGTGAAAACCAGGAAGGCTGTGTTTTGTGTGAGATTAAGGTGCTGATGGGACCATGCTAACGCGCAGGAACAAGGCTTCTGCTCCAGGCCTTGGTTCTACCACAACCCTGCTCTGTGGCAGTGCTCCTCCAGCCTTCATGTGGCTGCTTCTCTGTACATACCTGAGCCCTTCTTTAGAACACCAATTATCACAAAGTAGAAGCTCACCCAACTCCAGTACCCGCCCCTTCCCCCAACCAATAAACTCTGCAACAATCATGTCTTCAAATACAATCATCTTCTGAGGTCCTGGAGTCTGTCTGTCTGTCAACATAGAAATTTGGGGAGCCAGGGAACATTTTCAAATCTATAGCAAGACTCAAAACAGTACCTAATGCAGAGTCAGGATTTTCAAGAATGGATAGAAGCATGACATCATGTATTCTTAGAAATCTGCTAGACAAGAGGAACCAAGCAAAGTCGGACAGGGAATAAACAAAAATTTAGAGCCCTCCTTCAAGAGGTTTCCAATGTTGCAGGGGAGCAGGGGAAGAAACTGTGTTAAGACTAACCCACAGATAGGTGGGCTTCAAAGATAGGAATGCCAAAGAAATTATCAAGAAGAGTGAGAGAAGATGGGGGGAGGGGCTGGAGAGGGATATCTGCTTGTCTGTCAAAATCAGAAAAGGAGTCTCAATATCTGGCCACAGTATTGAGGTAGGCCCAGAATTCTGACCAGTGGAGAGTGGGGGTGGGGCGTGGCAACTGGCACATTCTAAATGCACAGAACAGGTGAGCACAGAGAACAGCCCGAGCTGTGTCTGGGTTGAGAGCTTGCCCAGAGACCTGAATGCATGTTTGGTGGAGTCAGGTAAAAGAAGATGAAACCATAGTTCAGTTCCATCCCGTTCAGTTTAAAGAGCCCTTAACTGGCAGTATAAGGAGTTAGATTATAACTGTTAAGCAATTGAGAATAATTTCAGTAAAAAATAAAAATCGGTCTCCTGTCCAGTAATCAATAAGGCCGCTTGCTACTAAAGCTCACCACTTGAGTCTGATAGCTGAGACCCACATGGTAGGCAGAAACACACTTCTGCAATTCATACTTCACGCATGCATGCTGGCACATGCATGCCTCTGCACATACACACCATTAATAAATAAATGAATGAATTGAAAATGTATTTTTCACATATGAGGCTGGAGAGAGAGATGGCTCAGTGGTTAAGGGCACTAGCTGCTCTTCAGCGAATCTGGGTTCAATTCCCAGAACCCACAGGGTGGCTCACAATCACCTATAACTCCAGTTCCCCGAGATCTGGCCTCCTCAGGCACCAGGCACACATGCAGTTTATACTCAGGTGGGCAAAACTTCCATGCACATGAAATAAAATACAGGTATGTATAATATAAATGTATGATATATACAAATTATAGACAGAGAGATACAGATATACATCCATCATAGTGTTTAAGATGCCTTGCCCTCTGTCTTCAAGAAAAGTCCAAGATACAATGTATCGGGCAATGACCTTTTAGGCTCTCAGAATCTCATCCCTGATCTTCCTATGAGCATGTGTTTTGGAATCCTGGTCAGGCTCCCTGAAACCCATTGAGCCTGCCTCTGCCTTCGATCCTCGTGACTGACCTCCAACTTTGACAATCAGGATTGGCCCCTGCTATGTGATACCCCAAGTTTGTTCCGTAACAAGCCTGTAAGAGTCAGACAGTAGGCCTGTAGCTGGAGAGCCTTGGTCAAACCACTTCTTAGTGTATTAGCAGCTTCGTACATAAAATATGGGTGACAGGGATATCCACAACACAAGAACAACCATGAAGACCAAATTCAATAACATTTTGGCTGGGACACAGTAGGCCATCAGTACATAATACCTTAGTTTCACTCTCATAATTAGAATAAAATTATGGGTTTGCCATCCATTAGTTCATCCAGACGCTTCAAAATATACTGAATAATGACTTTCATCTAAAAGCTAATCTCTAAAGAAATATTTTGTCAAGATTCGAGCAGCTCATGGCAGCGAAGATGTGTTGCCATGGTCACAGCGAGGCAGGCATTCCAATTAAGGAACGTGAATTTCAGTGACTTAAGAGAGACACAAAGGCACAAGCAACATAACAGAATTAAGTTTTCTTTTACAGCTTGGAGATCTTTCTCCCTTCCTTCCTTCCTTCCTTCCTTCCTTCCTTCCTTCCTTCCTTCCTTCCTTCCTTCCTTCCTTCCTTCCTTCCTTCCTTCCTTCCTTCCTTCCTTCCTTCCTCCCTCCCTTCCTTCCTTCCTCCCTTCCTTCCTTCCTTCCTTCCTTCCTTCCTTCTTTCTTTTGTTCTTCCATTCTTTCTTCCATTCTTTCTTCCTTTCTTTGACTCCAAGTGTCTAACTTCCTTTTCTTGGACTCCAAGTGTCTAACTGTTAAAACTGTGAAAACCAAATACTTAGAGCTGGGGAGACAGCACAGTTGGTAGAACGATTGCCTAGCATAAAGCTCTGGGTTAGGTCCCTCGTGCCACGTGCTATGGTAACACATGCCCATAACTCCAGATTAGGAAATTCAAGGTCATCCTTGTCCACAGAGCAAGTTGAACTACTGCATAGCAAGGTCAAGCAAACAACCACAAACTTCCATATTTAACTTTGTGTAATTGTAGTAGCAATTCTTTGTGGGGCGGGGGCCCACAAACACTGTTACATCATCTTACATACTCTTATATGAAAGTTTCCATACAATCAGTGGAAAAGATAAAATGCCCCTCTTACAGGATGGGGGTGGGGGTATGAATGAGTCTTTCATTCTAGTAGTAAAATTGAAAGATGCATACCATAAATGTTCAGCTGCATGTACAGTTTTAATGTGATTTTTTTTCTAATGATGAAGTTTGTTTGCTATGAAATTAGCAAAGGTTGAAAAGAGGCAGTAGAGGCATTAAAGATAATGGTATAGGGGCACAGCTCTGTTAGATGATATTAGGAGAGAGAGGGAGATTTGGCTCTGCCTCTCTCAGCCTGGCAAGATACGGCAAAGCCTTCGAATACACTTGTTATTCTAATTCTAGGAATTTATCCTGAGGAAAAAAGACACCAAAAGCATAAGTATATAATGAGTTCTTATGGGCTTGGCTTCAAAAAACAATTTAATTTTGACTTACCAGACAACTATCCTTAAGCAATTACCTACCCATTTCTGATCCTAGTTTCTGCATCTTTACCTTAGACAGAGTGAAACATGCACCTCAGTGTCCTGGGCAGGAATAAAGGAGAGGATGAAGAAAATCAGTCAGGCTGTGTACTAGGCAGAGACAGGGGCCTCACACACCTGTTATCCTCCTGCCTATCCAGGTCACAGTGATATATTTATTGGTAGATTATTTGGCCATTGAACATGACACCCTGAGGAGTGAACTGCAGCTTGGCTCATGGGCTAAGCTTGGCCAGTTGCCTGTTTTTATAAAGTTTTATTGGCATGTAGGCACACCCACTAATTTGCATACCATCTGTGGCTCCTCTCCCAATCCTTTCACAAAGTCTAAAATAGCTACTATCTGGACCTTTACAGAAATGTTTCCAGTCTGTGATCTAGAATACTACTGAAAACCATGAAAATGCTTTTTAATCTATTAAGTGGCATTTCCAAACATTAAGTTCAGTGTCTAGTTTTTGTCAAGTCATTAATGGACGGAAGAAGGTACTTCATTAGTTTTGGCATTCTGAGGGCAATTATACATTTTATGACCTTCTCTGTATTTATCTATAATTACTGAATTTCTGAAGTATTAATGATGGACTGTCTGTAATAAAAATGTTTTTAAGAAAGTGTCTAAGGAAGGAGGCTCTTATCACTGAGACCCGACACACAACACTCTAATGGAAGCAAGATGAAGGGTATGCTTCAACTGACAAGAAAAGTACAGACTGTGTAATCATAGTTTTCCTCATCCTTACTGTCTGTGGAGATAGATGGAGAGATGGAAATAGAAGAAAGGGAGCAAGTACAGGAATGGAAGATGAGGTGATATAGCAGCCAAGCTCAGTGACTCCCGCCACAGGGAACTTTGCCAAGTTCAGAGGGGTCAAGCAAACTTTGAACCTCAGAATCATAACATGTGACCAACATAGGGAAAAACAATCTCTTGGCACACACACACACACACACACACACACACACACACACACAAAAGAAAATCTCACTTGATAAAGGTAACTATATCAACAGTCTGTCAAGCATTTACTTATTGTCTACTTGGAACCACGCACTTACAGAAGCCTGGTGTGGTAAAACGCAATGTATACACTCATAGACCACATAACAATGACCTACTTGACAGACCATGTGGACAGCTGTGGTCTCAGATAAAACAGAGCTGAAAACCTCTGCCCACAGATGGATATAACTGCTGTAAATAGCACAAAGAAGCAAACCCACTCCTTTGCCAGCCATATGAGAGCGCGAGGCATGCAACTGTGCCCAGTGTGTGGTACATCATCATGAGGATTCGTGATCTCAGACTCAACAGTAAGAATGAGTGAGGTGACGCGCTGCACTGCATCTTAGAACACTCCTAGTTAGAAAAATCAGTATCAAGCATAGTGGCACACACCCATAATCCAAGCACTCACGAGGCCAACATAGGAAGAATTTGGTGAGTTTGAGGCCAACTGGGCTACACGCTCAACATTCAAGCCTTGCGTACACTCTATGATGTTCACACAAACAACAAAATCTCCTAACTATCCATGATGCACAGAACTATATAGGAATGGAGATAAATATGATAAAAGTATTCCTGTGGGTAGAGGGGCAAAGGGTGGCTCTTATCAAGAGGAATTGGGTGGTGTTTCAGATGCTGTGTGGATGCTGGTCCACCAGTCACTGAGCCCCAGGTGTCTGCTCTCCCTGGACAGCGGTGCATGGTAAGAGAGAGGGATTCAGGCACATGTCCCTCAGGAAGCGCCAGGCATTTGGCGTTTGGGGGTAGGTACCTAGTGATTTGTAGATCGTTAAATCATCACTTGGAGGAAACAGCATATAGAAGAGTGTGAGACCGAGGGCACCCTGGAAAGGCTGAGGCACTATTGCAGAGATTGGGATAGAAACAAGGCAGAATTTGCTAAACGTGCCTGAGAACAATCCTGTCCTGTACTGAGAGTGTGTTTAAAAGGAAACCCAGTAAACACGTTTGCAGTTGGCAATGACTGTGATTCACAGAATATTCCTGTGACCCACAGAGCACAAACTTTTCCCAGAAGACGGGTCCCAACAAGTTCTTGGCACATTCTACCCTTCCTCTGATGGAGCCCTGTGGCAAGGAGAGCCAGGAGCAGGAATCTCCTTTTTTTTTTTTTTTTTGATGTTTGTTTGTTTGTTTGTTTGGGGCTGAGACTCAAACAAAAGATGTGTTGATATGAGAGAGCCAGGGTTCTGGAGTGCCCTGAGCTCTTTACGGCTGTAAAGGGATGATCCCCAATACCTGTGACATGACATTGGTCTTGCAGGTTGCTAATGGCCACCACCAGGGAGCCACTTAACTGGCTTATGCAGAGTCCACTGCAGACTGAGTTTCAGTGTCATCGTTCTGTGGTGAGTGATGACCAAACCACAGAGACCTAGGTCAAGAAGTCAGACTGTGTTACTAAAAGCTGGATGACAATAACAAGTCTTGTCACCTTTCTGAGACTCGGCTGCTTCCCAAGCAAAACAAGATAGCATCTCCTCCCTGTATTCCACAGCATTGTCACGGATACAGGACAGTTGTCCCTTGGTAACCAGAAGGGATTTTTTTTTCTGGCCCCTTTCAAATATAAAAATCCTGGAGGCTCAAGTCTGTTATGTAAAATTATGTTTGCATATAACCTACACTCATCCTACCATATACTTTAAATCATCTCCAGATTGCTTATAATATCCAATACAGTGTAAATGCCATATAAAAAAAACATCACTATTTTCCTGAATATTTCTGTGCTGAAGCTGGCTGGACCCAAGAATAAGGAATGGGTGAGAGAGGAGGGGAACTCTCTTGAAGATAGGAAGTGATACAAGAATTATCTAGCAGACCTCAGTATTGTCGCCAGACAATGGAACACAGACTACAGCATCTTCCTTGCAAGGTGGTGATACCCTGCTGTGTCTGAGAAAAAAAAAATGGAGGCTAGCTACTCCCCAGATGGCTGTCTTCTTCCCTCCAGGTCTCGAGCTCACAGCCTGCTCTGAGAAGACAGACTGAGTCCTAGCACTCTCGGAGCAGCCCAGGCTCTGTTTACCCACCCTCAGCCCCTTTCCTCACACTCAGACCAACATGTGACAGAGCTCTGAGCCATGGGCAATCCCTGTGCCTGAATTCCTGGCCCAGTGCTTGGTACCGCGTGAATCCTGAGGAGAACCACTTGGACACTGCCTCTGAACAAAAGCAGCTATCCAGCAGGTGGCATGTCTTCCTGGAATATTTCAGAACACACAGCCCAACACTTCCAATGACCCTCTATACTCTTTTTGTACTTAAAAGAAAAGAAAGTCTCCTCAATAATGCACAAGGATAAATAACATAAGCCAGCAGGTACACCGCACTCCAGGAGGTTAACGCAGACATCATTTATACTCATGAACATGGGACAGGCTCTAAATGCTCTTGTACACATTCTACCCAGCTGAACATCTGTGAGTGTCTGGTGATGAACTGGCATGGTGGGGTAGTGCTGGGGCTACCAACCTACAAAAGGATTGTCCCAACAAGGATGTCTACAGATGCTCTTCCAGCCCCTTCAAAAAGCCCCTACCTCTGTAAAAGCCACTTAGTAAATATTTTAGGCTTTGTTCATTGCTCAGATCATGTCTGTCACAACCACTCCACTCCTGGGAGGGGGGGGGCTCAAAAACCCCATAGATAATTTATAAACAAATGTTATGACTGGGTTTCAAAATAAATTCAAAATAAGAACACTGACACTTAAATTATTTTCACATAGCATAAAATATTGCTTCTGTTTTGATCCCTGCAAATCATTTCAAGATGTAAACACCAATCTAAACTTGAGTGATACAAAACCAGCTTGGGGACAGATTAATGACATGTGACAACAGCCCTAAAGTTGTTTCATCCATCAGTGAAGGTTCCGGAGCAATGGGATGATGTTTGATATTAGTAACTTACTTAAGGATGGGGAATATTTACCATCCAAGTCTCATCATAGGTTTTCTTGGGTAGGTCTTTGAGGTGGCATTCAAGGTCCTACCCTCTCTTGGAAGTTTCAGTAACTTTTGCACCCTCTGGTACTGCTTGCTTAACGTGCACAAAACCCTGGGGTGGTTCCCTAGTGCCGTATGTACCGGGTATGGTATCACCTGCCTGGAATCCCAGTGTTTGAGAGGTGGAAGCAGAGGAGGATTGGAAGTTGAAGTCCATCTTTGGCTACATATCTAGTTCCAAGTCAACCTAGATTACCTGAGACCCTATCTCAAAAAATACATGTTTATATGCTTTGATGTTACAGATTTAAAAAAAAAAAAAACAGAACAACTGGGGTCAAGTGGAGTTGTGAGGAAGACATACTGGATAGAGGTAAGTAAGTGGGGTGTTCCTTATGATGACTACATCATCAGGACAGTTACACCTCCATGGTGCGGGCATATCTGTGCCTTGAGGAAAACCTACTCTGGGCTCCAACTGCAACTGAGGCCTTCAAAATCCCTCTTATACTCTCTCCCTGTGTCTGAAACATACTACTTCTCTGCCCTGCTGTGATCCCCAGCTAAAACAAATGGAAAGAAACAACGGTTTTATCTGTACTTTGTCCCACGGGGAGGAAAACTCCACTATCAACATTCCCCATTCGCAGTTATAAAACAAGGAGGGAAATTTCCAAAGCAGTTTTCCTTGTCTTCTTCCTAGACTGACAGAATGGTAAGGAGAATAAAGTCCCTCCAAAGATACCCATGTTCATTCAGCCTCTTGGATCCATATGCCCTCCAAGCTGTGAATGAATGTGTTACTCTACAGGCAACAGGGGCTTTGTAGGTGTGACTGGGTTATGGACTTTGAAGTGGAGAGACTATGCTGGCTTGACTGGGTGGACTTCCGTGTGATAACAGAGGTTCATGGGAACATGAGGGCGAGGGGTCTGGTGATGCATACAGGATGGAGTGATATAAGGCTGTGTGCCAGAGAGGCTCAGGAAAAGGAGTTTGATTTTCCTTAGACCCTCAAGAGAGTACCAAGCTCTGCTAAATCCTTTCCAACCTCTGATGCCCAAGGACTTTTTTTTTTTTGTTTTGTTTTAAGCCAGTCCATTGGAGGTGATTTGTTACAGCATCCAGCAGAAGCTGACCCGTGATGTAGCTGCGGGAAAGTGTTAGGGATGAAGAGGAAAGCGTGGTTTCTTAAGTCAGTCCCTGAATCTTAGTACACCTAACCCTGAGGACAGGTACCATCGCCTCCTCTGTCACCCAAGGTCCCTAAACTCTAAGATTACTGATCCTGGAAACAAGACGAGGCATAAAACGGAAAGTTGAGAGGGAGAGCGGGCAGCTAGAGAACACTGTAGTCATACACAGAGAGCCTTACCCAAGAGGACTGCAAAGGACGAGATAGAAATGGAATGTGTCTTTATTTATAGCAAAGCCTGCCTCCCCTCTCAAGTATGTGACAGAAGAGCTGTTTTAAAGTTTTATTCTTCAAACTTGGCTGCAGAACTTGGCTGGCTCTCAGAGCTGCGCTTTTGTACTTAGCTTTCAAATGTAAGAAGCTACCCCATGGTTAAATTGTAGGCAGAGGGTGGGGTGTACAGGCAGGGAAAGCGCCCGCCGTGGGGAGTGGAGCAAGGTTGAGATGGTATTCTTATTTAGTTAGCTGCTTAAGAAAAACAAATAGAGGATAAAATAGCAAACGGCTTGGACAGGCTCCAAGATGAAAATTTCTGGATACCTTGGCATCCACAAAGCTCTCAGGGGAAGCTGGGTGCTGCTGTAGGGTTCCTCAGACCGCAGAACGGGAACACGGTTTAGAAGGCAGAAAGCAAAGAGGAGAAATGGGTCCTTGCTCCTGGATATCCCCTCACTTTTGTTCCATGATGGATAACAGAGGACTTTGCCTGCATCCCAGGGAAGCCAGCCTGAATATGTGTGTAAAGCCAATAGTCACCTTGCAGAAAATAATGGAGAGCAGTAGTCACATGTGACATAAGCTGTGCCTTTTGACCTAAGAATTCTAAACTTTGATACTAATAATAAATAACTAAATAAATAAAATGAACTTAATTATGCTCCAGGCAGTGGGGGTGTAGCTCTGTTGGTAGAGTGCTTGCCTGGCATATGTGAAACTCTTGGTTTGAATTCCAGCGCCATATAAACCAAACATGTTAGTACAAGCCTTTAACACCAGCACTAGGGAGGTAGAGACAAGAAGATCAAAATTTCAAGGCCATCTCAGCTATATAGGGAGTTTAACACCAGCCCCAAATACATAAGATCCTATATAATAAATAATAACTGTGCATTATCTACTTTATCAAATATTATTCCACCTTCAAAATTGATGATGATGAAGATGCCTTGTGGCATAGATTAATATCTAGTGATAGATAAGAAGGCAGCATACAGTTTCACATATGCAATGATAACCATAGCTTATAACACACATTCACCCTAACCCACATCCAAAACTGGGAGGATTCAGGCCAAAGTGTTAAATTCAGTCACACTTGCATGGTAGACATAAGACATATGTGAGCTTTCTTTTTTTTTCTCTCTGGGCTTTGATTCTTTTTTATTTGGATTCTTATTTTTAATATAGAACAGATTTTTTTAAAAAAAGGAGGAAGGAAGAAATAAAGTCAGTTGTTAAGGAGCTTGACTATACTGATACCTCTCACCATGTGAGTTTGAGAAGTAGTAGTATTTACATTTTCTCACTTCGGGTCCTCATGTGAAGAGTGAGGTCACACTTGCATGACATACATCTTCTGTATGTAGGGCAAGTAGTCTTCAACTTGATGATTTAAGTCTGTTTGGTGTTTTAATGGTGCAAAAGAGACTCACATGGGCAATAAAAAGTCATACTTCAAATTTTGATATTCTCCTGGCCTCCCAGGTGAGTCTATTTCTGTGTGTGAGGGTCACAGCAGCAGAGAGACACACCTTTGTCCATCACAGGAGGTCCAGAGGAAACCACGGACACTCCACCATGAGCTGCCACGCTGAGTTTGATGTTGGTTTTATGAGTTAGCCATATTACATGCATTTTTGATGGACCACATCTTCAAAAACGATGGGATTACCAGGGTGTGGTATAAGGAACAGAACTTTACCACTAGCCAATGGGTATCTAGACAGAAAATGCACTTTACCATAGATATTTTGCACTTTTGCCCACCTGCCTCTAGGACCGAGAATCCCTTTCTTAAGGATGCAATTTCAGTTCTTTTTCTTCTGATGTCCTCTTCCTCTGTAGGTAGCATGGTTCACATTCACTGTATTTTAATATATTGCATAGTCTTAAGATTTTTTTCTTTTTTTTTTTTTACAGACACCAATTTGTTCCCTGAAATTACAAGCTTCAAAATAAAGCACACCTGGTTGTCAATCCTGAGTCTACACTCAATGCCAGTCATTACTTCCCTGGTTCTTGGTTTCCTTGTCTGTCTTACCAACGCGTTCTTCCAGTGAGTCCATGTGTCAGTATGAGCACCGCACCTGCCACAGAACCTGGCCTGAGAGCAGTGGTCCATAAACAATTAGTTTATTTTCTAATCCTGGTCCATTCTGCTCTCTTCTATTAGGCTGGCAGGCTTGCCTAGGGCAGGGACTGAGTTTGATGGCACCCTTTATTCCTCGGGCAGTGCTTGGCCAGAAGCTGGAGTCTAATGAATACACTTTTTGTTGATTTGATTTGCATGGCCTAACTTTGAGAAGGGGGTCCCTTTGAAAATAAGTAGAGAAGGTAGAGTCATACTGGGTTTGGAGTGTGGGGACTAAACTCAGTGATAGTCCTCTTCTAAAAGGGCTGGAGGAAGACACAGAGCTGAACACAGCAGAAGAAGGGCATATGGGATAAAGGCAAAGGCAGATTAAGGAATTAGCCTGCCAACTGACGAATGCCAAGGATTTCCAGTGACCAAAAAGATGTAGGAAGAGGCAGGGAAGGACTCTGACCTCCAGCCTTCACAGGGAACACAGCCCCGCCACACTTTGATCTCAGGTTTCTACCCTCCACAGGAGTGAAGCAGATTTTTGTTGTCTAGAACCGTAGAGTGTACGAGAATTCTTTACAGTGCTCTACATACAAACACAGAAATATTCTAACTGTTACATATACTGACAGGCATAAGCTACTTCCTGAATTTGTTCTAGACTACCCGGAAGCTGAGGATGACTTCTTCCAGACAACGTGTCTCTTCATGTTCCTTCCATATATGAGTTGTTTTTCTGGAACCACCATCTACCCCACAGGTAGACTTTTACAGAAATAAGTAAAAGAAAAGCAGACAGAGAGGCCGGCCATCTAAGCTGTAAGGAGAACCATGCAGAAGGCAAGAACCACAGAAAAGATGCCTGAGAAAATTCACACAATCCTAACAGTCCACAAACACATTAAAAATCCTGTGAAAACCCTTTAAAAAAACTCTTCAAAATATAGAATTCGCACCCTGATCGTATCCCAGAAGATCATCCTTTCCAGGCAAAGATTAGCTTCTGCCAGATCAGAAATCCTACTATGGCCTCATCTAACTAGGACTCCTGGACCACTTAATCATTTCTTTTCAGGGAACCTCTGATGTCTTTCCAGTCTGTGGTTGTCATTTTCCAGAGTGGCCCATATTCCTCCGGGGCTGGAATGGCTGTTTATAAGTGTGCGTGTGTTTTCAATCCCTCCTTAAACTACACGTCTAGAATTTAGAAGCTCACCCATCAAAAGCTTTGTCCATTTTCTGCGTTGACCCGGCTGGCACGCTCACGGCCTTTCAAGAGAATCCTCCTCTTCTATCCCCGTGATTTTAAACATTTATTTTCCTTTCACACATACCCATTCACTTTAAACTTTCCTTGTTCAAAACTGTGCCAATCGGGGATTGACAGCCCTGCGAGTGCTCCATCGAGTAATACGGCAGAGGGCTGTCAACGCTAAGATAAACTGTCAGCCAGAGAGTAAAATCTCAGACTGTTTGAAGTGAAATAAGGAGGGAAATGGGAAGATGAAATGAAGTCTTGAGCACATCGAAGGCTTCTCAAATTAGAAAATTCTAGCCATGGCAACACATCCTATTAAACCACACTGAGCTGGGCCCGGACGTGGAGACTTGTCTCTTTCATCTGTGGACACCAAGGCGGACACTGTGGATCTGGGACTTGGCCTGCACGCCTCTGGTCCTGACAACCAAGGGAAGGGATGGCGGGGTGCGGGGGTGGGGGTGTGGGGGGCTCTCCCAGCAAGCCTGCTGCAGGCAGGGAAGGAAAACTGAAAGACTCTCTCCCCTAAGACAATGAACAATACCTTCAAGAAATGAATGAAAACAGTCTTGAAATGCAGTCTGAACAATTAAGCAAGTTACCCCAAAGACTCTCTGAAGTTAGTCACTGGAGATTTTATTTAATGTGGGGGAGGGGGGAGAAAGAAAAGAATAAAAGGAAACAAACTCTTAAAAATCTTCAGAACCAAAGATGCACTCATTTTAAATATTCCGACTTAACTGCCTTTAAAGTTTTGGCTGGGTTAACTTTGTAGATTCTTTTTCTTTTTTCTTTTTT
>LR754668.1:23776-39376 GCA_902729485.2 Mus minutoides | reverse complement strand
GTGCGAGAGACAGTCCAAGCTCCAGCTCTCTGAGCCTCCGCCGCCCGCCGCTGTGCCACCGCTACCGCGGCTGCCCTATTTCTGCCGCCGGGACCGGAGCCCGTGACGTCACCCTCCCGGCCCCGCCTGCCCAATCGCCGCCACCTGTGCTCGCCGCCCGCCCGCTTGCGGGTCAGACCCCGCGGCAGGTGTAGAGCAGTCCGGCGCGCACGCAGAGCGCGAGGATTCCCTGTGCCCTGCACCTCCTGGGCCGAGCAGCTCTCTTTCCCCTGGCTCCCAGGAAGCTCAGCAGGTGACAACCCCCTGCCTCTGTTTTCCTACTCACCCCTCCTCTCCTCTAAGCTCTTTTCCGGGCCAGCCTCCCCCAAGGTTGTGCTTTGCTCAAAGCGCAGGATTGTTCTCAATCAGCGGCCATTTCTCGTGAAGCCTTACGGGGTCGGTACATTGCACCAAGAGAGAGCGATGTCCCTGAAGCAATATTCTGGGGACACTCCTCCCTGCATTGAGAACCAACTACCTGTGAAAGAGCAAAGTTTTCTTTACTCCCAACTAGAGACGCTTACAAGATTCCCAAGTGGCATTTGCCAAGCCTGACCAGGCTGAGCTGGAACGTGTCTTGTTCCTAAAACAAGACACTTTCCTCTCCTGGGCCTAAGATCGTGGCGCTCGCTCTCTCGCTCGCTCTCTCTCTCTCTCTCTCTCTCTCTCTCTCTCTCTCTCTCTCTCTCTCTCCCACACACACACACAGCTTTTCATATGTGCTCAGCTAAGTTGCAAACACCTCTGTCCCTTTCGACCTAACCTCACTGTTGCCCAGGTCCTGCCTGGTGTGGATGTCCAGTGGCTTTCTGTCCTGCCCATGCCTTTGGGATCTCTCCTGATTTGCAAGAGGGCTCAACAGGGCTTTCCTGCAGATAAGGTTAGTTAAATAGAAAAGAAAGTGTGGAAATAGGAAAGGCTGGTTGAGTTTGTCCTTCCATTGGGCCCCTGGAGTACAAGCCTCTAGGCTGGTTCTGGGAGATACTGCAGTGAGTTAGGCCACAGAGCCTTTCTTGCTCAGGATGTTGGTCTAGGATCTAGCCCTCCTTCCACCACTGTCCAGAGAGTGGTGCAAGTCAGACCCGGTTGTAACTGCTTCTCAGCTGCAAAAAACCGAAGTGACTTCCAAGTCCTAGTCAGCTGTGATTTGGACAGTGAGCTACCAAGATTTGCACTCAGATATAAAAAGGCAGCGGTATTCTCTGTGCCCTGGGGCTGTGGCCGGAATGATGCTCTCTGCTCTTTGACCATGATTTTCTGCCAATGCCATCCATGAATGAATTCCCAAGGCTGGCTGAAGGCTGGATCCTCCGAATACATCTGGAATTCAGGAAGTAAGGCACAATTTCCATCTTGAGAAAGAGAAAAGGAGTGCTCCTAACAGGTGTCAGGGAGCATAGAAGTGATGCCCCCACCCCACCCCCGAACTTGCATCCCCAGTCTACAGGTGGTGCTAAACCACACTGCTTAGAAAAGAGAGGGATCTTTTCTAAGCATCAAGACGCTGAGGCCGCCCAGTAGCCAGAGTGCAGGATTCCAGCCAGGAGAGTGGTGTTTCGTTTTTTGTTGGTTTTGTTTTTTAATAACTAGAGGTCATGTATAAGTCAAGGCCTGCAGACTGACCAAGACCAGAAATAGCCATGTTTAATGTTCTGAACAACGTTGGGCTTCTTCATGCTTCCCAAGGAAGGAGAAGGAGAATGAAACTGCTGTAAAACAGATGTTCAGATTACTCCCCAAGAGCTGATGATAACCTCCACGGTGAGCCGTTTTGACCATTGAGCGGAAAACCAGAGTGAGATAACGAGTCACCTTGGAATAAGAGAAGGTGACATGGGAAGGTTGGAGTCGAACACGCCTCCGAGAGGCAGCATCGGGTGCTGCACGCACTCTGACGCCTCTTCCGGTTGCTTTGTGCTTTCACCTTCCAGTGTATTTCTTTGTTTTACTAGCACACCCAGGTTGGAAACGAAGCTGGTTTTCCCACAGAGACTTTCGAATTTGCTTGCGTCATTGTTTCAGGACTTGTAAGCACACTGCTCCTTGTTAGCTAACTAGGATTCTTGGGGGAAGTTTTGTTGGTTTGGTTTTTTAAGGTAAAATTTTGAATTTTGTACAATTCAGTACGTTTGGGGTTGAAGGGATCTGAACATAAATTGTGTTAGTGCACTAGCTCAGCTGTACAGATTCAGAAACACAAACACAAAAAACACAACACAAAAAAACAGAAACAGAAAAAAAAAGTGATTAATATACTTCTACTCTAGGAGATCTAGAAGTTTAAACATCCCTTGTTCTGAGAATGTTTTTTTTTTCTTTTTTACTTTTCCAGTGGTTTTTTTCCCCTTGATCCTGTCAACCCTGCTCGCTCCCGGCTCCGCTCGCTCCAGCCAGCCCCACTCGCTCCCGGACGCCCCCCGGACAACCCCCCCCCCTTGTTTCAGCAACCCTGCTCGCTCCAGTCGGGCCCCGCTCACTCTGATCGGCTCCGCTTGCTCCGGTTGGCTCCACTCGTTCCGGCCATCCCGCTCGGCTCCACTCGCTCCGGACAGCCTCACTCGCTCCGGTTGGTCTCTCCAGTCCAAGGATTCATTTCTTATTATTCTTCATAGGTACACTGTAGCTGACTTCAGATGCACCAGAGGAGGGCGTCAGATCTTGTTACGGGTAGTTGTAAGCCACCATGTGGTTGCTGGGATTTGAACTCATCACCTTCGGAAGAGCAGTCGGGTGCTCTTACCCGCTGAGCCATCTCACCAGCCCCCAGTGGGTTTTTTTTTTAAAGATTTAATTATGCATATGTGGGGATGTACATGTATGTGCAGGTGCCCAAGGAAGCCAGAAGAGGGCATCAGGTCCCCTGGGAGCTAGAGTTACAGGTGGTTGTGAGCCACCAGAATGGCCACTAGGAATCAAACTCTGCAAGAACAGTGCAGAGGATCCGGGTTCAATTCCCAGCAACCACATGGTGGCTCACTGTCACCTGTAAGTCCAGTTCCAGGAATAAACACCCTCTTCCAGTCTCCAGGTCCCCTGGAAGAGCAATCAGTGCTCTTAACCACTGAGCCAACTCTCTAGCCCTGGGGGGAAGGGGGGATACACAGGGAGGGGGTTTCCAAGACCACTTTCTATCTAAAATGCTTTTGTCTTTATTATACTAGTTATAAGGTCTCCAACTCAGGACAAATGGCTACTGAGGTGCCTATTTAACTTACCAGAAATGATACTAGCTGGCAGGCTCTCAACAAGTATCTGTCACAGAGTCATCCTGGCTGGCATACCCGGCCCCCTCCACACAACCTCTCCAGCCTCTGAGTATCACCTCCCTTCCCCCAGCTTCTCTGCCCTATATGACCCAGCCATTTTGGCTATGTAGCCTCTTGGCCACTTGGCTCCTGGTTCCTCTCTCTTCCTCTCTTGTCCCCGTTATACCCCAAACCCCACCTTACATCCCTCCTTCATGGCCTGGTTCAGCCTGCTGATCTGGCTCAGTCTGGACCCTTCCAGAAGCCTTGGGTTGTTTTCTCCCTCAGATCTACAGTGAACCTCCCTCTCCACTGTAGTGGAGTAACAGTCACATCCTCATTTTTTTCATTTCCTGGTCTTTACAGAAGTTGGTATCAAATTGAATCACTTTGCTGTGAAAAGATCTCTGATGTCAAAGCCCCCCCAAGTCCAGTGATAACTCTGAGTTCTTAAACAATTATTCATGGAATCAAGCAGAGGCAGGGAGTGTGAGCAAGGAATAATAAATCTAAATGAAAAAATTACACTCACAAATGTATATGTGAGTGTATATGTGTGGTGTGTGTGTGTTTGTGTGTGTTGTGGGGGTATTGTGAGTGTGTGGGTTGGGGGTGTGTGCGTGGGGGGGTGCGTGTATATGAGTGTATGCTCGAGTGTACAGTGTACAGAGGTTCACTGTTGAGTGTTTTGTCATTTTTCACCTTAGTTTTTGAGACAGGACCTCTTGTAGAACATGGGACTTGTGACTTCCATTCTATGGAATAACCATCACATCCCCGGATCCACCTTTCCCTGGCTCCCGGCACTGGGTGACAGCTTCATGTGCCCATTCTTTGCTTTTCTATGGGTTCTAGGGTGAAAGCTCAGCCCCCATGCTTGTACCGAAGGCATTTGGCTCCCTGAGCCCTCTCTCCCACCCTAGACATCTGTTTTAAGCTAGAGGAACATGAAGGTAAAGATGAGACTCAGCCAGGAGATAACTTTGATTGAGGACATTTCAAGGCTGATCAAGAAGCATTTCAATTCAGAAGTTAGGATGAATGAAAAGATGTAGGGATAGAAAGGGCATTATGGGAACTAAAAGATGGAGGGAGATGAACAAGAGCATTGTGGGAACTAAAAGATGGAGGGAGACAAACAAGGGCATTATGGGTACTAACTATGGAGGGAGATGAGCTAGAGCATCATGGATACTAAAACATGGAGGGGGTGAACAAGGAAGCCCTTCTCCACAACTCTGCTCCAGAGACAAAAGCCCCTTTGACTCCCAGGAGAGAGATGTATGGCACAAGGAACCCGAGAAAGGAAAGTGAGCTTACTGCTCTTAGGACCCATGTGTTTTAAAATCAGAATGAAACAATCGGACTTCCACGCAACTAAGCATCATTGCTTGATGATGTCAGGAGAGGGAGGACAGAAGAGCCTGGAAGGAAAGCCAAGGACAGACAGCCAACCGCCATTTTAAAAACCGGAAAATACAGACTCGAATGTCTGTCACTAATATTGTTCTCCTCAATAAAGTGTTAGCGCCTACTAGTTGCTAAGCTTTGTGCCTTTTTAGGGGGCGTCAGAGAAAGTTCTGCCTTTGCAGGCAGGGGCTTAGAGCTGAAAGCTGAGCAGCTAGGGAAGGGTGAGAGAGCATCTAGCCACAGCCCATTTAGACAGAGGCCCAGAGCAGGGATGGGGAACGGACTTGATATCAGCAGGACCAGAGTGGCTTAGCTGTGGACCTGGCTGGAAAGGTGGAAGATAGGGATGTCATAAGGGCCTGAGGATTAGACTTGAGTTCTGACTGTAGCTGTCACTGGAGCAGTGCATGCTTTTGAACAAGAAAAATGGCTTGCTTGATGGTATATCTTTAAAAAGCTGTTCCAGCTACAGCATAGACAAGGAAAGAACAGATGGGGCAGATAAGAAAAAGGCCAGCTATCAGCTGTTAAGAGAGACGAAATCCTGTCTAGTACCATTGCCATTACTACCATCACACTAGCATATAATATATATTAAAATAAGCATCATAATTATACATAGACTCTAGCCCTGAACCCAAACCCCAAACCCAAGCCTAACCTTCAACGCTAACTTTAATCCCAACACTTTCTCTGGCCTCCTACCCTACCCCCAAACACTATCTAACTCTAATCTTATACTAACTTTAACTCTAAATACTAACCCTAACTCTAGCCATAAACCTCACCCTCACCCTAACCCTTACCTTTAACTCTCACCCTAAACCCTACTCCTAAATACTAACTTTAATGATAACACCTATCCCTAACCAAAACTAGTGACTGGCTGGAAAACGGCAGAGCTAGATCTGACCTGGTCCCTTGTGGTCACTACGGTCATTCTGCGTCCAGTACAAACTATAGCCAACGTATATCTCAGAATCCAACTTGTTCAAATAGGTAAGGTCTGTGGGAAGCCTATTTCTTTTGTCCTCCTCAACACAAACCCTTGTCATGAAAGAGAACCTAAGCATGTAATCTTGAAGAGCCCTGGCAGAGTCAAAATTTAAAAAGGGTTTTTGAACAGGGTTGTGGTGAAAGGCACGTGTTTGTTGCCAACTGAAGAGTCTTTCCTATCTGTAGCATGTCACTCCTGTTCAGAGGCTCACTGTCAGCACCATCTAAGATGTCCATTCATGGTGATTGGTCAATCAAATGTTGTCAGGGAGGGGCAGCATTGGCCAAGGAGGCCAGAGAGAAACCCCTGGGGCTGGAGGGTAAAGAGAATCCCAGAAAGACGTGATGCCTCTCTTCTGGATACCATCATTAGTCATGGGGGCCTCGTGTACTCGTGGCCACCACCGTGTGCTCTCAAGAGCAGCTATTCTGACCCATGGAGGAAGGACAGAGAGTGAGAATCTAGGTCTTGAGTAAGCCACTGATGGAATCGGCTTTGAAGCTTGGGACTCAGATTTCTCATGGTTCCTAAATCAGTTGAACTGGGAGCTTCTCACTGCAAGTTGTAGGAAAACATATCATACGTGAAGCCAGACTATAAATAAAAGCTAGTATAAAGTAATTTGATTGACAACAAAGTGCAGTATGGGAGGCATCCCTACTTTGCATGTGGGAGTGTGTTCTACCCGTTAATTGACAAGGACTCCATGCAGGGCAAAGGTCAAAGGTTTTGCATGTCAACCCAGCATTCAGATTGTAGCAGTTTCCTGTTATAGGGAATATATAATCAATCAACCAGGACCCTCTAGTTCCTAATGGCACTAGATAAAGACAGTGGGTACACAGCAAGTGACTTGACAAGATGTTTAAAACTGACAAATGTGTGCGCACACATCAGCCTTGCCTGACCATATGTGACTTGCAAATGCCTTTCAGTACAACCCCGCTCAAAACCATTTTTAAATAATCCTGCCATTTTGGTGTAGTACGCACCCAGAAGACGGATCTGTTGTTTTCAACTAAGTCTTTCAGGGTATTACATAAGCTACCATGTCCTAAAGTTTGCCTTAGTGCAATCAGTAATAATAGCCGGAAGATGAATATTACAGTCACATTGTGTTTTTGTATTATTCAATAATAGATAGACAATGGTTTCCATAAAAGTCTGTGAGGAAAGGGTAGCTTTCTGACAAATACACTGAGAGGTGATACCGTGGCAAAGAGAAGGATGAAGTACTGATATAGCATTAATCATGAGCAAAAAAGATCTTCCAAAAAGTGATGTCTAAAATTCTGGAACTGGGGCTGGTATACAGCTCAGCTGGTATCATGCTTGCACATCAGATACAAAGCCTTAGTTGGCCCCCAGCACCACATAAACCCAGCAGACACTCAGAAGGTACAGTTCCGGACATCAGACAGTCAAGGTCATCTTCAACCCTGTGTCAAGTTCAAGGCTAGCCTGGGATGCAAGAGGCCCTGCTTCAAAGTAAAATAAATTAAAAATCAAAATGTCTAGATTTGTACGCTTAAAATACTACTGTTTTATTTTTATAATTTCTATGTTTAATTTATAAATGACAGGAAGGGAAAGATTCCGGGCCACCATTTACAAGTACTCTGCAAATGTCACATTGTAGGTGTGGATAAAGGCTTTATTCTCAGATGCAAATCCAAATTGGATGTAATTGTCACCCTATTTTCTTTCTTGTTTTTAACGCTGTTTTTTGAAGTACCAAAGGCGTTGTGAGGGTCCATCTGAGGATTCTTATCAGATGAGTGCAGCTCACAGATTGACAACGGTAATTCTGAGGCAGCGTTGTAGGCTTGCTGTCTTTCCACCCTTAATTATCTCGTATTTCATCGTTGGGTTCCTTATGTTTCTCATCTTTAAACACAGTCTATTATGGGCACAAATCAAACATCTATGACTAAGAAGAAAAACAATTTAGCATCCTAACCATCTCAAACAGCTCATGCTGTTCAGCCAAAAAGACAACCCAAGCAAAGGCTGCATGCGCATCCTCACCTGACCCCACTGACACACCGTGTGGACCTTATCATACTCCCACAGGCCTACAGTTTCTGACTGCACATGAATTAAATCTTACATGATTACTTATAGATTTTTTTTATAAAAGTGTTTTTTTAATTACATGTACATCTGTGTATGAGATTATGCGCATGGGTGTAGGTGCCTGTAGAGACCAGAAAAGGACATCAGATCCCTGGGAACTGGAACTCAGGTCCTCTGCAAGAGCTATGTGTATTCTGAACCTCTGGGCCTTCTTTCAAGTTCCCACTTAAAGTATGGATGTGGTATGTGTATGTGCAAATGTGCTCATGCTTGAGTGCACTAGTGGAGGCCAGAGGTGGGTGTGAAATGTCTTTCTCTATTGCAGCAGTCTCGATCTGTGGTTCATGACTCCTTTGAAGGTCGACTGACCCTTTCCAAGGGTCACCTAAAGCCTCTCCAGCCCTTCATAGTTTCAGGCAGTAACACAAACGTGTCCTGTGTGCTCCTCACTCCATCTCATCTTCTACCAGCATTTTGTAAACCCATGAGGAGCATCTCAACCAGGACCCTGGCCTTAACAAGAGTTTTGCTAGCGTAAGAGTTTCTCATGTGAATACTCACCCCTTTCCTCTGCCCTCTCCATCCCCAAACTCTAGAGACAAGGAATCTCATTTCTATTATTTTCTCATCTTGAGACTGCTATAAAAAAAATAATAATTGTAGGCTGGAGAGATGGCTCAGCAGTTAAGAGCACTGACTGTTCTTCCAAAGAGAGAGAGAGAGAGAGAGAGAGACAGAGAGAGAGAGAGAGAGAGAGAACAAGAACTGCCTATACTAACTTTCAGCATGGCTGCACCATTTTCCACTAGCACCAGCCAAGCACAACTGTTTCTATGTCTTTGCAGATTTACCCACATTTTATAACTGTTTCATCAGTCATGATAGGTTTGCAGTGATAGTCCATTGTAGTCTAAATTTGCATTTATTTAAGGGCTAATGAGGATGGACATCATTTTTAAAAATTTGTGTATGTGATTGTGTGTGACAGAGAAAGAGAAAGAGAGAGGGAGACAAAGGGGTGACAGAGAGGGAGGAGGAAGAGGAGGAGGAAGAATAAGTAGTAGTAGTCACAGAGAGAGAGAAAAGAAGGAAAAAGGAAGAGGAGGAAGAAGAGGAGAAAGAGGAGGAGGAGGAGGAGGAGAAGTAGTAGTAGTCACATCTCTGCCAGGGCCCTGAGGTCAGAGGTATGTGTCCTTGCCCTCCTGCTTATTTGAGACAAGTTGTCCTGTCCCCTGCTGTGAACATTAAGCTAGCTGCCCAAGAGTCTCCAGGGATCCTCCTGTTTCTCCTTGCAATCTTACCTTAGGAACACTAAGATTATTAGAGACACATTTTTTTTTACATGGTTTCTAGGAATGTGAACTAAAGTCCTCACCCTTGAGTGACAAGCATGTTACCCACTAAGCCATCTCTAGAGCCCCAACCTTCTATTATGTTAACTGTATATTGTTTTCTTTGGTGAAATGTCTCTTCACAACTTTTGACCATTTTCTATGTAGTGAATACCAATCTGGAACTCATGGCAATCCTCCTGCCTCAAACTTCTAAGTATTGGGATCACAAATATGAGTCATTACACTCACTTTTGACCATTTTATAAATGGATTTTTAGAAAAATTTTTGAGCTTTGAGAGTTCTTATACATCCTAGAGGCTAGTCTTTGATTGGCATGTGGTTCTCAAGTGTTTTCTTCTCATCTGTAGCTGGCTTATTCTTCAGTTGAACAAATCTTTTGTAGAACAAGTGATTTCATGTTGCCGCAAATTTATCAACATTGTATGAATTTCTCTTTTGTTCTTTTTCCTAAGTAGACAATACCAAAGATTCTGTCCCATTTTCTTAAAAAAAAATAATAAATTTAGTAGTTTCACATCTTATAGTTGAATCTGTTACCTCTCAAGACAGCTACGTTCCCTGAACCCAACTCTCCTAGCCCAGGCTCTTAGTGAGCTAGGAAAACGGAATCAAAATGTACTTCCTAGAACAAAAGAAAGGCAACCCTGGTTCTGTTTAGCATCACGGCACAGGCACCAGTCACAGCCAGTACAGATATTCTGGAACTTGCCAACAAGTCTAGGTGTATGACAGATGAGCCAATGATTTACATGGTGACAAAATGCAGGCTACCTGCATACCATTTTGTGGTGGGCACTCTTGAGTGATGATGTGCATGTTGAGGTCAGAGGACAACCTCGGGTGTCAGTCCTTGATTTCCACCTAGTTTGACAGAAAGTCTCTTGTTCTTCACTGCTGCAGACACCAGGACAGCAGTCCAGCAAGCTTCTGGATGATTCTCCTGTCTCTGCCTCCCATCGTATTGTAGGCATGCTGGGATGACAGACACACACATACTACTGCATCCAGATTTACATGGGTTCTAGGAATCTGCACTTTTGCCTGCAAGCTTTTACCCACTGTCTTAGTTAGAGTTTTACTGTTGTGAACAGATACTATGACCAAGGCAACTCTTATAAGGATAACATTTAATTGGGGTTGGCTCTCAGGTTCAGAGGTTCAGTCCATTATCATCAAAGCAGAAACAGGGCAGCATCCAGGCAGGCATGGTGCAGGAGCTGAGAGTTCTACATCTTCATCGGAAGGCTGCTAGCAGAATACTCTCTTCCATGCAGCAAGGATGAGGGTCTTAAAGCCACACCCACAGTGACACATCTACTCCAACAGGGCCACACCTTCTAATAGTGCCACTCCCTGGGCTGAGCATACATACAAACCATGACATCCACTGAGTCTCACATGTAAGTTGTTAAGGCTTTTTACACTGAGGATGCATGAAATTCTTCACCACGATGGAGCTGTCCCTGCCCTCATGCCAGCTTGCAGCATGACATGCTCTTATTAGACCAGGGTCACAGAGCCACCCTGGAGGAGTGTGATTTATGGGCAGCTCATAAGACCTGGGAGGATGGACCATGCCTGGCTCCCCAGGAAAATGGAGCCACCAGGCACAGCCGGTTAGTCCTGCCTCCTCACTGGAGCACCTTGATGAGCCACTCCACAACCTTCACCTTGATGAGCCACTCCACACAACCTTCGGGATGGGACAGCAAAATCAGCTGCTCCTGGGGACACCTTGTACTTAATTTCAAAGCAAGGTCAGAGTTGATCTGTAATGACCTCCGGGTACTCCTGGTTCCAAGACTCTCTGCGGAGGCGAGGAAAGAGAGTCAGCGTATTCGCAGGAGGAGAAGCGCTAACTGGGGGCCACTGGCCTGATTCATTTCACAGCTGTGGTCTTCTTTGATTTCTTCGTAATTTTCTACACTAGTGCTTTCAATTTGATACTGTCTGGGCATGGGATGACAATGTGAATGGGATAACAGATGATGAACTTAAAATACCGAACACAATCCTACTCGGCCTGTATGTACGTCCAATCAATATGTCTCTCGGAAGGAGGAACCATTGGCCGCTGGGCAGAGTTGGGAATGCGAAATGTCACAGGAGTCCACGTGCATTTCTTATGTACTTAGGAGCTGTCACTGAAGCTGCCTCGCTGCTCTAGAGGGGAAACCAGGCTTGTTGTTTCGTAATTGGCTGCCTTAGACAAATGAATCAGAGGCCCACAAAGAGTACTGGAAGAGCCTTCGTGAGCTGTCTCTTGCTCCACTCGGCAGGGGTGCTGTGCACTGTTGCGGGTTATATAACGTGCACAGTTCCCATCACTTACATGTCGCCACAGTACCTGCCAAGAGCTATGGAGTCATTACGACAACGTGCACCAGCCATGCTGCTGATTAGCCCAGACTGAGTATTCCTTAGGGCTCATGGAATGTCACAAAATGGGTCACCAAGATTCAGCCACACAGCACTCACGTCGATAGCCTGAAAGATCTATGTATGGACTCTGTGAATTACTAATACGGTTAGCTTTCTGTCGACAGGCTCAGGAGAGTAAGAAACCATTCTGTTTATTCAGTAAAAGCATCGTGTCCAGTATGAGTGATATGTGTGAGTGTGTGAGTGAGTGTGTGTGTGTGTGTGTGTGTGTGTGTGTGTCTGTGAGCATATGCTTGCCCATTAACAAACAGTATTTGACATTATTAAAACACTGTAAACCTGACAACATTTTTATCATCTTATTATCTGTGTTTGTTGTGGAGGATGCAGAAGGTGGAAGGTAGTTCTCTCTTTCCATCACAGGTTTGGAGGATCAAACTCAGGTTTGTCAGGGTTGCATGGAAAGTGCTTTTATCCACTGAGCTCTCTCGCCAGCTCCTAACAAGTTCTCTAAACATGATCTTTCTATACTGATAGACACACTAGCAAGCAGGAAGACAACTTACTGAAATGTAAGATTTTAGGGCCTGCTGGGGCAGCTGTGGTACAGGGGAGATATTTCAATCCCCAGCACCCACACGGTGGAAGGAGAGAACTGATTCCCACCATTGTCCCATGACACATACATGGACACACGCCGAGACATAAAGTAAACAAAGAGAAAGAAGGCAATCTTAGAGAAGACAGTGGCCAAAAAGGTATTTCTGCACTCACACCGCTAATGCAAGGGGAGTAGGAACACAGGGTTGGTAGAGTCAACAAAGACGGGCTCACAGCAAAGCCAAGCACGGTACCCAGAGCTCCCCAATGGCTACTGTGGTGGTGTTTTCTCACAAAGATGGTTTTGCTGGATGAGCTTAACCATTGTTTGTGAAATAGCATCAAACTTTATTCTTCAGCCATCTGGTACTTCTGTGAGCTGCCAGGCTCCTCCACTGAACTCCATTCCTTTTTCCAAGTATTTATCTTGAGTACTGAGTGAAGATTTTTTTTTCTTAGTTTTTCATGATGTGTGCACCTTTGTGTCCAAGGCAGGGAGGTATATAAGCATACAAGCACAGGTGCCCTAGAAGGCCAGAAGACATGGATGGAGCCTTTGGAGCTGGAGTTATAGGTTGTGAGCCACTGAGAACCTGCCTTGGGTTCTCTGTAGGAGTGGTATGCATCTTAATCACGGGGCCTCTTCTGCAGCCTCTCTTTTTCTTTTTAATAAGCTGCATCGGTCTAGAAAAAAAAGAACAAAATCCATGACACCGGATCCTTGGTTTCATCGTTTGATTTTGTAAATAATCTACAATTCTGATGATGAGATCCTCTTAGTCATGATTCGAAAGCGCAATTTATACCTTCAGAGCTCACAAGAAGAATGCATGCTGGGGTTTTACAGAGACAAGACACAGTAACTCTTAGGCCCGCTGAAGGACCACAGCCATCTCTACACAGCACAACCTGTTCAGAGGATTATGCACAACCATTTCACTACAGTGCGCCTCATTGTCTTATAAAAATGGAGAATAAAACAAGAAATTAAAATGGTGATATTTATAAGAAGAATGTCTTAATGCTTGGTGGGGTTGAAATGAGGAAGTCACTGGGGAGAGTCTTTACCTTGGGTTTGCCACCTGGGGGATAGAAGCCTGTGAGGTTGGTGTTCATCTGTGAAGCCTAAAAGCAAACGTAAGCCTGAGAATGAGATGCCAAAAGCATTCAGAACTCGGAAATTGCAATCACCTTTGAAGATGTATGTCTGCTATCCACTTTTGCATATTTAACTTTTGAACATCTTTTCAGACGTGTATTGTATGAACATGGGAGCTTGCCCACCGATTCCAAAGTAGAATAAGAAGGGAAAAGGAGAGTATAGGCTTGAATCCTGCAAGCATATATATTTCATGTAGTCATTGAAAGAAAGTTCTAGGCGCATCTCCTGCAAACTAAAAAGTTATTAACTCAGTGGGCTGAGATGGTACAGGAATTTCTCTCGTTATTTCACACAGCCTGAATTGTTTGAAGTTTTGCAATGAGAAAGATTTACATACTGTTATAATCATCAAAAATCTTAAAGGTGTATGTGTATTGTGAAGGGTAGAATATCATTGGTTCTTTAGAGATTTTCAAAACCTAGGAGCCAGAGCGTGGGGAGTGGAACAGGAGACCTTCATTCTCTTCTGGCTCATCCTTCAGGGGCTTTTCCTTGTCCACTTTGGCATGTCCCTTGGTGTCATCCAGGGGCTAGCTAGCTGTGTGGTCCATAACCCCCTCCCCCGCGACTGTTTGCCTCCATTCCTGACATTAGGGAGTCTATCAGTTACTTTCCTCATTGCTGGGATAAAATACCCAACAAGAAGCAACTTAAGAAAAGAAGTGTTGCCGGGCGTGGTGGCGCACGCCTTTAATCCCAGCACTCGGGAGGCAGAGGCAGGCGGATTTCTGAGTTCGAGGCCAGCCTGGTCTACAAAGCGAGTTCCAGGACAGCCATGGCTACACAGAGAAACCCTGTCTTGAAAAACCAAAAAAAAAGAAAAGAAAAGAAAAAGAAAAGAAGTGTTTACTCTGTCTCACAGTTTCAAGGGATACAGTCCGTGGTGACAAGGATGGCATGGTAGCAAGAGCCAGAGGTGGTTGTCACACCACTTATGTTTCTAGGAAGTAAAGACCAGGCAAAAAGTGGAGACAGACATCCAAACCTCAAAGCTCCAAAGCCATCTCCAGAGACATATTTTCTCTGGCAAGTCTTCATCCCCTAAAGCTCCCACAACCTTCCAAAACAGCACCACCTGGTGGCGGGTGGGGGGAGGCGCAAGTGTTTAAACATAGGAGCCTGTGAGAGGGAGCCATTTTCCATCCAAATCACCAGAACAGGCAGCACACACTCTCACCGTGGTCTTCTACAGCTCTTCCCAGTGGACACAGAGCTCTGCCCACAACCCAAACCAAAGCGCATTGTCTACCCTAGAGGGAGGCTCTTCCTAAGCAGCAATTAAGAGATGCAGGAGCCATGCCCTGCCTTAGCAGACACTGCCTCATGTCGCACGGTGTGACCAAGTCATCTCATCCTGTTTCATCACATGAGATTCTGCCCAAAGGAAGCACAAGCCACCAAGATAATAAGGAACTGGGGGTGTGGGGGGCGTGATATAGGATAAATGGCACTGTCCCCAACATCAGAAGGACACAGGCAAGGGCTAGGCAGGAACTCAGGAAGAAGACACATGATCAGGGTAGAACTGGTCTTATTTTAGTGGTTTTTTGTTGTGGGGAAATTCGGCCTTTCAAACATTTCTTTATTCTTTTAGGAAACACAGAAAGACCAGCTCAACAAGAGGGAAAGTATTCCTGGTACTGGGAACTCAGTGCTAGCACAGGCATGCTTATGGGAGGAGAACCTGCATCCCATTTACTGAACCAACCTAATGCCTAGCAACAACCTATAGACATTTGTCCTTATACCCACAGGTAAGCATGGTCTTCGAGCTCATCAAGGAAACGTCTCTTTGCTACAGAGAGAGACCACTACAGAAAACCACATCCAATGAAAATGCAGAGGGGTGGAGCTCAGTCCCAACAGATGAGATGCATCTCCAAACCGGTCCCCACCCAAGGCTCAGGGAGCATTATGAAAGAGGTATCAGGAAGACTGTAGGGGCCAGGGGCTTAGGCAGTTTACTGCGAGATTGTGTCTCCTAGTAGTATCAATAGCTATTCCCATAAAGTCTCACCAACATGACCACCCAGACTGAAAAAGGATGACAGCAGAAAGAGGACATGCCAAAGTGAACAGGGGAAAGTCCCTGAAGCCTTAACCCTACACAAAGACCTAAAAGCAATGGAGGAAGACTGGGAATGGGAGGTGTGGTCCTCCCCTGTGAAGAGCTCACCAATAGGTTATCCAGTGCCAAATGGTTAGCCCTCAAAGCATGCATATAAGTAACATTGCACAGACTGAATATGTTAGATTTAGGAGTGTATATATATAAACATTTTATATATATATATATATATATATATATATATATATATATATATATATATATA
>LR754668.1:0-23676 GCA_902729485.2 Mus minutoides | reverse complement strand
GTCGGGAAGAATTAAAGGTGCCCTGCTTTGTGAAATGTGTGCTTCTCGCTGGACCAGTGTGCAAGAAAAGAGGAGAAGCTTCATTGCGCTTGCAAGCGTGGACATCCAGAGATCTGCAATCTGTGCTTTTCAGCCCGAGTGGTCCTTCTGGTCACCAGAGTTCAAGTGTGCAGCTGTGCTGAGAAAGACCATTCTAATTCTCATCCCTTCCTCTGTTCCACTTGTAAGTAAAGAGTGAATGTTCTCCTTTTTCTTCTTAACCCCATGGCAGAGGCAGGGACTGAACCGTGAAACCAGCACAGAATTAAAGTTCTTGCTGTGACAACCCCTCCCTGGTCCCTGTTAATGTCTTAGTGGCCTTTGGACCCTGCTCTCTCTCTAAAAGGCTCTCCTCCCTCCATTCTGTGGCCTCGGCACTCTCAGAGCCCTGCAAGGGAGGCTGGCAGTGGTCGGGGACAGGGCCCCCCAGAACAATAACAGCAATGCAGCTGCCCTGCTGAGGCAACCGAGAAGCCAAACTGCTAGCCCTGCCTGCGGTGCATGGAGGCTGCCAATATGGAGGGAGGAGGAGGGACCAGCCTAGGGGTATCAGTTAATGTTTGCTCATTTGAGTCCTGCTGTGCCTCTAATTTATCAAACAAAGACCACTGGCTGCTAACCCAGTCTAATCATTATCTGCCTCACCCCAGGCCACCACCTTGTCTTCTTCTGGCTCAGGGGTGGGGGTGGGGGTGGGGCTCAGAGGCTGACCTCTGTGGGCTACCCAGCAGAATTCTTAAGCTCCTTTCTCCCCAACCAGGAAGCCCTCTAGTAAGTCAAAGATGGAGCACGTTGGATGTTTCCTCTTCTGCCCTGCCCTGCTTTGACCTATCTCTGGACTCTTAGTCCTGCCAGGTGACCCATATCTGTCACTGCAGCTCTCATCAGACACTGCCGACATGACTTCCTCCCTGTCCCACCAACCTTAATGGAGCAGTGGCTTCCTGCTGGACTCATAATTCCAGGAGAGTACAACCCAGGCTTTTTCATCTTCCCTTCTACTGTGGTGCCGACTTCTTGGTTAAAAACCTTTCCTTTGACCCAGCCAATGAATCTTCCTTCTTTCTCAACAAACATATCAGCTGTCATTTTTCTCTTAGGTGGAGGGGACAATTTGGTAGCTAACTATTCCCAGGAAGAAACGGACAAATATCGATTCCATCAAGATGAGTCACTGACAGTGGATCAGAGGAGCCGTTCCACACAGGAGCCATTCCACACAAGTCTCACTTGATGAGCCGAGTCTGCTGGTGCTGCTCCCAGGAGCGTGACTCAATGACGGCTGCCTCGGCTCTGCTAGAGAATGGCGCAGAAGACTATCTTACTTAGGTAGGATGATGAGGATACCGGAGAAAGCCTCTCAGAGGAAGGGACCACTTAGCTTAGGCTAAGTTGGAGAGGGAACTTGGCACAGGAAACTACGGGTAAGGGTGCCCAGGGAAAGGCAAGGACAAGTCAAAGATTCTGGATGGGAACAGTAGAGCATGCGTGAGAAACACAAAGGTAGAATGAGGTCAGAAGGGCACACAGGGGTGTACAACCTATGCAGGCATCCAGTTCTGACCCTGATGAGAGGGTTCCTGGTGGCTCAGAATAATAGAACACTATGAACCAATTTAAGGTTTTTCTACCAACGCATCTGCTTATTGGTGGAGACATCTTAGGGAGTGGGGAGGGTACGGAGAGCGCAGACCAAGTCAGTAACCATCCCAGCCTTCCAGGCAGGTTGGGTAAGAAGCAGAGCACAGGTGTCACTAAGAGATTCAGCTGCCAAGCAAGGGCTGATGGGTACGGAGTATGAGAGAAATCACGAGTCTAGCAGGACACCAAGATTACTGGGTGGGTATAACGCTGTTTGCTCTGATGAGATGGGCAGAGGTGAGAGAGGCAACAGGAAGGTATCATGTCTGGAAGTGTCCCACACACACACACTCCTTTTACACTGCCACAATTTTCCATTGTAGAAAAAAACTGTACACTTCCATTTGGAAGAATCTTGGCTTTTGCAAAATGGTTCCTGGGACCACTGATTCCCTATATGTATTTAATCCTTCAGGCACCACACACAACACAGCACAACCCAACACAGCATAGAAAGAGCCAACAGGAATAAGATATTCTAAAAGAGAAATGTGTCCTGAGCCCCAGGCTGCATGAAGGGGGATCCACTGTAAATCAGGGTTTCTGTTGCCTGAGATCTAAGACAATGGCTTTTCTATGGCATGGTTATCTACATACCATGGTCTTGACACTGCTGGACACACAGAGCCATACAGAAAGGCGATGGTTGGCTATCTGAACAACTGGCCACATGCCAAACACTCCACTAAAATGATTTCTATTCTATCTCAATGCCATCTCACTGAATTGACATCTCTTCTATAAAAATAAGGGGGTGGTGTAGGAATAATGGCTCAGAGATTATGAGCAGGCATGGCTCTTGCAGAGGACACAAGTTCAATCACAACCATCACACCAGGAGGTTCACACAACCTGGAACTCAAGCTCTAAGGCACCTGACACCCTCTTTGAACCCCAAGGTCACCTGCACTAAGCTACATGTACTCACACAGAGACACACACATGTATACACAATTTAAAATGATTAAAACATCTAAAATGGAAGAGGGCCCTAGAAGAGGCTAGGATGCCCACAATGTATACCATGGACACCCTGGATCCTGGTACAGCCCAACATAACTACAAAGTCTGCCCAACACAACGCCATACACTTAATTGAAACATCTTTAATGTTTTTGTGATTTATTTTGAGTAAGTTGACTGGATGAATCTTGAATGTAAACTTCATAGATGATAACATCATGTCACAAAGTCAAGAGCATGGACCTTTCTGGCACTGTAGAGCTTCCTCGGCTACCCAGAATACCTTCCTTCTCCAAAATAGAGACCAGAAAGCATATGATGGCAGAGGCCAAAGCCCATCGGACAACTCCAAATTCTCACGTGCCTAGCTGATGAGTGATTTTTCTGAGGAAAGTATCAGAAGAATCATCCTCCTGTCCTGTAGGCTGCTTCCTTGTTCCTACCTAGGATGCAGGACATTAAAAAAAAAAAAAAGAGGGCAAAGGTCACACAGAGCTTTGAGCTCTAAATTAAGAACTGACGGACACATCTTCTTATCAGAAAGTCAGAGTTCCATTCACGACAGACTCTCTCTGCCTTCCCAGAAGGGTTTCATAGTCTCTTAGTTTAGTCTACATGATCTGGATTATCTGCGACTCCAACTCACAAGCAGTGAGCAACAATTACTAACTGGCAAGGGAACAGAAATAGTTCTAGAGTCAGCACATGCCATCGGGTGGCAGCTGAGGGCATGGGACCTAAGCAGAAAGAACTGAGAAAGTATGCGGCCAGACAGTGTCCGGGCGAACGTTGTCCTTCGGCACAATAGCCCAAGGGGCTGGCATTAAATTATTGCATGGTTTAATAAATGATTCCCAGCACTGGGTGAGCAGGGGTACCCTCTGCCAACATTTCCAAGGTAAACTGCTCCTGGCCTACCGCATACCCGACCCTCAGCGGAAGGAGCCACATTATCAGCTGGTAAGAGCAGGCATTTATCAGCTATCTGAGGAGGAGGCAGCTCAGTCCTGAGCCTGAGAGGAAAGTCAGCACAGTGGCCCCCTGAGCCAGAGGACGCTCGCTCATTGGCTGTGGCTTTCCTGGACAGCAATGCTCTTCAGTCAACAAGAGAGACTTGGAATTTAGTGCGGACTTGCAGAAAGGAGAGAAGAAAGAGAGGAGGAGAGGGGTGAGGGAAGGAGAAGGGAGGGAGAGAAGGAGGGAAGAGGAGAAGAGAGGAGAGGAGGGGAAGGGAAGGGGAAAGGGAGGGAGCGAGGGGGAGGGAAAGAGAGGGAGCGAGGGGGAGGGAAAGAGAGGGAGCGAGGGGGAGGGAAAGAGAGGGAAAAGGGAGGGAGAGGTTTTATTTCCTAGATAACCAAGTTCACAGTAAAGTATGCACACAGCCTGTGAGTTTCTCACATGCGTAGCCTCCCTGCTATGAAGCAGAGTGGCATTAGACAAGCCTTCAGTGAAAGGTGGTCATCAGTGAAAACTCACAGCTGACATCAGGGTTTGTTCTTGGATCTTTAGGAGGGGCAAACATATAGTAAGTTACATCTACTACTATAGTACCAGACACAGTTAGCTCCCCCCATCCTCTGCACTCTGCCCCCCATCCTCTGTACTGTTCCCCCCATCCTCTGCACTCTGCCCCCCATCCTTTGCACTCTGTCTACCCCCATCCTCTGCACTCTGTCTCCCCTCCCATCCTCTTCACTCTGTCCTTGATCACTTCTTTGCCTCTCTTTCTCTCACCATTCTTCTCTGCTTGGAATGTCATAGAACACAGCTTCCCAGCTGACTGTTTTCATACAACAAACAGTATGCATCTAACTCATTCCCCTGCTTTTTCATGACTCAGTAGTACTTTGATGTTCAGTCTCAAATGATATTCCATTTTCTGGATGTACCACAGTTTATATCCATTCACCTTTGAAAGAACACTTTGGTTCTTCCTAAATTTTGCCAATTATGAATAAAGCTTCTATAAATATTCATGTATAGACCTAAGTTTTTCTCTTGAAACAATATAAATGAGTGATTTAGTGATTGCTAAATCATGTGTTGAAGAATGTGTTTAGTTAAAAGACAAAGTGTGTGTGTGTGTGTATTGTTGTCTATATGCAGGTGAGGGCAGGCACAAGATAAGGTGAGAGGCTGTGATTGGGCAGTGGAAAAGGAAGGCAGGCAGAGAATTTTAGAGACAAGTACAAAGAGACAGAGGAAGAGAAGGGCAGGGCAGCTGTGGTCCCCGAAGTCTGTGAAGTGTGCAGCCATGTGTCACTGCTCTGATTTGTGTCCTCAGCTGACATAATACACAGAGCATCTTTCGCTTGCACACTGTCCAGATGTTCATCTCTTGGGTGAGTCTGTGTCCTGATTGGTGGATTCTGAGCATTCTTCATGCTTAGGTAAGAGCCTTACATTTATCCAAGCACACAGGTTATCTTCACTCTCATGGCAGCATTGCTGGCAGAGAGAATATTCTCATGTTGATGTGCCCCACTGGCTGTTACTTAAACCGTACTCTTTGTTCCTATGTTACCTGCCCAGCTTGTACTTTTACTGCGGGTCATTCTCCCATAACTGCCTAACTAAGGAGGGCTAACTGCTGCCTCAAAAAGACTGGCCAAGTGACGTCATTCCTTCCACTGGGTCTCATCTCCTAACCACGAAATCTGCCCTAAAATCACCAGTGAATTAGCCTCCTGACAAAGTTCACGCCCTCACATTTAACTGTTCCAGCATGGTCTGTTGAGAAAACTATCTTTGCTCTACTGCAGTGTACTTATTTGCTTCCTTGCCAAAGCAATTAAGCACAGTTAGTTGGGTCTCTAGCATCCATTCTGGAGTCTGCTACTTTAATAAGTTAGTGTGTTTTTTCACAAAACTCTCGGTTACTATAGATTTATAGAAAGTCTTAAAGAAGTCATCCTCTGGCCTTCTTGGCTTTCAAGCTTGTGCTGGCTATTACGGGTCTGTTGGCTTTTCATAAGAAGAGTCAGTTTGTCGACACCCACAAAATACCTTCTACACACGTAGTCTTGAGGAACTGACTTCTTGACAATAACCTCTTTCTCTCTCTCTGTCTCTCTCTCTGTCTCTCTCTCTGTCTGTCTCTCTCTCTGTCTCTCTCTGTCTCTGTCTCTCTCTCCCTCCCTCCTTAGTTCTTTTGGGTAGCTATTTTCATTTACATTATATGTATATATATATACATATATATATATGCAAAAGTATTTCATTTTTGAGTACTTTAACACAAGCATTGCATCTTTAGCTTCAGACTGCACATATTCACTGGTGATGTGAAAAGAGTAATTAGCATTTGTAGCATCATCTTACATTTATAACCTTGTTGCAAGAGGCTACTCATTCCTGGAGGACATTTTCGTCAGTTCTCTAGCATGTGATGCGTAGACAGTCTCCAAAGCCTTTTTCATTTCTTCCTACCTTGTCTGTACACATTTCATTTTCTTTTCTTTTCTTATTGCATTAACCAGGACCTCCAATACAATGCTAAAAAGTATGTCTAGAGAGTGCTTCCTTGCCATGGTTAGTCTCCGATGTTAACTGTGGCTGTTTCATAGATAATATTTATCAAGTTGAAGAAATATCGCTCTTTCCCTCATTTGTTGAGACATTTTATTGTTGTTTGGGGCGCTCTCTCTCTCTCTCTCTGTGTGTGTGTGTGTGTGTGTGTGTGTGTGTGTGTGTGTGTGTGACAGTCCCACCACAAATAGCCCTGGCTGCACTGGGCTCACTATGCAGACCAGGGGAGCCTTGAACTTACAGAGATCCACTTGTCTCTGCTTCCCAAGTGCACCATGCCTGACTTTTAGTGAGGCTTTTAAGTCATATATAGGTGTGAATTTTCTCATATACTTTTATTCTATTGATATGATCATGTGTTTTTATCCTCTTTAATCTGTTCATGGGATAAATTTTATTAACTGATCTTTTAAAAGTTCACTATATCTTACATATCTGCTCCAAATCCCACTTGATCATGGAGTGTATGTCTTTATACATTGTTAGACTTGATTTGCTAATATCTCGTTGGGGATTTTTGCCTCCGAGGGTACGTGAGTGACAGTGGCCTGTTATTTTCTTGCCCTGTTTGGACACTAAGCTGGTCTCGTGAAATGCCATGTTCACTCCACTTCCATTCTGAAAGAGATTTAAGAGAATTTGATGTAACTCTTCCTTAAATGTTTGGGGCATCACCTGTGAAGCCATTTGGGTTTATTGCTTTTCCAGTTTTGAAAGATGATTAATTATTGATTTAACTTTAATGACTATAGGCCCACTCAGATTGTCCACTACCTCGGTGAGTCTTGACAGGTTGTGTTTACAAAAAAAGTGGTCCACTGCGTGTCAGTTATCGATTATGTGGGCAGAGTTCCTTATAGTGTTCTTTAGTTTACTTACCCCCCATACATCTGTGGTGACATCCTCTATTTAGATCATAATATTAATAATTGGTACCCTTTTCCTTTTTCCCAGTTAGCTTGGCTGAATGCTCATTGATTTTATTAGTATTTTGCAAAGGACCAGATTTTGGTTTTATTGATTTTTCTCTCTATTGATTTCTTGTTTCCAACCTTATTGACTCCTGCTGTAATTCCCTATTGCTTCCTTTCTTCTACGTTCTGTGGACATAACAGTCTAATTCTTCTGGCTTCCCAGGGTGGAAATTTATGTCACCAGTCTTAAATCTTTCTTCTTTCTAATTCAGCACATAAGTTTCTTGCTAGGCCCCGCTTTCAGTGTATTCTATACATTTTAAATACTTTGCATATTTATATATGTATAATGTGTGGGGGGGTGCATGTGTCCATGTGTAGGCATGGGAGCCAGAGTCTATTACTGAACTCGAAGCTTGCCAAATTTTGGCTAGGCTGGTGGCCAGCAAGTCCCAGAGATTGTCCAGTGTCTAATGTCCCTGTCTCTGGATTATTAGCCTATATGGTTGTACTCTGCTGTGTGTGTGTGTGTGTGTGTGTGTGTGTGTGTGTGTGTGTTGGGGAGGGGTTCTGGGCTCTAAACTCAGGTCCTTACACTTGTGCCACAAGCGCTCTTACCCAACTGAACTGTCTCCTCGGAATAATTTTAGTAATTTTTTGAGGCTGGCTCTCATTAGGTAGCTCAGACTTAGCCTTGAACTCAAAAATTTCCTGCTTCAGCTTGTAAGGGACAAGAGTCACTTACACACATCCCCTCTTTTAGAAGTGTTTTTCTTATTATAAATTTGTCCACATTCTAAGGTCCTCTGTCCACGTCAGGAGTGGGTTCACAGATCCAGGAAATGTTCTCTGTGGGAGTTGTTCATCCCTGGGTAGCTGAGTGCTGCCTTGAACTTCAGACAGAACCAGACCCAGATAAACACAGAGCATGGCAGGTTGAGCTAGGCTGAGTGTACTCTAGGTCCCTTTAATGATAACATGCCCTAAGCTCCTCCTGGGGGGGGGGGGGAATACCTCAGTTAAAGTGGGATAAAATAAATCTAAACTCCTGTAACGGCTTATGGTAATATCAATGGAAGCCTTCATAAGACACCTAGGAGATGACCCCGAGTCTTGTGTCTTAGTGGAGTTCCTAGTTAACTGAGGTTGGAAGACCCGCTCTAAATGTGGGCAGCAACATCCTACGGTCTGCGGTCCTGGATTAGAAGAAAGGGAGAAAGTGATCTGAACATCTGAACGGCAGGGTCCATCTCTCCCTGCTTCCTGCCTGTGGCGTCAACATGACCAGCTGCCTCAAGCTCCTGCCACCATGCCCTCCCCCCACAAGAGACTGAATCCTCAAATAAGCCCTTCCCCTCCCTCCCCCTCCCTCCTCCCTCCTCCTTCTTCTCTTCTTCCCTCCCTCTCTCTCTCTCCCTCTCTCCCTCCTCTCTGCCTTCAGTAGCTTTCAGTTCAGGTGCTTTGGTGCAACGATGAGAAAACATACAAATGCCACCGTTTTCCCAGATCAGACTCGTCACCACCTTGCCTCAAAGACCTCTGCACTTGTCATGTGTGTTTCTCAAGGCCTCGTTTCCTCAGAAGATGAACTTTCTGGATGAACACACTACAAGGCACCCCCAGACAAGCTGGAGACCTCCACGGAATCACAAACACTTTAGGTCACAAGGAGGTACCCCATTAGAACACCAGCTCAGGAGATCTGAGTTGTAGGAACACAGCCCTTCCTGCCCCACCTCAGGCCCCGCCTAGAATCTTCCTTTAGCCCCTCCCTGCCCCACCTCAGACCCCGCCTAGAATCTTCCTTTAGCCCCTCCCTGCCCCACCTCAGGCCCCGCCTAGAATCTTCCTTTAGCCCCTCCCTGCCCCACCTCAGGCCCCGCCTAGAATCTTCCTTTATCCCCTCCCTGCCCCACCTCAGGCCCCGCCTAGAATCTTCCTTTAGCTCCTTGGGATTAACTCTTCTGCATATTGGGCAGGAAATGAGTTCCTTGCTGTTTATTGTGGTCAAATCCGTCAATGAAGTCAATACAGCAGGAAAGGCCAGAGAAGCTGACATCTCTTTATTAATTCATGAGGAGCTTTGCAGTCCACTACTGTCCACCCCAAGATTGATGGAAGCCGGGAGAGAAACGCAAGCTAAATTATGTCTCTGATAACTTCTGCTTAACTGGCCTGTCAGCAACCAAGGAGATTAAACATCTGTGATTTATTCCCATGTTAATCTCAATAAACACACGCACACAGGCGCAGGCGCTCACGCACACCCGTGCGCACCAGCTAATGAGAGACTGCATCCTGAACAGGGCTCTAACCATTTGCGCTGCGGAATCAGAGAAAGGCCAGAGCTGACGGGACATAACAGGAGGCTCATTATCCGTTCCTTTCAGTCCTTCAGCCCTCCACTCATTTGTTCATTTAATCTTTCCTCACCAGTCTTGCTATAAAAAGCCTTGTGCTAGACCAGAGGAGGATTCTGGGAGACATAAAGTTTGCCCGTTTCTACCAGAGAGTCTGGCAATAATTAATTTAAATGTGTATTTCAAGCAGTTTCTGCTCTGCTTCTCGCAGGCCCAGTAACCTTATGCAAACTGGTTCCCTTACCCAATCTCTCTTCCCCGTGAGTGAGCAGCGAACCTGAGGTATTTAGTTTTCATAGCAGCCACCATTTACTGACAGTTGCACTGGGCCGGAAAAGAGTCCTGTCTATAGATTATTAATACCATGACCCTGTGAGGGAAGTGTGATCAATTTGTTCTTTTCCTTTGTTCTTAAGATTTATTTATTTACCTTATGTACCATGTTCTGCCTGTATATATGCCTGTATGCCAGAAGAGGGTGCCAGATCTTATTATAGATAGTTAGGAGCCACCATGTGGTTGCTGGGAATTGAACTCAGGACCTCTGGAAGAGCAGTTAGTGCTCTCAACCTTTGAGGCATCTCTCTAGCCTCTCCTTTTTTATTCTTAAAGTGTGTGTGAGTGTGTGTGTGCATGCGCATGTGCACAAGTTTGAGTACAGTACCCACAGAGTTTGAGTACAGTACCCACAGAGGCCTGAAGAAGATACTCTGGACCTGTAGTTTATAAGCAGTTATAGGCGCTGGGAACCAAACTTGGATCCTATGCTAGAGTAGTCTGTTCTCATAACCAGTGGGCCATCTCTGCAGCCACCAAGATTGTTCTTGTTACATCCTTGCAATCCAAGGCTCAAAGACAATGCACAATCTGCCCAAAATGTACAGGCCACAAACTAAGGATCTAAGCCCATGAGGTAGAACTGCAGAGCCCTGTTCTTAAGGGCTGCCTCAGACTAAGGCCAGGTGTCACATGCTGATGTCATAGAGGCTGGGTGCTCTTCCAGGTCTCTGGACTGCTCTGGGACCCCAAGGCTACTGCTGGTGATTCCTATTGTTTCCTAGGGAATGACTTGCCACCACTCCATGAAATGCTTTCTTGTCATCCTTACTCCTGGGATTTTCTTCTCCTGGCACTAGTCCTATGGAAGAGATGTCTTCTATCCTAACCTTTCAGGCTCCCATGGCTGAACGCAGAGCTACAGGGATACCATGTGTTGGTACAATGAGTACAAAGGACATATAAGCATCATGTTATATGTGCACTATAATATATGTATACTGTGAGATATGTGCACTGTGATATATGTGCACAGTGATATATGTGCATGATGATATATGTGTACCATGATATATGTACTATGTGATATATGTGCACCATGATACATGTGTGCTGTGATATATGTGCACAGGATCCTAGGAGTTCAGGCCATTGTCACTGGAACAAAGGTTCCAAAGATGGGCCCCATTGTGGCCTTGGAAAGACCATCTTGTGTTGCTTGGGACTCTCTCTGGGCAGAAGCTGGTGATCTCACTCTCTTCAGTTGGCTTCAACCTTCTCATGCCACAATGTACCCACAAGCTGATGTCTGGGCTGCTGCCTCAAGCCCAAGCTAAAGACCAGTCAGCAACAACAGTCTCCATCAGAGGCTCCAATTTCTTCCAACATAATATGACTCAAATTAGATGCAGGATCTTCCCCAAACCCCCCAACACACCTATTTCCTCCTCTTTCTTTCAACTCCCCATCTACGTGGGAAGCAGGTGGCAGGCCTTGGGATCTCACTGCTCACCTCCATCCCCTCCCTGTCCTCCCCAGAGCAGATACCTAGGTTACCCCTGTACTTCTTGGCTAAGCCAGCACCTCCAACAGAGTTCCTGCCTCTAGACTCTAAACTTCCTGGCTATCATGTTGGCCAATGGGAGATACACGCAGTAAGAGGAAACTGCAAGAGTCCTTAAGTTGTGTTAGCCAAGAATTATTAGCTAAACCAATGTCCTTGAGCATGTGCCGTGAGGCAGGCGGCATGCTGGGAGCTACAGGAGGGTGATGGTAACTATCCACCATGTCACAATGCTCATGCACCAAGGGGAACATTCAGAAAGACAAAGAAGGAATGGACAGACCTGAATGTCAGACAGTGGTGTGCTCAGTATGGGGGAAGGCAAGGAGAAATAACAGTGAGAAACTTATCTTAGCTGAGATGTTCAGGGATTGTGGGACAACGTCTATTACATCCTAAGAACACAAAGGCCAGATTCTACGTGCATTGTATTTATTCCTATGTTTAACTGCCACAGTAACCCACTGAAGTAGACTATCAGTTTCGCTCTGAAGGGGAGAAAGCTGAGCACAGGGAACCCAGGTTTACAGAGGAGCCAGGCTTCTCATCTAGGCAATTTGATCCCACAAATTGGTGGTGAGGTACCAAGTCGTAAGATCCCAAGGTCTTCCCGTGTAGATGGGGAGTGGAAACAAACAGGAGGAAATAGGGGTGGGGGCAGGGTTTGGGGAAGTGTTGCTAACACTGTGGCAAGCTACCTGTCCCAGGAGGTGATACCTAAGTTGAAGTGTCATGGAGGAGGGGCAAACTTAGTGCGGCTTCTTCCTGAAGCTGGTAGCTTCCTGTAGCAGACAGCTTATGTGGAAGATGGACCTAAGGAAGCCATGGAAAGGGAGTGAGGTAGTGAGACAGAGAACAGACGTGTGACATCTAATCTTCACTGTCACCTTCACTAGAGGTAGAATCACCATAGAAACCACACCTCTGGCTGTGTCTGAGGATGTTTACAGGGAAAACAAAAACAAAAACACCTAAACAAAGAGAAAAGATGCATCCTGAATGCAGGAGGCATAGTTCCATAGAGTGGGGTCCTAGACTATTGAGTAACAAGATAAAAAGTGAGCTGAGCACCAGCATCCGTCTCTCTCTGCCTCCTGATTGTGGGAGCAAAGTGACCAGATGCCTCATGCTCCTTCCACCGTGCCAGTTTTACCATGACGGACTGGACCTTCAACCTAGGAGCCAACATAAACCCTAATACCTTTATGTTGCTTCTTCTCAGGTAGCTTGCTATAGCAAAAAGAGAAGTCACTAACACAGGAAGGGAACAGGTCAAGGCTGTGTGTCACCCCCCTCCCCCGATCCAGTGTAAACCATGAGCCTCGGTATCTTCCCACCTTACGTCTCACCTCTTCAGTGGATAGCTGCTGCCATGGTGCAAATCTCTGGTGCTTGTGGCCTGCTCATTTGCAGAGACAGTAGAAGTTCTCACCAGAAAAAGACTGCAGGCAAAGACACATAGTTGCTAGGAGGTGGCAGTCTGTCTGTCTGCACTGACACCCTGACTCCCAAGCATATACAATACAGGGGAGACACCAGAACCACTAGAACATTCCACATAGAGAGGTGAATACAGTTACAGGCAGTGACCACTTTGGTCTCTACACCAAGGAGGAGACACAAGGCTCGAGCTGACTGACTCAAGCTGTGTGGTGGAAATTTCCATCAGAGAGGGCACTGCAGCCTAGATATTACTTTAAATGGTCTTTCTAGTTGCTGGGAGGGAAAAATGCCTGTGGGATGAAAGAATAGAGGAAGAGTCAGGAGACTGTGATGTTCACCCCAGTGGCATATGTGTTGCTTTGAATTAGGGGAGCGTTTGGTTGGGGTTTAGATTCAGACTATGGTTAGAATTTACAGTTGATAAGAATTGAGGATGGAAAAGTCCATCCTATAGTACCAATGGAGCTGAGTGCTCATCTATTGAGACATGTCAGAGCAGGGACAAGGTCAGAGCAGCAGTTTGGCAATTGAGAAGTGCTTTTTTTTGTACACTGTAAGTTTAAGAGGCATGCTAGTAACTAGATTCTTGAACACAAGGACTAGAGGTCAGAGGACAGTCCAGTCAGGTTTGCTGTACTAGACTATAATTACCTGATGACCGCCTTGAGAAGCCCTCGTGATGTACTAGGAAGTTTCTAGTGTGTAGTGCACAAGCATTGCATGGTTGGAAGAGGTTTGATGAGCTTAGAAACGTAGAGGAGAGCTGAGATGATCAGGAGAAACACTGGCCACAAGGCAAAATGGTTACATTTGCCACACAGCCTACCACTGTCTGTAAGATGGACAGAGACTTGCTTTTGCTTTTCTCTCAGGCCTTGCTTGCAGAGAGTGGAATGAATCATATTGCTAAATTTAAAGCACACAGTCCTTGCCCTGGTTTTGTTTCTGTAGCTGTGACAAAATAGCCTGACAACAAGCAAATTAAAGAAGGAAAGGGTTCATTTGGTTTACAGACACAGGTGACAGTTTATCACTGAGGGGGAGTCATGACAGGAACTCAAAGCGGCTAATCACACAACATCCACCACTGTCAAGAGCAGAGAGAAACAAATGTACCTGGGCTGCCCGCTTGCCTTCCTGCTAGTTAAGATAGTTTTCAACTGCTACATAGTTCAGGGCCTCCTGCCTAGGGAATGATGCTACCCACAGTGGGCTAGGACTTCACATATCAATTAACTGTAAAGACAATCCCCATAGACATACCCAAAGGCCAACCTGACCTAGCAGCTTTCTTTCTTCCCAGATGACTGTCTGTTGTCCCTGGTTGACACTTAAAATTAACCAGCAGTGTCGACTTGGGTCCTTGAATGCTCCTTACTGACAGCGTGGTTGGATTATTTCTCCTAGTTTACTGCTTCCAGGTCTAGTCCTCACTCTCTAATACATTAATCAATGCCGCTATATATCTAAGTATCCTTGAGAAATATATTGTGTTGGTTTATGTTTGCTCCATAACTCAAAACGTTATAAATTCTGTTCTTTACTTGATACTGTGTTACAATCTATTTGCATTGCTATCAGTATATCTAATTTATTTTTACTAGCTGCATATAGTTATAAATAGAAAAAAAATAGATGTGGGTTGACCAGATAGATAGCTTCTTGGTGGGTAAAGGTACCTACTGCCAAGACTGACAACCCGAGTCCCATTCTTGGGACCTACATGGTAGAAGGAGAGAATCAACTTCTGCAAGTTGTACTCTGACCACCACAAGTTTGGTGAAATGAGCACACACACACACACACACACACACACACACACACGCTATAATAAGTAATTATAAAAATATAAAACATGTTTAGGTTATATTTTCTTCCCCGTTCTTCTAGGAGGGCTGCCTCAAAGCATATTTTCAAACTTTGCTACAAGGAATATTTTTCACCAAGACTGAGAGGCTGACTGCAAGCCTGTGGTCCTGTGGGGTTTGGGAATGCAAACAACCATGTAAGCACTGTAGAAGCCATGGAGTAGCAAGACCGTCAAGATCACATGCCTGGTTGTGGGTGACTGATACATCTGACTTATGTATATCTGAACCAGCAGCCCATCCCTTGCATAGCTCCGGAGAGCATCGCACCCCAACCCCACCTGCTCACAGTAGCCTATAATCTCACTGCTGCTGAAGTGCTCTGGGTTCCATGTGGCAATAGTTAATGTTCAGTGTCATCCTACTGGGACGTAGAGTACCCAGGGAAATACCTCTGATGTGTCTATGCGGGCATTTTCACAAAGGTTTAACAGAGGAGAGAAGATTCATCCTGAATGTAAATGACACCATCTTGTGGACTGGGATCTGAGCCAGGACCTGAGAATCCATCCCTCTGCTTCCTGACTATGGTTACAATGTGACCACCTGCCCCTCCCCCCAACACACACACACACACACACACACACACACACACACACACACACACACACACACACACGTCTGACTTCCCTACCATGATAGACTGTGCCTTCAAACCTCCTTTCTTTATGTAACTTTTGTCTTTGTTGCTCATTCTGTCACAGCAACAAGAGAAGTAGCTATGACACATTTTTCTACTTCCCTCCAAGTCTTGAGAATTAAGTTTGATATTATGATGAAAAGTGAGTAACAAAGGCTGTGGTGATGGATGGTGCAGAGGTTAGGCGTGTCTGTTGCTCTTGCAGGGGACCAGAGTTTGGTATGATTACAAGCACCTGTAAGTCCAGCTCCATGCGATTTGACTCTTCTGGCATTAGCAGGCACCTGCACACATGTGTGCATGCACACATACATAAAAGATTTCATTCCCTTTCAAAACCTAAGTAACAACAAAAAGAAGTAGAATTTGAGAAAGCTAATTTTTGGTAGGTAGCTTTGCTAAGTTTGGAAATTTTGCATGCACTAGTATTTTCTCTGAGTTAATTTAAAATGAATGGTTGTTAACTAAATGTTTCCTTTACATCTCCAACAACATTTGCAGCATTTTTTTTTCTGATCGTCTCCTAATAAATTAAGTCTCCCTAATAGATTTTCTAATTCAATTTCTTGGGTGTCTTTAATTGACTCAATGTGATTAATTACTGCCATATTTAGAATTTTTCATGTCTATACATTGTAGGTTGCATGAGAAATGTCTCCCATAGTTGCCTGTGTTTGAAAGTTGGTCTCCAGCAGGCGGTGCTGCTTGCGGGGTTTATGGAACCTTAGAAGGTGGAGCCTCACTGGAGGAAGCATGTCACTAGGGGAAAGCTTGGAGAGGTATATAGCCTTACCCACTTCCTGTTCTTCCTGTTCTCCCTGTTCTCTCTCTCTCTCTCTCTCTCTCTCTCTCTCTCTCTCTCTCCTTTCTCTCTCTCTCTCTCTCTCTCTCTCTCATACACACACACAATCTGTGTGTTCACACACCTGCACATGCACCCATATATGTGTATATATGTGTATGTGTGTGCTGGGGTGTGTGTGTTCATGTATATGTGTGTGCATGTGTGTGTGAGTGTGTGTGTGTGTGTGAAAATGTGATCTTTCTCCTTCCTGCTCCTGCTGTCACCCCATGTGCTCCCCACCAAGATGAACTCTAGCCCTCTGGAGTCATAAGCGAAAACAAAACCTCTCTTCCTTAAGTTGCTTTCGGTTTTTGTTTTTGTTTTTGTCTTTTTTTTATCACAGCAACAGTAAAATAGCTAATAATGTTATAGTAAAAAGGAAATGGTCTCCCACACAAACTACCTTTATCCAGTTTGGGAACCAAGATTACACTTTCCAGATAAAATCATGTAATAGTTTTTCTTTGACATCTATTCTTCCGTGCAGTGGCTTAGGTGTGATTATCTGCTCTTTGATGGCGTTGTTAACACAGATGCCACAATACAGGGCTGTGGCCTTCTTTTACAGTGTAATGATAACTCCATCCCCATTTCATTAAGACCTCTAGGTCTGCCAAGCTCTTGGGTCGCCATTGGCATTTTATGTATTTCTAGAGTTTTATGTAAGTCAAGGGACCTTAAACTTTTCCCACCTACAATCAGGATGGCTTTTTACCTGAGGAACCATGTGTGTAGTGTACGTAAGTGTCCACATGAGTGTGTGCACATGTGGGGTGGGTGTGTGCTTGTCCTTATGTCTACGTGTAGAGACTAAAGGTCAACATTGGGAATCTTGCTCAATTTCTCTCCACCTTTTATTTTTGAAGATTGTGTGTGTGTGTGTGTGTCTGTGTGTGTCTGTATTATGGACAACCATGGAGGCTAGAAGAAGATGTCAACTGGGAGGGGCCGGAGCTACAGGCGGTGTGAGCCTCCTGACATGGGTGCTGGGACTGGAACTCCAGTCCCTTGCAGGAACAGTAAGCACTCTTAAATGATGAGCCATCCCTCTAGCCCCTCCATCTTATTTTTCTGAGACAAGGTTTCTCACTGAAGCTGCATCTTGCCATTTTGGCTAGACGATGATATCTTGCAAATCTCCAGGATCCACCTGTTTCTATATCCCACCCACCCCTTGTGCTGGAGTTGTAGGTACACCACCACATCTGGATTTCACCTGGGTTCTGGGGATCCAAACTCGGGTTCTCACACTTGCACAAGAGGCACTTTATCATGAAGGCATCTCCCCAAATCAAACCTGATTGTTTTTTACAAGACTCTGAGCATATTAAATCTAAAGAAATTCCTTTTAAAATAATTGCCTCAACACACACATGCACATGCATGCACACATACACACATACAACTCCATACACATGCACACAGGTGCATACACACACATAACATACACGAATGCACACACTCACATGTACCCATGCAACACAGGGGAGCTCAGGCAGAATGTCTTGGCTTTATTAAACACTTGCATCTGAATCACTTTTGATCACTCTATGCTAAGACCTTTGCTGTTGCTAAATTCTTTGCAAACCCCACATCCAATTACGTGACCCTTCACACAGGGTCACAGCACAGTTTCAGGCCAGTGGCTCTCATTCACCTTTTTAATCTTATGCTTTATTTGCCTTTCTTTCTCTCCCATTTGCTTAGTGTTACGGTTTGAGTTTCCCATGCCCCCCCCCCACAGGCTCACGAGCTTGAACAGTTGATGCCAGCCTGAGTGGCATTGGAAAGTGATGGAGTCTTGAGGAGGTGGAACCTGGTTGAAGGAAGTATGTCACAGAAGGTGGGCTTTGAAGGCCTGCAGCCTGGCTCCACTTCCTCTTCTGTCTCTTCCTGCTTCCTGTTCACAGATGAAATGAGATCGGCCAGTTCAAGGTTTCAGCCCCCTTACCAGGATGGACTCTGTCTGCTCTGGAACTTTACATAAAACAAACCTTTCCTCATAAAACCTACTCTTTGTCAGGGCATTCCATCACAACCACAGCAAAGTAATGGATATAATTAATCTTTCTAAAGCACTCTCATAATTGTTAGCTTTCCTGCCTATATTCTTACTCCCTTTCCTACCTACTTATTTGGACTTAATCTGTTTCTTTGAACTTTGTATGTAGAAAAATTAACTCTCTTGCTGTCATTAATTCTTAATAAATAGGTGTATCTAAAGCTATAAATTCATTTCTGAGTGCTGCTTTGGACACAATCCATAAAAGTTGACAACATGTCACTGTCTTTCTCTTCTAAGTATTCAGTGGCTTCTCCTCGATGTCTTTTATAGCTCAGTGCCATTTGGTAGGACTTGTCAAGTTTCTAGACACAGTTCTGAAATTTAATTGCATCCTGGTCAGAAACACTGCATGAAGGATGTTAAGTCTTTTAAATTTGTAGGTTTTTAAACTTTTAGCAAAACTGAATTTTGGAGGCTACTACAGTTTGGATATCTGTCCCCTCCAAAATTCACATTGAAATTTGCACATTGCCAGGGGCTGGCGAGGTGCCGCAGCAGTTAAGAACACTTGCTGCTCTTGCAGAGAACCCAGGTTCAGTTCCCAGCACCCATATCAGGAGGCCTACAACTACGTGTAACTCCAGCTTCAGGAGATCTTCTTACACCTTTCTTTGACCTGCATGAACACACAGAAACATATACAATTTGGTGGTTTGAATAAGAATGGCCCCCAGAAGCTCATAGATTTAAATGCTTGATCACACAAAGGTGCTACTATTCAGAAATGTGGCCTTGCTAGAGTCAGTATAGTCTTATTGTATAGTGTGTCTGTCACTAGGGGTGGATGTTGGGGTTTCAGAAGCCTAAGCCAGGCCCAGTGGCTCCCTCTCTCTTTCTGCTTCTTGTAGATCTGGTTGTAGAATCAGCACCATGCCTGCCTGTGTGATGCCATGCTCCCTTCCATGTTGACAATGGACTAAACCTCTGAACTGTGAGACAGCCCCCCAATTAACTGCTTTCCTTTATAAGAGCTGTAGTAGTCACGCTATCCCTTCACAACAATACGACACTAAGACACATAATGTATATAATTTTTAAAAACTAGCAATGTGCCATCGGAACAGCATTACAGGGTAAGACCTTCAGGAGAGAGCAGACTGCAGACTACACAAGGAAGACAGCATTCTCTCAGTCAGATGGGTCAGTGATCAGAGCACTGATCTCTCTGTGTCTCTCCCACGCTGCGTCACGCCCTCTGCCATGTTACGGCACAGCAGGGGGGCCTTTGCCAGATGCTGTAACCACACGGTTATACTTCTCCATCTCCACGATTGTGAGCCAAGTCAATTTGTCAATCACAGAGACCCAGTCTGTGATAACCAGTTATAGCAACAGAAGACACACAAAGACACTTGGCCGAGCATGTAGTAATTTGCTGGGCTGCTGCATGTCTGTGAAAATATGTACTTTGCTTCTTGAGATAGCTAGGTATGGTAAATTATATTACTATAATCATCTATGTCTTTGTCTGTTTCTGCCTGCAGCCCAGACCGGTCTCAAATGTGGTTTTCTAGCCAGGTTCGCCCACTCATGAACTCCTGATCTTCCTGCCTCTGCTTCCCAGATGTAGAGGTCACAGTCTCTTAGAGTCCCCACTAAGTCAGTTATTTTTAAGAGGTGGGTTAATACTATGTCTTTTTTTAAATTTCTCACCCTGCTCTATAATGATCATTTTATGAACTTTTATGTTACGTTGTGAGGGCATGCATGCTCACGGCCATTATGCTTCTTAATCTCTTACCTATCTTGCCAACATATAACGTCTTTGTTTTCCCTTCTATTAACTTGTGACTTGAATTACTATTTCTCTGATATTAAAAAGTCTATCTACCATGGCTTACTACTTGGTGGTTGCCTTACTGACTTTTCTACATCCGTTAGTTTCTAATACATATCCTCTAAATGTACTGCTGGATATCAAACATCTTTTTGATCCATATTGAGAGCCATTGTAGCTTTATTAATGAGTGTAAAGCACTTGTAATGCCTGCAGTACCTCCTTAATTAACATTTATCTCTGCAGTCTAATGTGCTCTGGTTCCCATACTTTCTTTGTATCCCTTTCTTCTAATATTTTCTCCTCGTGCTTTGCAAATTAAATATTAGCCTTATCTTCTTCCTGGGGCTGCCTCTCGGGTATCCAGAATGGCCTTTGAGGGCTGAGAGATGGGTCAGAAGTTAAAGAGTTCTAGCTGTGCCTGCAGAGGACCAGACCTCAGTTCCCAGAACCCATATCATACAGCTTGCAATCATCTGTAACTCCAGCTTCAGGCAATCGGATGCCCTCTTCTGGTCTCCATGGGCAATGTATCTATGAGCACAAGGACACACACACACACACACATAATTAGAATATATATGTAATACAAATAGCCATCCAATGACTGCCCCAACTTGAAACCCATCCCATATGAGAGAGCCAACCCCTGACGCCATTAATGATACTCTGTGTGCTGGTTTGTATATGCTTGGGCCAGAGAGTGGCACTACTAGGAAGTGTGGCCTTGTTGGAGTGGGTGTGTCACCATGGGTGTGGGCTTTGATACCCTAGTCCTAGCTGCCTGGAAGCCATTATTCTGCTAGCAGCCTTCAGATGAAGATGTAAAACTCTCAGCTCCTCCTACACCGTGCCTGCCTGGATCCTGCCATGTTCCTGCCTTGATGATAATGGACTGAACCTCTGAACCTGTAAGCCAGCCCCTATTAAATGTATGAGAGTTGCCTTGGTCATGGTGTCTGTTCACAGCAGTAAAACCTTAACCAAGATACTCTGTTAAGCTTGCAGACAGGATTCTAGCATAACTGTCTCCTGAGAGATTTTATCCACCAGTAGATAGAAACAGATGCAAAGACCCACAGCCAAACATCGGGCAGAGCTTGTGGAAGAGTTGGGGGGTAGGAGTGAGTGAACTGGAGGGGTCAGGGACACCACAAGAAGACCTACAGAGTCAACCCAGAGGGGCTCACAGAGACTGAATCAATCACTAACTAAAGGGCTGGACCTAAGCTCCCTACACATCTGTAGCAGATGTGCAGCTTGTTCTTCCTGTGGCTCCCCTAACAACTGGAACAGGGCTGTCTTTGACTCTGTTCCCTGCCATTGGATTTCCTTCCCCTACCTGGACTGCCTGGTTGTACCTAAATGGGAGAGGATGTGCCTAGTCCTGCTGAGACTAGATGTCCCAGGGTGGGGTGGTGCCCAAGGGGGCTTCCCCTTAGGGGTTAATGGAGTAAGGGATTTTTAAGGGTAGGGCTGGAGGAGAGGAGGGAGGTGCCCGTGATAGCGATATGAACTGAATAAAAAATAAATTATTGAAGAAAAAAATTTAAATAACTATATTTATCTCCTCTTCAAATTCATTAAGATACTAATATATATTTCCCTATAAAAGGAATTTCGGCAAAAGTCAGGCATTGTCATGTGTGCTTGTTGTTGTGGGGTGGACATAGGTGTATCCTGGAGGTTACATGGTGAGGTTCCCTAAGACCTAAGTCAAAAAATGAAGTAAAAAGTCTGGAGAGCTAGCTCAGATGTTAAGAGCACTTGCTCTTACAAAGGGCCTGTGTTCAGGTCCCAGCACACACATGAGGCAGAACTACCACAATTTCCAGTTTCAAGGGATCTAGTGCCCTCTTCTGGTCGCCATAGGTACTGCATGCACATGAAGTACCTACAGGCAAAAGTATTCATACACATAAAAATAAATAAACCTTAACAAAAATATATGGTAAAGATGTAATTGATGGAGACAGCTTGTCGTCATCCTCTGACCTCATGTGATGGCAAGGATGTGTGTGTGCACACAGACACACACAGACACAAATGTCAGAGGCATAGACAAAACTAAACTAAAGAGGCAGCAGGAGAGAAGGCGATAAAGACACAAGAGGCTAATGCGGAAGAGGAGAGGGACAAAGAAAGATGCAGATTGGCAAAAAGGAAGGCGTTGGGGTCTGAGGGAAGGGAGCCGAGATCTTACATTTGTAACAAGGCCAAGGTCAAATAGTGAACAAGCTCTAGGTCTCCTCGATGCCTATTTACACAGTGCTCTCAATTGAGAAAACGTCCCAAACTATTTTGATGATTACTTACAAATGGCCACCGTGTTCCAGGCCATCTTTCAGACACGGAGACCAAGTAGTGTGAACGAGGTTCTGTGCGTTTCTCAAGTTCCCAGTCAGGTGAGTAGCTCCAAAAGCATCAACACAGAGTCCAAGTGCAGTGCATCTTGGGAGGATCCAGCAGAAGATGCTCACCCTGTCTGTGGGATCGGGGAACTTCTGTATAAAGCGATATCTGAGCTAAGAGCTAAAGGATGTGACTCTGACACCAGCATCATGACAGGGCTGGCCCCACTGCCTCCTTCCTGGGCAACACTGAATCTCTGCATCCTGTAGGCTGCGCAAGACCACCCTAGATGTAGCCAATGCATAATGCTTACGATAGCATGGGGCCAGCTTGGATTCTCTGATGGCCCAGCCTAGGGTTCACATGGTCCCTTCTTACTCCGTCTACTCAGACAGTGTCACTGGATCCCTGCTAACTAATGTCAGTGTGAGTGACAGCTGCTTCCTGGGGCCACCTTTGCTATGTGTCACCTTCGCCTGCTCCAGGTCTTCATTTTCTTTTCTGCATGATCATGTACACAGATTTGGAGAGATTAGGGAGCAAATCTTTGAAGGATGAAACCAATTGTTTTAGCTTCTGAGAAGCTGACTCTTCCGTGTTTCTGTCAGTTTCACTCCTTGTTGCCGTCATGGCCTTGGAAAACCACAGAAGCGCCCAAGCCTCCATTTCCCCATCTTTAAAGACATCACAGTAACTTCTCAGGGTAGTGAGAACTAAATGAGACCATACTGTGTCACATGAAACACAGCGTGGGACTCAGTAAGGACTTTGAAAGAGAGTTGCTTTTAGTCATGTTAGATTGGCATCAGGATGCACATTACTGTTAGCATTGGTGCTAGATGGCTGTGCAGAAGCCTGGTAGCTCTAAAAGGGGCCATAATACTGCTATTTTCTTTGGCTAAAGATATATTTCAGGTATAAATTATCTATAGTTATCTAAAACACAGAGAAAATACTAGAAGTGCTTTCCAAGAACTATATAATATCCAGCCAAGAGTATTTAATGCTCATTTTTAAATTTGGCTTGAAGAATATAGCAAGATCTTAGTTGGAAAGATCATTTTCTACTAAGAAACTATCATAGATTCTTTATGATTTTTTTTTGTGTTATTCTAAGGATTATTTAAGAATTCAAAACATTTGGTCACATTTTTGTTAGCTTAAATTTGTTCTCTCATTTATTCATTCATTTATTCATCTATCCATCCACCATCCATTCATTATCTATTCACCAAATATTTCTTGACTGCCTATCAGAGAGGCACAAAGTTGGCATTTAATTAATGTATTGATTTAAAGAAATTAATTACCAGTATCCATATGTGTGTATACACACACACATATATATATTATTTATATATATTATATATATATATATATATGTGTGTGTGTGTGTGTGTGT
>LR754112.1:72789-86068 GCA_902729485.2 Mus minutoides | reverse complement strand
GTCCTTCCTCTTGGGCCACCCTCCCCTGCTGTCAGCAACAAGTTCTGGGAGCAGATTCTGATTAAATGAGAAGCTGCCTAGAGATGTGCTGAGTCAACTGGAAACAAGGGAAACCAGCCAGAGCCCCTCCCCCACACTAGGAGTTAATTTAAGCCTCCTCTTCTTTTTGGTTTTCCCCTTCTCACCCCACCCCCTCCTCCGGATCATCTTCTGATGAGCATTTACCTGTCAGTAAGCACTCCACATCATTGGGTTTCCTTCCCACAGATTAACTTATCCTGTTTTCAGATGTGTAAAATGAGGCTGACCTTTTAAGTAGCTCAGCCCAGAGCCCATATCAACCTAATTTTCTCTGGTGTTTCCAAACTGCCACATTAGGTGGAATCCAGATCTCTCCAATTCAGGAAATTCTCTTCCAACCTCACCAGCTACCTTTTCTGGTTTTTACCTTTTCTGTGAATATTTCAGAGTTCCCACCATCTTTTTAACTTCTCTGTTCTTGAAAAATAACAGAACAGGAGGGAAATAGAAACGTTCTCTACTGAGAAAGTAACTAAGGTTTGTTTTGGGGGAGAGTGTTTGTTTCTTTTGTAGACTAATCACTGACATTAATATGTATCTGGGATTTAATATTGGGGCTCATGGTCTAGAAGTACAGATGTTTTTATCATAAGGACACATACTAGTTTGGAGTTTTAAGATTATAGTCCTTAATTAAATCTTTTTAAATAAATTAATGGTTTCATTGGTAGTTTAATACTTGCATAAGTGAATAAAATGTAATTGACAGTAAAATTATAAAACCCTAGGCAAAGCTCCATGACCTCAGAATGGCCATTCTGGCTGTCAGACATTCACTGAGGCATAGAGAGCTGGGGCTGGGCTGGTGTGTGTGTGTGTGTGTGTGTGTGTGTGTGTGTGTGTGTGTGTGACTATGCCACATGAGCGATGCCTTTATTATTAGAATAGTGATTTTTATTTACTTCATTGTTTCCTAAGACTACCTGCTCTGACAGCTTTAAATCATCTAGAACCCTGAAGCTTTTGTAGAATTCCCTTGTATGTTTATTACAACCAAGGAAGATCAAAAGCTAGCAGAGCCCACAGGCTCCTGTCAGGTCCATCTTGCATGCGTGTGGGAGAGAGGGTAGTAACAGGTAGTCCCTCCACATGTGTGCTCCATTGAGTGACACCTCATATTTGCCACAGTAGGTGACAGTAGGTGTACTGCCCTCTCAAACCTTTGGGTTCCGTGAAGAGATAGATACCAGGACCAAAGTAACGCTCATAACAGAAAACATTTAACTGTGGGCTGGCTTACAGTTTTAGAGGGTTAAGTCCATTATCATCATAGTGGGCAACATGGTGGCATTAGAGCAGGCATGGTGCTAGAGAAGTAGCTGAGAGGAATATCCTGATTCACAGGCAGAGAAGGAGAGGGAGAAAGAGAGGGAAAAGAAGAGGGAGAGGGAGAGAAAGAGTGACAGGGGGGAAAAAAGCCACACACCCCAATCCTTTTCAAGTGGTGTCACTCCCCAGTGACTAAGCATTCAACTATATGAACCTTGGGAGGCTATTCTTATTCAAACTCCCACAGGGACATTTTCATTGCTGTTCCAGGGTTCTGTGACATAGGACAACATTGTGGTCACTGCTTCTATCCAGACTGACCCACCTCAATTCTACACTTCTCTCTCTCTTCACCCCTCCATTTCTCACCCATCATCTTCAGCTGAAATGACAAGAGGTTAAAGCATTTACCCCTCGTCCTGCCTGCGCTTGCTCGCTTACTCCCTCATCACCTCACCAGTGACTCACTTCTGCTCTCGAAGGCACCTAAAAAACCACAGGTGAACTTTCGCTGTCTTGAGGAATAATTGTAGGGTTCTCTCCCATTTTTGTGCACAAGAATATGCTCATCTGGAAGAAATGTATCCTCATTTCTGCCCCATTGAGCTGAGCACTCCCACACACCATGCCCTTCACCTAATCCAGGTTCCCAGTAGGGTTCCAGCTGATCTCCACGTTTTTCTGAAAACTGGGGTATCTGTCTACTATAATATCTTTCATACTCTGCTTCCCTTGCCTTGGAGCCGACTCTGATAAGGCATCTACCCCAGGCTCCTGACCCTCCTCTTGCCACCTGTGTAGTGAATGCTAAAGTCATTCCTCAGGGTCATTTCTTAGATCTTTCATCTCCTTGACAGCAGTGCATTCCGGAGTGATTGGCCCCTAGAGAAGAACTGCTTTAGGTCATCCTTTATGCTGAAACATCGGATCGGTACGACAGGAGACCACATCGGGGGACGGAACCTCCATCAAGGGACATGGAGTCCGGAGAACGACCACTAGACAAAAGGATTACGAGAAGTACTACTTCAGGGTCCGGGACCGAACCAGGACGGAAGAAGTGGACATGTGAGAAGGAGAACCACAAGACTGGAGAGGATTTACGTCTCGGGAGAGTCATTTCCCATGTGCCTTACAAATTTAACTTTAACATATATTTCCAAATCTGAGCTCCTAACCCTACCCAAAACTATGAACACACATAAAGAAAACAAATCTATGCCATACCCACAGCTCCCTAATGTGGGCTGATGGAAAACTAACCTATGTGAATTTTCCATATCATCCCCACAAGCTGTCAATATGGCGAATAGTCCCTTTCTAAGCCTGGTTCAGATAAATGTTAATTCTAAAATGAATGTAGTGGGTTTTTACATGGAGTCCACCTCTCACCTGGTCATCTTTTAATTTTTTGTCTGTTCTCAAGACAGGGTTTCATGTAACACAGACTGGCCCCTGACTGCCTATACATAAAAGATGACTGTGCCCATCTTTAAGAAAGTAGACTTTCTTCTGGTTACCCTCATTTTCTTGAATCCTGCCACTTGTCTGCAGAGAGCCCTCTGTATCTCGGGACACAGAACTAGAAAGACTGGAAAATTGGAGAAAATTGCCTCCTTTGAGTGTAGGAAAGTATCAGCTGGCTGGTTGGTACCGGGAAAGTATATGTTTGAGGAGATAAAATTGGCCTTGGTGCTCAGGGCTCAAAGCAATTTGATTTCCAAATGAGTTTTAGCCTTTCCATGTTGTTCTGAAAAAAAAGATGGGTTTTTTTAAAACTAAAGCTTGAGGGCTCAGTGAGAGGGGGTTCACTCTTGAGATGGTTCCTGTTTCTCCACTGCTTTTAGGAGAACATAGGTTTCAGTCAGTGCCAGGAACCTTGGAATGAGAGAGAGTGAAGGTGGGCCCGAGGCGTTCATTCCTGGCTGCAACAGCTTTTTCTATGAGCACAGTGACTGCACAAAAAGTGACCAGGAAAGATGGGGTCAATGCAGTCAACTTGTTTCTTGCTGTGTCTGTTAGTTCCAAAATCCCTGACCAAGGCAACTCAAGGAAGGAAGGATTTGGATTCATAATTCAAGGGACAGCCCGCCATAACAGGGAAGGCGCTGAGACAGGAGAGTAAGGCAGATGGAGAGTCACACTGCATCTGCAAGCAGAAAGCAGAGAGAAGTGAACATTGATCAACATAGGTTTCTATTGCTCTATAAAATACCATGACCAAAAACAACTTGGGGAGGAAAGGGTTTATTTTCCTTCCATATCCACATCACAGTCCATCAGTGAGGGAGTCAGGGCAGGAACTCAGGCAGGGTCCCAGAGACAGAATCATGGAGGAATGGAACCCACTGGCTTGCTTCTCAAGGCTTGCCTAGCTTGCTTCTTTATATAACTCAGGACTCCTGGCCAGGTTCATCACCTCCAATATCACTCATTCATCTAGAAAATTCCCTACAGACTATCCTGCAGGCCAATCTAATGGAGGCATTTTCTCACTTGAAGACTCCAGATGACCACAGCTTGTGTCCAGTTAATAAAATCTACCCAGCACACTGGCACTCAGCTCCATTTATCTTTTTATTCAGTCCAGGATAACAGACTATCCACAGTTAAAGCAGGTCTTCCCACCCCGATTAACCCAGTCTAGACAGCCTTTCACAGACATGCAGAGGCTTGTACCCTTCTAAGTCCAGCCACAGTGGCAATAAGTATTAAGTATCTCACTGCCTAGTGACCAGATGGACATGATAAGAGGGATTATATGAAGTCATAAAGTGAACATTGAAACATATCTTTGTGCCATCTGGTAGACCTGTGATGCAAGCACCAGGTCCTTGTAGCATGTGTTTATGCAGACAAAGTTGACTGTCTTTCTCTTCTGTTGTCATCTTTATGACCCCACCTATTCTCTGGAGCAGAGATCCTTGGTGTCCCAGCCTCAGCAGGCTAATTATTCTCCTGGTGTCAGATGCAGTCATACCTGACACACCTATCCTCCTTCAGTGTCTACCTATGGGCACAGTTCTCCCCCATGTAGCCTTTGTATTTGAGAAAAGCTGTCAGTCTGATCACCTTCCTCCATAACTTCCTGTGAATTCCTCTTTGCTTCCCACAGGAAAAACACAGAAAACACTAATATTTGGTATTGGTGGCAATGCAAAAAGCTCAGTTGCCACATTACATTTCTCTGACTCTATTTCAATCTTCACTAAATGAGATGGGCAGGGACTTTTATCTTTAGAAGCTAGAAATATATGAATCAAAGAAGTTAAATGTGATGTGTGTGTGTGTGTGTGTGTGTGTGTGAGAGAGAGAGAGAGAGAGAGAGAGAAAGAGAGAGAGAGGGAGGAGAGAGAGAGACAGAGCTCATAACTATAGTCCCAACACTCAAGAAGATGGGGTGCAGAGTTGCCACCAGTTCAAGGCCAGCCTGAGCTACAGAATAAGAAGTTGTCATTTTTAAAAAGTACCTTTTTTCAGACTTGTCCAGATAGCCTGTGTTCTCCTGCTTCAGTATACCCTCCTGGGTTTTCTTTCTTCCTCTTCCCCAAACCCCACCACACCCTCTCCTCAATATGGCCTTTGCCACCTCCCCTGGTGGACCACCATCCTACCTCTCCCAAGGCTTCCTGCCTTCACTTCTCTCTCTGTCTGAAAATGTCTTTATAAATTCCCATTCACTCTTCATGGATTGACCTCAAATCAATTCTCTCTAAACTTTCCAGTTTAGAGTTAGTTGCAAAGGCCAGACCTGTGATGTCCCTTCTGTGGCACCTAGAGGGATATCTAAATCAGGGAGTGACCAGCTGAACTCCTGAATGCCACCTCTGTTGACTCCCTGAAGGGCTCAGAGTCTGCTGCCATACCCTAACATTGGCACCATGCCCCATGGACCCTGCTGCTGGCAATATTTAGTTAATGATTCCAGTACTTCTGACCCCGGAGACTAGTGTGGGCCAATAGTCTGTCACCAAAGATGCACTCTGACTCTATCTCTGGTGAGTGTACTTTCCTGGGAAATTTAAATTTCTGCTACAGCCCATACCTACTGGTTGATGTATCTCTTTTTTGCATTACAAAGGCCTTTTTGATCTAGGGAAATATATGTTTGTGGATTGTATATGTTCTGTATATGTATATGTTCATACATTTTTCTTGAGAAAGGGGATCCCAGATGAGATTTCTGTTCTATTTCCCTTCTCAGCATGAAGACTGATTTTATATGGGACATTAAGCATTTGTTTCAATAACATGGAGACTCTAAGGACCTCAGCATCTCCCCAGCCCCTCATTCTCCTCCTCACTGGAGTAGATGAATAAATAGGCCCACAGGTAGGAGACAGGGATGCTGGTCCTTCTTCAGGGCAATCTCTGAGTCAAGGACAGGTGGCTTTCCACATGACAATGTGTCTAGCCTAATAACAACAAAAGTGTTTTTCAGTCCAGTATCCCTCAGACTTTTAATTGCACCCAAATTAAGTGGCTGAGAACTCAGATGAGTCTTAGTATCCTGTAGCCATTTGGGCAAAGAATGAGATATACCTTGGTATCTTTTCTACAGTGATTCTCAAAAGGCACAGGAGAAAGAAAGCCCCATTATCCTTCACACGGTGACCCTCACTGTTAGTATTTATTGCCTCTATTAAATTATCTCACATACTCCTTAACTATGGCAATCTGCAAGAGCCTAATTAATTATCATTGACATCTTCCCAAATATGGATCTCCTTCTTAATTAATTCTCCTTCTTAATTCTCTCTGTAATTGAGCAGAACCCCCTTGGGACTACGGGTCTTCTACCTGCACCTACATTTATGGTTAGGTGGCTACTATTTCCACCTCTTACCTTCATTGTTAGCTTCTCCAGAGCCTTGACTACATTGTGGTAATTATATTTCACTCATACACCAGACTTTCTGGCCTGTAATAAAATCTTAATAAGTATTAATTGATTTACTGACTGAGTCAGTAAGTAAGAAGCTGCATCTGTCTTTGTTCTGTTTCTTGATGTTATAATAAAATGTTCCAACAAAAGCAACCCAGGGGACAAAAAGAGCTATTTGCCCACAATTCCAGAATACAACTCATCATTGCAGGGACATCACAATGGCAACAGCTTGGGAGAAATGGTCATAGCATATGCATATCCACAGTCAAGAGCAAAGAGCAATACATTTGTGCATGTTGCTGCTCAACCCACTTTTTCCACTGCCTAGGGAATGGTAACACCCATGGTTGGCAGGTCTTCCCACTTCAACTAACATAATCAGGATAATCTACCATAGACATGCCAACTTATGGCTCTCTTTTATTAAGACTCCTTGCTCAGAAGATGCAAGATTGTGTCAAGTTGACAGTTAAAACTAACCAGCAAAGTCTCTGTGGAAAAGTCCGTGAGGTCAGCTACATTTCTAGTTGACTGAGGACATCTTAGGCTTTCTGATGCTTAGCACTAAGACATTCTTCATACATGGGTAATAGCAGATGTGCACCCAATTGCATTGCTTCAACTAGCAGTCTCTCATGGAGTATAGGGATGACACTTCCATGCCATGACACATGTATTGCTCATCCTTTCTCTACTAAGCCAGGTGTGGTGCACATTCTTGCAATCGTACCACTTGGTAGGTGATGGAGGCACTTGAATTGAAGGCCAATCTGAACTATGTCTGAATGGGGTAGGTACACTGGCTGGAGATTCAGCTCCCAGTCAGGACATATCTCTGTGACCTTCAGTCTTTGCAAGGTGTGAAATCAGGAAGTAAGTTGCTTTTCTTTGCTTCTCTCAGCTTGAATTATTAGGCATGGTTTTCATCAGCTAGCGACTGGCATAACAAATATGCCATAGGTTGGACATATGTGCCCCAGAGATCCATGTGTTAAGGATTAGGTACTATTGGAAGCTTGTAAGATCTTTCGGAAGTGGCACTTGGGGCTGGAGGGATGACTTAATACTTGAGATCACTTACTTCTCCTTTAGAGGACCCAAGTTATGTTTCTAACACCCACACTGAGAAGTTCACGACTCCCTTTAACTTCATCTTGAGGGGATCTGATATCCTCTTCTGATCTCCACCCACACCCTCACTCACACACACATACCCCTGCCCTCAGGCACACATAAACATAAATACAAGCATAAACTAAATCTTAAAAGAAGTGAGACATTATGGGAATGTTATGTCCTTGAGGGAGATAGTGAGGTCTCTGCCCCTTATTCTTTCTGTCTCTTCTGTGAGGAAATGTTTTCTTGGCTATGCATTTCAACATTGACACCCTATTGTCCCATCCTGTAGCAGACATCAGAGCCTAAAAGCTATGGACTGAAACCTCTGGTACAAGACAAGGTTAATGAGAATGGGAAGAGGGGAGGAACATCAAGTTCAACCCTCTGCCTCTCCCAATACTATGTCCTCTTCCGTCCCCGTGTTTTCCATTTTTTGCTGCTCATGTATGCATCAGTATGGATACATGAGCATGATTCACCTACCAGGGATCACACCCATAAAGAAAACTGACTTCCTTTCTCTAGCTCCTACCAACTGTCAACAGCACCTCAGCTAGGAGCTAAATCTACATAGGTCCCATGCCTTCCTACCCTTTTACTGCATCTCAAAGTGATGAAAAACTGATAAACTGACATTCTTTTTGAGCATCTCTCTAAAGGCATCTATATACTGGCCAGAGCTCAACATAGAGCTCCTTATTAAGTAAAGATCAGGTTCTAACAGGGCGGGATGGGCTGTATTTTAACAGGCATGGTGGAATCAGGAGCTATCTATGACTGACAGGACAGTGGCACCGGTGTTCTCCTCTCCTCCCACTCTCATCAGCCATATACCACTCTGTTCAAGGTGCTCTGTTTGCCTGTCAGTCTGTTCCAAGCCTGGCATCCTGAAGGTCACAGCAGAAGGGCTGAAGGTGAGGGGTACATCTGTCAGCAGCCTCTCGCAGCCTCCCGAGACCCTAGGCAGCCAAGTGGAGTGTGAACACTCCTCTTTCTAACACACACTCTTGACTGATTTCTGCTGCTTTGTTTATTTTTATGTTATGTCTGATTTCTTCCCAAATATGTCTGAGAATCACATACTGTAGTTGAAATTTGTATTGACCAACCCCTAAGGATGAATAGATAGGATGAACAGAATATTTATGACATTTTATAATAACAATAACAATAACAACAACAACAACAAGATGATTAGCTGGAAGATTTGGGTGAGTTTGGCATTGTCTTCTCTCAATTTTTTTTATTTACTTTTATTTGTGTGTATCTGTGTGACTGACTGCCACATACATGTGTGCAGTGTCTATAGAGGCCCAAACCAGATGTCAGATCTCTTAGAACTATGGTTACAGACAGTTATGATCTGGCAATGGTTGCTGGGAACCAAACTCAGTACTCTGGAAGAGCTATGGGTGCTCTAAGTAGCTCAGCCCCTGGCTTTGTTTTTAATCTAATACTCTGGGTATATTTTATATATATATATATATATATATATATATATATATATATATATATATATATATATATACTAACTTGGGGGATGATAAGTTTTAACTTAAAATTACTTTTGTAATATATTATTTGACTAATTCTATGAGATTTCATGTATGCATGCAATATCTTTTGATCCTATTCACCCTTCACCTCCCCAGTCTTATGTCATCTTTTTACCCTCATATTTTCCAACTCATGCTGCCCATACATGCATAGGATAGAGCTATTCACTGGAGCATAGATGACCTACTATGGGCCACACCTTTAAACAAAGCTGACTCCCTTTCTTTAGCAACTGCCAGCTGTCAACAGACTACACCTAGGAGCTAAGGAGAATTCTACATGGGTCCCACCCCTTCCTACCCCGTTGCTGTCTCCAACTCCCACTGAATGTACAGTATAAATCTGAGTTCAGTTTCCAGCACCCCACTTGAGCAGTTTACAACTACCTGTAACTTCAGCTCCGGGAGATCTGATGACCTCTTCTGGTCTTTGTGGACACTCACATACACATGGATTATATACATGTAGACATATACACACAACCACATCACATAAATAAAAATAGAAATCTTTTTTTAAACTTTATGTTGGGTTAAGATCTCAAAATAGATCAAGTAGATTGAAAATAAAATTAGAGCCCACTGTGTCACTGGCCAGTGAGTATTAGGAACAATGGCCACATTAGCATCCCCTGAATCCCATCTTTAAGCTATTAAAAGCTTTTCTTCCTAATTACTCAGATCCCAAGACAGTGCTTGAAAGGAAACACATGGTGGTAAACACTAGAAGTCTCTATTTCCTTTTGGCTGTCAGGAGAGTCTGCTTTCCCTCTGATTGTATCCTTGTCTTCAGCTGTCACCTCCTGGCTCCTCTGGATCACAACCACATAGAGAGAAACAGATCAACAAGAGTGCCATGTTCCCACCCACCCCACGTATACACTTGATAGACAGAATGACAGGGTAAAGCAAGGATACAAGACCTACTGTGAATGGAATGACTCAAATTTTAAACCAGCACATTAGGGTGTGGCAATTTAATATTCTTCCAGGCATGGAGGAATGCAGAAGAAAGGATCAGAATGGAGGGCCTTGGAACAGAACAAGGAAGCTCCTCTTTTTGTGTGTTTGTTAAAAATATTTCACTGGTGTATCTTCTCGTGGCTTTCCCTCTGGGTTAGTAACCTCCTTTCTTTTTTAGTGGACCAATCAATCATCACTCAAGACAGTCCCTCACAGACACGACTACAGGTCAATCTGATCCGGGCAATTCCTCATTTATGGTTCCCTCTTCCCAGATGACTCTAGGTTGTATCAAGTTGACAGTAAGGCCAGCACAAAGAATAAAAATTCCACAACTACAACATGAAGGAGATATGTTTTTAAAAAGAAAAAGTAAATGAGAGAGGAGGAATTGGAAGAGGATGAAGAAAAATAGAAAAAGGAAGGAGGATGAGGCAGGTGGGTTACATGTACCTGAAGGATATGTTGATTTCATAGGAGTTTCAGGGAATTTAAAGATGTGGGTGTCCTGGGATATCCAAAGTAGACTCCCCACTCCTCTTCTCATCTCTCTTGCTTTTTCTTGCTTCATCTTAGCTTACCCTATCCTCCCCTCTACCCCCCAGCTCCCAACTGTGGACAATATCATACCAGCAATTAGACATGCCTAAGTCTATTCTTTCTGGCTGGTGGCCTCTCTGTTTCTCACATGGGAAAACTGCAACTTCAAAATGTCTCCAAGCCTTTCAAGGCTCATGGCTGACTTTGTAATCAAGACTTCAAGTGTGTCTGCTCTGAAATTACAATGTAGACCCCACACCACCACGCAGTAGGATGGATCCTTGGGACACTCTTATTCTTTTAGCGTTTTGCTATGCATCTAAGGACATGTTCTGAAGATCGGCTGTAAATCACACGTAAGGATTGAGACCCACCTAGCTCTAAAGAGAATCCCAGCCAATTATACCCTGGGAGTTTATACCCATTGTCCCAACAAAAACTCACTGGCCCCTATCCGCAGCATAAACTGGAATAACCTTGGAAGCATATGTGCTTTGTAAGTCCATTAGCAACAGAAGAAGCATAGAGCTGATGTGACCATTCACTCATGGCATTCCTCTGAGGTGACATCACCTGCATGTAGCAGAAGCCACGCATATGACAGACTAACACTGCAATGACTTTTCTAAGACCCCTGAGTGCTCACATGTCAAGATGGCTTTAGGTGTGAACTGTGAAGGACACTGCAGTTGGAAAGAGGATGACATGGACCTGATCCTCAGTCCCTGCTTACTATGTCATCAGTAAGCCCAGACACGTAAGATGCAGCCAGGGATGCCCCCTACAGAAATGTATTTAAGTTGATATGAGCAACTGAGACTTAACTTGAACTATACAATATATTGCACAGAATTTTTATATTTAATTTTTTTGTGTGTATGTATGAATACTTGCATATTTGCTTATGCACCACATGTGTTTGGCATTTGGAGGCCCAAAGAGCATGTTGGTTCCCCTGGAACTGGTGTTACAGAGAGTGGGGGGAGGGGAACCTAGGTCCTCTAGAAAATGACTCTTAACCACTGACCTGCTGAGTCATCTCTACATTGTAATTTTTTTAAAGAACTTAAAAGCAGAGAATAAATTCTGTTTTAGAATCACACATGGACCAGAATGTGATCCTTAAGCCCTGTGTACAGGTGTGATCAGGGTTTTTTTTTTCTCGGCTTTTGTGGCATGTTCTGCTTTGTGGGTTGGATTCCTTCCAGTGTGGCACTGCCAGGTTCTTAGGCAGTGAGGTAAGCCACGAAGCCATGAGGGCTTTGACAGAGTTCCCATGTTATCTGCGCACAAGACTAGATCATAGAACTTCAATAAAAAGCATACTATCAGCTCAGGACCCCAAAGACCAAGTTCTCAGCACAAAGGAGATTTACTTGCCCCAGGAGAACAGAGGACAGGAATAAGGGACAAAGACAAGGAGATAGAGGATGAGGGAGAAGGGAATAAGGGAGAGAGAAGAAAAGGAGGAAGGGAGAGGGAGAACTGCTCTGGATAGAGAGGAGACAGGCAGCAATGGCCCATAGTAGAAAGCTGGTTCATCAAGGTAAAAGAGGAAATACCCTGTTGAGATGAGATATTTAATTTTAATTGGGCACATTAATTAGATGATCCAAAGGGGGCTTTTGGTTGCTGGAGCTTCAATACTTTGATAGACAGACCTTGGTTGTCAGTTTCAGGAGGAGGAAGAGGCCAAATAAAGGAATAGACCTCGATCTATTCTTTAGGAAATGCAATCTAATGGTTTTTAGCAAGGCAGAGGGAGTGTGGAAGAAAGGCAAGGCCTGCTGGAGCCATATGCTTGTCCCTTCACATTGTACTCAGCTCAGTATTAGCAACAAACTCTCGTAGTGACATATCACACAGACAACCTGGCACACAGTTGTCCTTAAAAGATGGACAGATGGACACCTTGCAGGTTCTACTCCTTGTTAACAGGGACTCCTGGGGGAAGAGGAAGCTAGGCTATTTGCTAAGAGATTCTAAGACCAGTGTTCTCCCTTTATCCTGTCTCCTCTCAGCCAGACAGCTCCATGCATGCATGCTCACGCTCACCCCACCAGCATCAAGAATAATGGTGAGAGATGGCAAGATGTAGTCCTCTCTCACGCCCTGAAGACTGCAGAGAGGATCTCTTCCTATGTTAACACAGCGAATCCCCAGATAGTAGACTGAGAGTTCAAACAAAGGGTAGCTTGTGCACCTGGAAGCCTAAAGAGTCCCATGGGGTGACATTAACATCAAAGTGGTTTCTGAACATAGCTAGGACTTTGCCTAGGGAAAATGGTTGCTGACTTAAGTAGGAGGGAGGAACTTGAGACATAAAAAAGGCCGAAGCATGTGTGGCTTATGGAATACTGATCCACACAATTGGTTTGCTTAAGGCTAAAATATTCAAAGAGACTAGCAGAAACAAGACCTCAGTGTGAGAGGGCATCAGATATTGGACTCCTTGTATAGAATGCTCCTCTGGGCACAGGGGCTCTGGAGGTCTCTGATGACCATAGAGTGAATTCACTAGGTGGTCCAACTTGCCTGCTGCTTTCTTTGGGCGAAGAGGGTAGACAGTTGGTAAGGGCTATGTTGGGGTTTGGGTGTGAAACTTGCCCACTGGCTCTTGTGTTTGAACATTTGGTCTCTAGCTGTTTTTTGAAAGTGGTGAATCTTGCTGGTGGTGAAAGTGAGTCACTGAGAGCTAGCCTTGGGGTTTGCGAGCTCAGTTCCACTTCCTGCCCACACTCTGCTTCTTGACTGTGGATATAATGTTACCAGCTGCCTCTGCTCTTGCCTTCAAGCCTTTCCCAACCATGATGGCTGTAACTCCTCCAACTGTGAGCCAAATAAACCCTTGCTCTCTTAAGAT
>LR754112.1:0-72450 GCA_902729485.2 Mus minutoides | reverse complement strand
CATCTTCTGAGATCTTCCTCAATTTCTTTCTTCAGAGACTTGAAGTTCTTGTCATACAAATCTTTCACTTCCTTCGTAAGAGTCACACCAAGATATTTTATACTGTTAGTGACTATTGTGAAGGGTGATGTTTCCCTGATCTCTTTCTCAGCCAGTACATCCTTTGTATAGAGAAAGGCCATTGATTTGTTTGAGTTGGAATCAGGTGGGTTTTATAGTTCAAAGGACAAAAGAGGGGAGTGAATGGCCGGTAAGCATTTCCCCTACTTTGCTCATGTTGCTGTGGAACTCATTAAAATGAGATCATTTGCAACTTGAAGTTTGCTGTTTTAAATCCTCCATATGTGTTGCAGAGCCCACAGGTTGGTCTGTGCAGTCAAAGTGAGAGAATGTGAAAGCAAGTTCTTTATGTGGTTAAAACAGACATTGAAGCCTGGTCTACAAAGTGAGTTCTAGGACAGCCAGGGCTACACCGAGAAACCCTGACTCGAAAAACAAACAAAACAAAACAAACAAACAAACAAACAAACAAACAAAAAACAGGCATTGAGAACAGTTCCAGACCGCCATCAGAGAACTAGGACTGCCGGGCATGGCACGCGTCACTATGTCCTGGTGCAAGCTGACTCTCACGCTCGCATCATCATCTGCCCTGACATGGATGCCCAGGGCTAGAAGGCACTCTCACTACCTTCATGGTCCTCTCACTCCTGAGAAGCCTTTGCACGATATATCCCTGACCTCCTATACAAGTAAATGTTTACTTTTAGAATTGATATATATCACAGAAAAGCCCTGGAGAGCACAGTGCTCCCTTATGCCAGCGCCCAGCTTCTCTGATGTTGCCTTCTGCATCAGCATGATGCACTTACCACAGTTAACGAATGGGACTAACTAAAATTTAATCTTTTTTCACACTTCCTTAACCTTTAGCTATTATGTTCCAACAGACACACACACACACACACACACACACACACACACACACAGAGAGAGAGAGAGAGAGAGAGAGAGAGAGAGAGAGAGAGAGAGGAATCCCATCCATAGTATCCAGATGCCTTTAATCCCCATGTCTCCCTAAGGTCTTCTTTCTGTGATACCTTTTCAGACATTCTTATTGTTATATATTATCCAGGTTGATTGCCTCTGTTAAACCCCCATTGCATTGTTGAAATAAGTCTCACTTAGCTATGGTGTATAATTGTCTTTAGGTTCTTGGGCTTGGTGCATTGTTATGGAAGCATTGTGGCTACATTCCTAAGCAGATACTTGTATGAAGTTTTCCTTTGATCTGGTATTTCTTGCTGGAACAGGCTTTATAAAATATTTTTAGTTTGTACCTGGCAGTATGTTAGTTTATTTGAAGGCTTAGTTGGCTGGCTACACCACTGTTGGTTGATAGTCTTCCCGTAGTGTGCTGGGTCCCATCCCACTGCCCTAGGAACACCACAGCTAATGATTCAGAATCTGCCCCTAACCCTATTGAAATTTCAGTAAACAAGATGGGTCGCCTTCCCCTCACTGCCAACAGAATTCACACTTTGTCTTTTGACAGTTTGCTCACAAGATTTCTAGGTATCTTGGTTTGTGTTTTATTGCTGCAAAGAATTGGTTTTTCCTTTTTAAAGTATTTTTAGCAAGGTCTGGTTACTTCAACTATTGCCACTACTTCGGTAATTTCTATGTTAAACAATTGTCAGTGATTATTTCCAAGAAATTCCCCAAGGAAATGGCCAGTGAGCCTGGGCTGAGTCAGCTCAGAAAATAATGATACTCCAAGCGTAGGTTTCTTACTACCTGTCAGGTCAAATCATTACAGACAACAGCTAGAGGGCATCAGAGGAGCCCCACACATGCTCCCTTCCCCCCTCCAGCAGCTTGTAGGCTAGCATCTTCATAGCCCCACAGCTGTAAGGATGCAAGCCTTCTAAGGAGTTGGGAAGAGGCAGATGGAAAACAAAACAAAACAAAACAAAACAAAACAAAACAAAACAAAACAAAACAAAACAACAGCTTAAAATGCCCAATGCTCTCCGATGACTGAAGATAGGTGTGTGTGTATGTGTGTGTGTGTGTGTGTGTGTGTGTGTGTGTGTGTGTGAATGTTCTTCAGATTGTTATACAAAAATCACTGTATAATTGCTGAGGTTTTGGAAAGTTCACCTTGACAATATTAGTACTGGTTTTTTAGACTTTCAAAGGTCACCCTGCGCCCTTCTGGATGTGACTCCTCCCTCTATGGGATCACATAGATTCTTCCCACAACTCTGATGCACCTGATGTTGAAGGGTACCCAGAGTTCTCTGCTTCCCAATGACACTTGCACAAACTGATAGAATATCTTAAAATTAATTTCACAAACTCCTCTGCTGCAAGAAGCGGGTTATTTGAAGATGGCAGCTTTTAAATATGTTTGAAGCTGTATGTTTTAAAGCTACTCACTGTCTCCTCTACAGTAGTGCCATTATCTGAAGAAAAAGACCCTGGTACATTTATTCCACAATTCTGGGACACCTGGTTCTGTATGGAGTAACATCCTCCTGCTGTATGCACTAGTACTTTATTTGACTAATGTATCACATTGATGATGTCACTATGGTCACATAGCTAAATTCCTCTATTTAACCTATACAACCATGGCTCCCCGAAAAAACTGCAAGATGGATCTGCACAGTCATAGACTGGCTGACCCTAGGCCACTAACCTATTTAAAAGCAATTTCTCTTGAGTTCTCTTCTATGCAGAATACTGAAGGAAACAAAACAAAATAAAACAAAACAAGAAAGCTGCCACTAGCAAAAAAAACAAACACAAAGATTCTTCCAGGCATGGCACAGGTGGAATACACCTTTAATCCCAGCACTGAGGAGGCAGAGGCAGAGGCAGGCAGATCTCTGTGTGTTTGAGGCCAGCCTGGTGTACAGAGTAAGTTTTAGGCCAGCCAGAGCTACCCAGTAAGACTGAAACTGACTATATATATATATATGAAGGTTTACAATGTGTGAGAAAAAGCAGCGGCTTTGCCTCTCGTTCTCACAGAGACACTTATGTTAGTGACAGTCTGTACTTAGGACAGAAGAAGTAGGACATAGGACACCCTGTCACTCCCAACACCCTGTAGAAGTCTCTTGGTTTGATCTGGAGGTAACTATGGAAAGGCACCATTAGAACTGTTCCATCTGGTCATTTATAACAGTAAATTCTAGCTCTCATCCCATACCAACAGGGAAGGGCAGAGCCTCCTTAAAATGCACTCTGTGAGATTAGAAATTAAAGGTCCCAATTTTTGAGCTTGAGACCACACCAAGTTCACTATAGACTCCCGAAGATGCAGAAATTGCTTTCCAAATGAACAAAGGTATCAGCTGACCTCCTGAGGCTTCTTCCCTTATGGCCTCTCAGTGTGAGCGCAAGAGGCCATGCCATATCTTCATTATCAAAAGGACTTTAAACTGAGTGATTGAAGGTTATAGCACTAATGGAATGATGGAGATTTTTTTAATGGACCTTTGTACTACTGGAAAATACTTAGAAAGCATACTCCAATAAAGAGATCCAAGAACACTCAATATACTTAAACCTTAAAGCACAGTGATACTTACAAGGAGGGATAGTGTTTGCAGACTTTGTGCTGGTGGTTTCAAAGGAATTTATGGGCATAGATTAATGGGAGTCTTCAGGCATTCTGAACCAAGGATGCACTGTGAGCACAGGTCAATCCTATGAGGGCACATCAGGCAGAAGCAGGTCTGGAAGGGTGCAGTGTATTACCACTAATTATTCACCCAGTGAGAGAAATCTGAGAGGCCCCTGGCCTAGTGTGGGCCAGTCCACAAGTGCACAGCTCCCATCTAGGAGCCACCCAGTACTCTCAGTGGGGAACCAAGGTCATTGCTAGATTATTTGTCATGATATTACATTAGAATACCCCTTTGGAACTTTCTCTTCCTGGATATAACTATTTCTTTTGGAGTAGCTTAGAATCAATTTAATATTTTCTGTGAGCATCAATGTGTTGAGGAAATTGCTGTGCTATCTAGTTTTGTCTTGATTTTTTTTTTTTTTGGTTTGGTTGGTTGGTTGTTTATTTTGTTAACTTGACTATAACTACAGTCATTTTGAAGAATGAACCTCAACTGAGAAAATGTTCCTGGCAGATTGGCCTGTGGGTAAGCCTGAGGTAAATTTTCTTGGTTGATGATTGACAGGTGAAGGCTCAGCCCATTGTAGATAGTGACAAATTGGGGTAGGGATCCTGGGGTGCATTTGGAAGCAGTCTGAGTAAGCCATGGGGAACATATCAGCAAACAACATTCCTCTACAACCTCTGCTTCAACTCCTGCCTCCTGTCCTGCTTGAGGTCCTGCTCTGACTTCCCTCAGTGATGAGATGTAATCTGTGAAGTAAAATAAACCCTTTCCTTCCCCTATTGCTTTTGGCCAAGGTATTTTAATCACACACAAGAGAACCCAACCAAGACAGAAGATGGGCTTCCTCCCTGTGCCCTGTGTCCTGATATCTAAAAGACTCTAATATCTGTGAGCTCAGCTTAGTGGAAGAAGTCCAGGGGATTTTCCTTGGTGATTTTTGCTGTGCTCTCAAGTGTTCTGTTCAGAACTCACACTAGCTTTACAGAGTGAGTGATCATAAGGAAAATGAGAGAGGCAGTAGAGGCCCCATTGTGGGTGGAGAGATGGCTCAGTGATTAAGAGCACTTGCTACTCCTGTAGAAGACCTGGGTTTGGGTGCCAGCACATAATCTGTAATTCCCTAGGATTGCCTAAGGGGTCTGATGTCTTATTATGACCTCTGAGGCCAGCAGGCATATACTTACATGTAGTCAAAACACTCACATACATAAGAAGTCTATAAAAATGTCTAGTATTGATTTATAAACTAACTGAATAGTGAGCTACACAAACATTCCATTTTTCTAACTTCTTATAGACTCTCATTGATTAGTTGTTTCGGGTGCTTTTATATTTCCAATGAAAATGGTTCAAACATTAGTCAGCAATGTCATTTTTGCTGTGCTATGGATGACCCTAATGTAACTATCATGGTAAACTATGGAGTAGACAATCTCTGGCTGTGGCTACATGGTCACCCACCATAAGCAGCTCCTTGGTGCTCCTGGGAGGAGGCAAGGAAAGATAAAGCTGACCATTCCCAGGTCTCAGAGCCCTCCAGCTCTACCTAAAGTCACAGAGTTTCTGTGTGGGCTTCTGAATTGGGTGTAGTTTTAAACATCCTTATTTAACTTTGATTGCTACATTAAGGGTGGGTCCTCCCCTCCTAGATACACCCAGAGGTGTGTCTCCATGGTGATGACACTCAGTGAAGTCAACAATGAAAATTTATCATCCATTTTCTTCGTAGTATCACTGGCAATTCTAAGATTTCTCTTCACGTTTGGTAGCCCTGACATAATACACAATTAAATCTTTGAGTGTTTGTTAGTGGAGAAAATAGAATTGCAAGAGACAATATGTGGCTTGGCACTCATTTACATTACCATAAGACATTTTGGTTTATGGGAGCGACATCGTTGATGGAGAGGTTAGTGAGGTGAGTGATGTTACACCTTGAGGTGATTCCTCCAGTGACCCCTCACATGATCTAAGCCCCACCTCCTATTATATTTGCCATCAAAATAAGAACCAGCAGTGACTAGTTCCACTGACTAAGCAAGCGGTCTTGTGGTCCAATTAGAATTAACTGGGAACCTGACCTTCAACATATACCCCATCCAAACTGTAACAGACCCAAAGTGCCCAGTCACTCTGCCCCTCTGCCCCCCGTCCCTGATGGGAAACCTCACATCACTGAACACTTTAGAACAGAAATCAGATGTGATGGGAAGAAAGTAAAATTGTATTTCCTGGCCAATAAAATAAAATATTGATTTTCTGATGAACTCTTGCATTTTCTAGATTCAACTTCATTAGGAGTATCTGTTGTGTTTGCTGCATGTAGATACATCAAAACCCAATGGCATGAGTGGGGCAGGTATCAGAAACACACACCCAGGGCTACAGTGTTCTGGAGTGCTAGGGGTTAGTGAGGTCTTTCTTTGTTTCCCTCCCTCCGCTAACGGGGCCTGGTATATAGGAATTACCTCAGAAAGACCTAATGTTCAAGTTGAAATTGTGGTGTGCTCTCTGCAGAGCTGAGACAGATGTGTCCAAATATTTTCTGGAAACAGAGAGACCCCTAGGGACCTACTACACACTTGAGCAGGCCAGCACTCACCATGGTGCCTAGCCCAGGCAGCAGCTGCCACAGCAGTGAACAGCAGACAACAGACAGGCTCCTCATCTACAGTGAGGAAGGAGAGCTGACTGCTAAGCTTGCTCTCTCCTCAGCAGTCTGGGACCCCACGTGGTGCTGCCCACTTTCAGGGGTCTTCCCACCTCAGTGAAACTTCTCTGGAAACAGCCTCAGAGACATATTCGAAAGTACACCTCCTGTCACACAGCCAATCAAACAAGCCTTCAGAAGAGTGGAAGCCCAGCATGGGTGGGTCTTGTTCTGCAAAGTTAGATATTATAAAACAGATTATGTTTTCCAGGTTAGAGTATGAACAGAAATGTCCATGATCTGACTAAAGTTACACAGTTATTTGCAATTGTGGGAATTTTCAGAGTAGGCATCTATTTCAACATTTTTTTTTCTACCTCTGATGAGAAAATGAATCCAAGGGCTTCTTCACTTACCATGGTCACACAGACCTGTGACTACTGTGAAGCAAGTCTCACAGTTCTTAGAGCCTTGGCCCCAGCACTCACATCTTTCAGATTGTTGATGTTTTCCCTTGACTGAGTACATGTCGGTCATCAGCAGATCTTAAGCAGGTCAAAGCCAGAGTGAAGGATGCTATAGTCAGCTCTGAGCTCCAGGACAGAAGTTAGTCTACATCAGCTCCCTAACACTACCACCAATCAGAAGTGGTGGCAGATGGCAGCCTGGGAGAAGAGATGCAGATGCCTGAAGCCATTCACATGGTTTGATAAGCAGATGGCTATAAGCAAGCCACATACCACGGGAGAGACCCACCTCAGACAAAGTCTCATGTGTGACACCTGCCAACACTCTCTGAAGGGCACAGCCCACTTGGCCCACCATGTCATCAGGCACTTTGAGGCTTGACAGACACGAATGAGCAAAGCAGGGGGGGATAATTATCCCCCTCTCGGAGCCTGCCTCCTTCCTTCTGCAGAGTGAGAGCTGCTAATGCTCAGTCTCTTGGTTTTCCACCCCAATGCCTTAGCCACGGTATTCTGGACAGATACCCTATGTCCTGCAGAGCTGCCAGCTTTCTGCCTCTTGCATGTGTGATTATTCTGTGTCTTTGGGAAGAAGTTGTGCCAAGGTGAGCTCCTTCATGATTCCTGCCCCAAACTCTTCCAACGATGTTCTTCACATCTTCCCTCATAAATCAAACCATGAAGGATATGTGATAAAAGTCCCTGAGGCCCATGCTCATAGATCTCAGTGTTGAGGTGCAGACCTGGCACCTGCCTCTCTCTTTACAGAGACTCTCACTGGGCCAAGTTCAACTCTATTGCTCTTGTCTTTCCACAAAATACATTCTTCGGAGCACCAAGAGCTAATGCAACCTGATCCTGAGACACTCATAATAATAGGGTTCCGGCCAAATTCCTCTGACTCCCAATCCGAATTGGGCTTCCAAGTGATCCAGTCTGTTTGTCAAAGCTTGTGCATTTCCAGAAAGCAGAAAATTATAAACAGTGTAAATTTAGGCAAGTTAGTATAAATTAGTCTGTCATCTTTCTTTTTCTCACCTTGAGTGATAGGAACTGTGTTCTGCCTGCTCTCCCCTTTTCCCCCAAATGATCTTTAACTGTAATATTTTCTCTTGTTGCTTCCTAAACTATCTGGGCATTAAACTGCACTGCTGCTGACATCATCTATGATGCCACAGGGTTAGTGACCATTGCATCACTGCTGATGTCATCGATGATATCATGAGGGTGATGCCATCCACATTGAACCCTACAGACTATGATGTATCAGATCTCCTTGATAGTTCTAGAAAATTCTAAAGACCTATGCCATGTTAGGCACTGTTGAAGTCATCAAAAGTGATATTTTGCTCATGGATTGGCAGGATTACAATAGTCAAAATGGCTATCCTGCCGAAAGCAATCTACAGATTCAACGCAATCCCCATCAAATTCCCAACTCAATTCTTCACTGAGATAGAAAGGGCAGTTTTCAAATTCATCTGGAATAATAAAAAACCTAGGATAGCAAAAACTATTCTCAACAATAAAAGAACCTCTGGGGGAATCACCATGCCTGACATTAAGCTGTACTACAGAGCAATTGTGATAAAACCTACATGGTACTGGTACAGCAACAGACAGATAGATCAATGGAATAGAATTAAAGACCCAGAAATGAATCCACACACCTATGGTCACTTGATCTTTGACAAGGGAGCTAAAACCATCCAGTGGAAAAGGGAAAGCATTTTCAACAAATGGTGAACCGCTGGCGGTTATCATGTAGAAGAATGGGAATTGACCCATTCTTATCCCCTTGTACAAAGCTTAAGTCTAAGTGGATCAAATACCTCTACATAAAACCAGAGACACTGAAATTTATAGAGGAGAAAGTGGGGAAAACCCTCGAAGGTGTGGGCACAGGGGAAAGATTCCTAAACAGAACAGCAATGTCCTGTGCGGTCAGATCAAGAGTTGACAAATGGGACCTTATAAAGTTGCAAAGCTTCTGTAAGGCAAAAGACACAGTCAACAAGACAAAAAGGCCACCAACAGATTGGGAAAGGATTTTTACCAATCCTAAATCTGATAGGGGACTAATATCCAACATCTACAAAGAGCTAAAGAAGCTGGACTCCAGAAAAACGAATAACCCCATTAAAAAGTGGAGTACAGAGCTAAACAAAGAATTCTCAACTGATTAATTCCGAATGGCTGAGAAACATCTGAAAAAATGTTCAACATCCTTAATCATCAGGGAAATGCAAATCAAAACAACCATGAGATTCCACCTCACACCAGTCAGAATGGCTAAGATCAAAAATTCAGGTGACAGCAGATGCTGGCGAGGATGTGGAGAAAGAGGAACACTCCTCCATTGCTGGTGGGATTGCAAGCTTGTACAACCACTCTGGAAATCAGTCTGGCGTTTTCTCAGAAAATTGGACATTGTACTACCGAAAGATCCTGCAATACCTCTCCTGGGCATATACCCAGAAGATGTTCCAACTGGTAAAAAGGAGACACGTTCCACTATGTTCATAGCAGCCTTATTTATAATAGCCAGAAGCTGGAAAGAACCCATATGTCCCTCAACAAAGGAATGGATACAGAAAATGTGGTACATTTACACAATGGAGTACTATTCTGCTATTTTAAAAAAATGAATTTATGAAATTCTTGGGCAAATGGATGAATCTAGAGGACATAATCCTTAGTGAGGTAACCCAATCACAAAAGAAGTCATTGGATATGCGCTCACTGATAAATAAATGAATGTTAGCCCAGAAACTTAGAATACCCAAGATACGATCTGCAAAACACAAGAAAATCAAGAAGGAAGACCAGTGCGTGGATTCTTCATTCCTCCTGTGAAGAGGAAACAAAATACCCATGAAAGGAGTTACAGAGACAAAATTTAGAGCTAAGATGAAAGGATGGACCATACAGAGACTAACCCACCGGGAATCCATCCCATAATCAGTTACTAAACTCAGACACTATTGCATAGGACAGCAAGTGTTTACTGAAGGGACCCTGATATAGCTGACTCCCACAGAAGTGGATGCTCACAGTCATCCATAAGAGGGAGCACAGGGCCCACATTGGAGAAGCTAGAGATCGAACCCCAGGAGCTGAAGGGGTCTGCAACCCTAGAAGAGGAACAACAATATGAACTAACCAGAACCCCCAGAACTCGTGTCTCTAGCTCCATATGTAGCAGAAGATGGCCTAGGCGGCCATCATTNAAAAGTGATATTTCTACCATGCTTAACACTAAAAACTGTATGTATGTGTATGCACATACATATAATAAGTCATTTTAGGTAGATATAAGATAATATGATTTTCTATAGCTTTTCCAAATATCTTTCATGTTAGTCTACTTCCAATATCACCCAAAGGTCTCACGCTCTAGTTCTTCCCACCACAATGGCTCCAATGAGGGAGTCTGAGCTGAGGGGAAGAGACAGCATACCTCTAAGGATTCTGCTTGAGGCTTCTTTCTCTGCCTCTTCGTGACAGTCAGTCTATGGTGGGGCCTGACACAGATTTCAATGTACAGATTCCAAGATAAAGTTTTTCTAGCCATCATCTGTCTCTCTTCTCCTCACCAGCTATCCTTGTTAAAAAAAAAAAAAAAAAAAAAAAAAAAAAAAAAAAAGTCCCCACACGGCCATTAGTTGTTGCTGGTAACAGTTGGCTTTTTATCATGCAATTACTCAGGATGTAATAATGGATACCGTGTGTGGGAGCCCACAGAACATAACCCACTATTTCCACAAAGCCACAACCCACATTTCATCACAGATGGTCCAGCCTCTACACTCAGAGGAGTGGAGGTTGCCAGATGCAGGTGGCTGCAAATGCCCTGAACCTGGAGGGCCCAATTTCTAAACACAACCTCATCTGGGTCAAGATGAGCATGGCTAAGCCTCCTGATTCATTCTAATTCTCTAGATCCCACAGAATCACAGTGTGTACTTCCCTACAAGCCGTTCCAGCACAATGTTAAGATCTAAGAGCTCTAGAACCTGAGGGAGCACCTGAGTGCAGACCATTCTGGCATGGTCTTCCATGGTGATGGTGATGCCTGTTTCTCTACCCACCTCTGGAGGCCTGGCTGCTGAACCTTCTCTTTCAGGTTCCTCTTGTAGGAACAGGCAGCTGGTGCTCAGATATCAAGGATCTTGATTAGAGCCATGCTATCAGGACTGAAAGAAAATTAGCCTTTTAAGCCAATGTTGCCAGCTTCAGACACTTTTGTGATGTAAACTACAAAAGGAGAAGGAAGAGGAAAAGGAAGGGGGGAGGAGGAGAAGGAGGGAGAGGGGGAGAAGGAGGGGGAGGGGGAGGAAAGCCAAAAAATAAAAGATGATTTTAAAAATTGCTTTAGAAACTTGTGTCTCCACCAGACCAAATTAGACGTGTAGCCTTGCTTCAGAACTTCAAACTGTGAGCTTCTGAAGCATCTTCATGCCCTAAACCAGATGTCCCCATGAGAGACAGTCACCTAGTCTCCATCCCATGGACTTTTCTGCTTTACCTGGACACCAGGGCTGGATGCCCAGAACCTCCACTTACTTCCATGTTCTTCCAGTCTCATGGTAACCTCACAGCCTGGCAGCTCCACGCAGCTCTCAGCTCAGTGCAGCTCAACTCTATGCACAGGGCTCTTGCCCCTCTCCAGCTGTCTCACAGTCCCAGGACATGGAGTCCAACCCAGTTTATTTTCTATTCATTCTCTTTCTTTGTCTGGGGTGTGTGGGGTGCTGGAGATTAAACCCTGGGCTTCACATGTGCTGCATCACTAAGGTATATCGCTGCTCCTTTCTTTCTTCTTTCTATTTTAAGACAGGACCTCACTAAGTTGCTGGCTCAGAACTTGTAATTCTCCTTCCTCAGCTTCCCAAGTAGCTGGAATTATAGGCTTTGCCCAACCAACCCTAGCTTCTCCTCCCCCCCTTTTAAAATCAAAAGAGCTTACAGAAAAAGAAAGAAAGAAAGAAAGAAAGAAAGAAAGAAAGAAAGAAAGAAAGAAAGAAAGAAAGAAAGAAAGGGGGAGAGAGGGAGGAAGGAAAGAAGGAAGGAAGGAAGGAAGGAAGGAAGGAAGGAAGGAAGGAAGGAAGGAAGGAAGGAAGGAAGGAAGGAAGGAGAAAAGGAAAGAGAAAGAAAGAAAGAAAGAAAGAAAGAAAGAAAGAAAGAAAGAAAGAAAGAAAGAAAGAAAGAAAGGGAGGGGGAGAGAGAGGGAGGAAGGGAGGGAGGAAGGAGAGAGAGAGAAAGGGAGAAGGAAAGAATGGAAAGAAAAAGAAAGAAAGAAAGAAAGAAAGAAAGAAAGAAAGAAAGAAAGAGAAAGAAAGGCAGGCAGGCAGGCAGGCAGGCAGGCCTGGGAGATGGCTCAGTAGGGAAAAGGTGCTACCAAGCCTGACAGTCTTAAATTTGATCCCCAGCGCCTACATGGTTGAAGGAAACAACAGACCTCCACAATGTGTCCTCTGTCCTCTGCTGGTATATTGTAGTACACTTATGCCCCCCTCCCAAACTAACTAAGTAAATAAATATAATGAAACTTGACAAAGATAAGTCAGTGCAATGTGTGCCCATACCTACAACATGGCTGCATCTCCTAGTAACCAGCACCTGTGACCTGCAATGCCTTTATCTCAAGCTGAGTCAGTTATCAGTATCTTTGTGAAATGTTTGAGTGTCAATTCCAGCAGGGTTTCCACTCTTCTCTGAATGCACATGCATCCCAAGAAGCTCTTTCAGAAGGAAAAGAACAGGATCACATCTGGCAGAAGTACTGTGACCCTTGCTGTCTGTCACTGGAGCCTCAGATATATGTGATGTCCTTACTCATTCTCCAAGCATCATCTACAGATTGATGTAAGGATCCCAGCTATAGACGATTGCATCTCTTATGTGTATGCTGCAGCTTCTCCTTACCTTGAAAGCAGGTTTTTCTGATTAGGCCAGTCACATGGAATTTTCCTCCATGGGTTTGACTGACAACTTCCATCAACTGACAGGCAAGTTAGCAGTGACTGCTTGTACACTACTAGGAACAAGTAGGCTGAAGAGATGACCACCAAATTTTCCATTATAAATGTTTTGTGTGTTTGTTTGTTTGTTTGTATGGCATGGTGACATATACCTTTAATCTCTACACATAGGAGACTGAGTCAGTGGGATTGTCTAAAGTTATAGGCATGTCTTTGACTATAAAAGGAGAAATTGTCAAAAATGATAGATTAAATTTAAATTAATACATTAGTTAACCAATAAGATTGGCCTTTTGTGACATAATATTTGGTATTAAACAAACATCCTGTCAACTTTTCACCAAACAAGGCTACTGGTTTGGATGAGCAGAATCTATAAAAGGCTTGTGTGTTGTAGATGTGATCAATCCCTGGCTGGGAGATCTAGCCTTTGAGAGGTGATCAGATCACAAAGCCTTGAACTGATAAATTAGTGCTTTGCTAGTAATATAATAGGTTGTTTTGATGAGAAGCCTAGCTGGCAAAAGCATGTCCTGGGGGAAGTGCCCTAAAAATATATTCCTGGCTCTGGGTTGTTTTTGTTCTCTGCTTCCTATGACCATGGTATTCTGCCTGACCTAAGGCCTAAAGCAGTGGACACAGTCAATAAGCCTGTGAACCAAAGTAACTTCTTTTTTTTGCAGCCATATAAAATTTTATTGTTGAGAAAATTTATATTTATCAATACTATTGTATACATTATTCATAAAGTGAAGCACTGGTTTTCCTGGCAATGAGGTCATAGTTATTAGTGACTCCATATCAAGGCATGGTTTCATAACCATTATTCTTATTTTATTTTTTATTAGATATTTTCTTCATTTACATTTCAAATGCTATTCCAAAAGTCTCCTATACCCTCCCCCTCCGCCCTGCTCCCCTATCCACTCACTGCCACTTCTTGGCCATGGCATTTCCCTGTACTGGGGCATATAAAGTTTGCTAGACCAAGGGGCCTCTCTTTCCAGTGATGGCTGACTAGGCCATCTTCTGCTACATATGCAGCTAGAGACACGAGCTCTGGGGGTACTGATTAGTTCATATTGTTGTTCAACCTATAGGATTGCAGACTCCTTCAGCTCCTTGGGTACTTTTTCTAGCTCCTCCATTGGGGGCCCTGTGTTCCATAATCATCCATAGATGATTATGAGCATCCACTTCTGTATTTGCCAGGCACTGGCAAACCCTCACAGGAGACAGCTTTATCAGGGTCCTTTCAGCAAAATCTTGCTGGCATATGCAATAGTGTCTACATTTGGTGGCTGATTATGGGATGGACCCCTGGGTGGAGAAGTCTCTGGATGGTCCATCCCTTCATCTCAGATCCAAACTTTGTCTCTGCAACTCCTTCCATGGATATTTTATTCCCTATTCTAGGGAGGAATGAATTATCAATGTGTTGGTCTTCCTTCTTCATTTTCTTGTGTTTTGGAAAGTATATCTTGGGTATTCTAGGTTTCTGGGCTAATATCCACTTATCAGTGAGTTCATATCAAGTGACTTCTTTTGTGATTGGGTTACCTCACTCAGGATGATATCCTCCAGAAACATCCATTTGCCCAAGAATTTGATAACTTCATTGTTTTTAATAGCTGAATAGTACTCAATTGTGTAAATGTACCACATTTTCTGTATCCATTCTTCTGTTGAGAGACATCTGGGTACTTTCCAGCTTCTGGCTATTATAAATAAGGCTGCTATGAACATAGTAGAGCATGTGTCCTTATTACCAGTTGGAACATATTCCGGGTATATATGCCCAGGAGAGGTATTGCTGGATCCTCTGATAGTACTATGTCCAGTTTTTTGAGGAACCGCCAGACTGATTTCCAGAGTGGTTGTACCAGCTTACAATCCCACCAGCAATGGAGGAGTGATCCTCTTTCTCCAAATCCTTGCCAGCATCTGCTGTCACCTGAATATTTTATCTTAGCCATTCTGACTGGTGTGAGGTGGAATCTCAGTGTTGTTTTGATTTGCATTTCCCTGATGATTAAGGAAGTTGAACATTTTTTTAGGTGCTTCTCAGCCATTCGGTATTCCTTAGTTGAGAATTCTTTGTTTAGCTCTGTACCCCATTTTAATGGGGTTATTTGAATTTCTGGAGTTCAGCTTCTTGAGCTCTTTGTATATATTGGATATTAGTCGCCTATCAGCTTTAGGATTGGTAAAAATTCTTTCCCAATCTGTTGGTGGCCTTTTGTCTTATTGACAGTATCTTTTGCCCTACAGAAGCTTTGCAATTTTATGATGTCCCACTTGTTGATTCTTGATCTTACAGCACAAGCCATTGCTGTTCTATTGGGGAATTTTTCCCCTGTGCCCATATCTTTGAGGCTTTTCCCCACTTTCTCCTCTATAAATTTCAGTGTCTCTGGTTTTATGTGGAGTTCTTTGATCCACTTAGACCTGAGCTTTGTACAAAGAGATAAGAATGGATCAATTCACATTCTTCTACATGATAACTGCCAGTTCTGCCAGTACCATTTGTTGAAAATGCTTTTTTCCACTGGATGGTTTTAGTTCCCTTGTCAAAGATCAAATAACCATAGGTGTGTGGGGTCATTTCTGGGTCTTCAATTCTATTTCATTGATCTACCTGTCTATTGCTGTACCAGCACCATGCAGTTTTTCACAATTGCTCTGTAGTACAGCTTGAGGTCAGCCATGGTGATTCCCCCAGAGATTCTTTTACATTTAGTAGAGTGTTGTTCAGTTTTCACATTGGCTTTCTATTATTTATGCTGTTATTGAAGATCAGCCCTAGTCCATGGTGCTCTGATAGGATGCATGGGATAATTTCAATATTTTTGTATAGGTTGAGCCCTGTTTTGTGACCAATTATATGGTCAATTTTGGAGGAACTACCATGAAGTGCTGAGAGGAAGGTATATCCTTTTGTTTTAGGATAAAATGTACTCTAGATATCTGTTAAATCTATTTGTTTCATAACTTCTGTTAGTGTCCATGTGTCTCTGTTTAGTTTCTGTTTCCAGGATCTGTCCATTGGTGAGAGTGGGGTGTTGAAGTCTCCCACTATTATTGTGTGAGGTGCAATGTGTGCTTTGAGCTTTACTAAAGTTTCTTTAATGAATGTGGCTGCCCTTGCATTTGGAGCATAGATATTTAGAATTGAGAGTTCATCTTGGTAGATTTTACCTTTGATGAGTATGAAGTGCCCCTCCTTGTCTTTTTTGATAACTTGGGGTCAGAACTTGATTTTACTTGATATTAGAATGGCTACTCCAGCTTGTTTCTTTGGACCATTTGCTCAGAAAATTGTTTTCCACCCTTTTACTCTGAGGGAGCATTTTTTTTCAATTTTTTATTAGATCTTTTCTTAATTTACATTTCAATTGCTATCCCAAAAGTCCCCTCCCCTCTCCCCTTCCCTGCTCCCCTGCCCATCCACTCCCACTTCTTGGCCCTGGCGTTCCCCTGCATTGGGGCATATAAAGATTGCACTACCAAGGGGCCTCTCCTCCCAATGATGGCTGACTAGGCCATCTTCTGCTATACATGGAACTAGAGACACGAGTTCTGGGGGTTCTGGTTAGTTCATATTGTTGTTCCTCTTCTAGGGTTGCAGACCCCTTCAGCTCCTGGGGTTCTATCTCTAGCTTCTCCAATGTGGTCTCCGTGCTCTCTCTTATGGATGACTGTGAGCATCCAATTCTGTTGGAGTCACCTATATCAGGGTCCCTTCAGTAAACACTTGCTGTCCTATGCAATAGTGTCTGAGTTTAGTGGCTGATTATGGGATGGATCCCTGGTGGGTTAGTCTCTGTATGGTCCATCCTTTCATATTAGCTCTAAACTTTGTCTCTGAGGGAGTATCTGTCTTTATCCCTGAGGTGGGTTTCCTGTAAGCAGCAAAATGTTGGGTCCTGTTTGTGTAGCCAGTCTGTTAGTCTATGTATTTTTATTGGGGAATTGAGTCCATTGATGTTAAGAGAAATCAAAGAAAAGTAATTGTTGCTTCCTGTATTTTTGTTGTTAAAGTTGGGAATCTGCTCTTGTGGCTGTCTTCTTTTAGTTTTGTTAAAGGTTTGCTTTCTTGCTTTTTCTAGGGTGTAGTTTCCATCTTTGTGTTGGTGTTTTCCCTTTATTATCCTTTAAAGGGCTGGATTCATGGAAAGATATTGTGTGAATTTGGTTTTGTCACGGAATGCTTTGGTTTCTCTATCTATGGTAATTGAGAGTTTTGCTGGGTATAGTAGCTGGCATTTGTGTTCTCTTAGGGTCTGAATAACATCTGTCCAGGATCTTCTGGCTTTCATAGCCTCTGGTGAAAAGTCTGGAGTAAGACTAATAGGCCTGCCTTTATATGTTACTTGACCTTTTTCTCTTACTGCTTTTCACATTCTGTCCTTATTTAGTGCATTTGTTGTTCTGATTATTATGTATCAGGAGGAATTTCTTTTCTGGTCCAGTCTATTTGGAGTTCTGTAGGCTTCTTGTATGTTCATGGGCATCTCTCTCTTTAGGTATGGAAAGTTTTCTTCTATAATTTTGTTGAAGATATTTGCTGGCCCTTTAAGTAGAAAATCTTTATTTTCATCTACTCCTATTATCCGTAGGTTTGGTCTTCTCATTGTGTCCTGGATTTCCTGGATGTTTTGAGTTAGGATCTTTTTGAATTTTGCGTTTTCTTTGATTGTTGTGTCCTTGTTACATATGGAATCTTCTGCACCTGAGATTCTCTCTTTCATTTCTTGTATTCGGTTGCTGATGCTCACATCTATGGTTTCAGATTAATTTCTAGGGTTTCTATCTCCAGAGTTGTCTCACTCTGGGTTTTCTTCGTTGTTTCTATTTCCATTTTGTTCAATTCCATCCCGTTTGGTTGTGTTTTCCTGTAATTCTTTAAGGGATTTTTTTCTTTCTTCTACCTGTTCAGGAGTGTTTGCCTGTAGTTCTTTAAGGGCTTCTACCTGTTTAGCAGTGTTCTCCTGCAATTCCTTGGGGAATTTTTGTATCCTCTTTAAGGACTTCTACCTGTTTAGCAGTGTTCTCCTCTAATTCCTTGAGGGATGTTTGTGCTTCTTCTTTAAGGGCTTCTACCTGTTTAGCAGTGTTTTCCTGTATTTCTTTAAGTGAGTTATTAATGCCCTTCTTAAAGTCTTTTACCACCATCATGAGATATGATTTTATTTTATTATTATTATTATTATTATTATTATTTTGTTTTTTCGAGACAGGGTTTCTCTGTGTAGCCCTGGCTGTCCTGGAACTCACTTTGTAGACCAGGTTGGCCTCGAACTCAGAAATCTGCCTGCCTCTGCCTCCTGAGTGCTGGGATTAAAACTCATCTGATGAGTTTTTAGTTAGTTTTGAAAACTTTATTTTAATTAACAAATTATTATTTATATTCATGTGATAGATGTGATCTCTTGCTGTATGTATAAATTATACTTTATATACTAAATTTGATCTTTGGCAGTTTTATATGTGAATGTATGTTTTCTCTCACCCCTCTCACTCATGACTCCCCACCCCTGACACACACACATACTTTCTTTCCTACAGGTTCCTTTCCCATATGTATGTCTTCTTGTTTTGTTGTATGATGCTTGTCTTTAACCAGGACCGACTGCGTGGCCACCAATTTGAAGCCTGGTGAGCTCACCATTTGTTCCACAGCTGAAGTCAATGGCTGTCCAGTTCCCAGAACCCATCATTTGCAAATAGTGCAACCTCTCTCTGATCTGTGATTGACAGGCCCAGTGCTGGCAATTACAGCTGCTTGGCTTTTTGTTTGCAATGGATGGCTGTCAGTCCTGAAGATGGCATTTTGCATCTCTTTGTCCTATCTCCCAGCCCTTGCATTCTTTCTACTTTCTCTTTTAAAATGTTCTGTGATCATTAGAGGGAGTCATATAAATGCTATGCTTAGGGATGAACATTAAATCATCATTTATTCTAAGCATCTTGAAGCCATGAATTTCTATATCTACCACTGTTCTCTGCAAAGAGAAGCTTCTTTGGTTAAGGTCAAGAGGAGCATTTTACCTGTCTTTGAAACTATGAGCCTGCACATGCACATACATGCACATGCATGCTAGTGGACACTATAGATCAAAATTACAGTGCAGGAATCCCAGGAGGCCAGAGGAGGCCATCATGTCCCCTGGAGCTGGGGTTACAGGTAGTTGTGAGTCACCAGCCTGGGTGCTGGGAACCAATCTCCAGTCTTCCATAAGGGCTATGCATGCTTTTAACCACAGAGCCATCTCTCCATCCCCCTAAACATAAATATTTAGTTTGCTACCATGTGGATTTAGGTAAACCATACTCATGATTTTCTTTCAATGCATGAGCTTTAGGTGAAGCAAGTAGCATGTAAAGTCAGGTGGCAGAGTCTGTTTTGAAGAAATGGCTGAAATGTAATTTTTGGAAGATGCAAAAAAATAATTTGTTATAGCTGTTGAGTATTTTTGCCTGTCAATTTGAGGAAGGGAAATGAGGACTAAGCCCCCTCTTTCTAAGACTTCCATGCCATCACCTCTAGTTCATCTAATTACCTGAGCACTGGAGAATTCTATTGTACACAGAATACTGAGCGTAAGGACACCCTTTAAATGCAGAGAGCTGGGCTTTTGGCACAGGACAGTAACTGGCATTTGGTATTTCCCTAAGCTTTTGGTCAGACTCTCTCAGGCTCTTGTCCTTGGGACCTCTGTGAGAATGCCTTTTCAGATTTATTTCCTTGTCACTGTGATATCAAATGCATGTCCCTGTGTGATATCATCTCCCTGTTCCTGTGTGGCTTCATATCTCTCTGTGTGACATCATCTGCCTGTTCCTATGTGACTTCACATTTCTTTCTCTGTGTGACATCATCTCTATGTCCTTTTGTGACTTCATATTTCTCTCTTTGTGTGACATCATCTATCTCCCTTTCCCATGGCATCAAATGTACTTTCCTGTGTGACATCACCTCCTTGTCTATGGCATCAAATGCAATTCCTTGTGTGACACCATTCCTTGTCCTGTGTTATATCACCTCCCTGTTCCCATGTAACATTTCTTCACATTATAATTATAGGGATAAAAACTCTGGCAACATCTCATGAAGAGGCACAAAAGTTATAATCTGGAAACCCACTACATCCATCCCTGTTTTGCAGAGGGCAGGAACTGGAGAAGTAGGAGAAGCCAGGGTAGAGGGCAGGACCCAGGGTAGTTGGCAGGAACCAAGGTCAGTAGGCAGGACCTAGGGCAGAGGGCAGGAACCTAGGCAGAAAGCAGGATCCAGGGCAGTGGGCAGGAGCTGGGGCAGTAGGCAACAGCCAATGTTGAAAATCCATGTTGTCTAGGTCGTGACCAGAATGTTCCTCAATAACAAAGACCTAAAGAAATACTACCCCAAGCAGGAAATAATATGAATCAAGCTTGACTCAAAATGAAGCAGAGTTTGGAACCAAGAAAGGAAGTTGTGCTAAAAAATTGAGACGAGCATGTATTCAATGAACAGAAACTCTGGCAAGGAAATGTGAGGTCTAGATAGGGAAATAGAAGTGATAAGCAAAATGGAGGTTTCTAAATGGAAAAAGATAAATTACTGGCCTGAGAAGTTGAATTGGTTTCATTGATCCATGAATGACTATGGCAAAGGACTGAGATGACCTTGATGGCAGTCCAAGAGAAGTTATCCCAGGCAAACAGAGAGGAGGATGTGTTAAGGAAGAAGGAGATAGCTAGGTAGGAATCTGGATCCCCCATCATCCACATAGTTACTGGGTAGGCACAGGGACCATCTATACTTCCAGAGACAGGACCAATGGGTAAGCCAGCCAGGTAGACTTGCTACATCAGTGAAGTCAAGATTTAAGAGAGAGATCTTGCTTCAGTGAATAATGTAGAGGGTGATACAACAAGACTCCCTATTTGCACACATGTGTATGGGCATCTGCACATACATGCACATCTACCACAAATATGCATACCATACACACATACAGACACAAAGATAGACAGACTGGGGGCACGGGGAGAGAGAATGTGAAAATCAGACACTGGGAGGTGATATAAAACGCCCCAGTATTTATATAATTGGAAAACAAGAAGTAAAGGAGATGAATGAAGTCAGTCAAAATGGATAGTCAGCAAACATCGTTCAGGTCTGTCTCAGAAGAGACACAGTGACCAAGGCAACTTACAAAAGACAGCATTTAATTGGAACCTTACAGTTTCAGAGGGTGAATCCATGATGAGAAGCATGGGAACAGGCAAGCAGGCATGGTGCTGGAGCAGTAACTGAAAGCTTACATCCTGATCAGCAAGTTAGAGAAAAAGAGCAAACTAGACCTGGCATTGGCTTTTGAAACCTCTTAGTCCACCCCACAAACATACCTCCTCCAGCAAGGCCATACCTCCTAATCCTTCCCAAACAGTTCCACCAACTATGGGCCAAATAGAGCCTGGAAACCACTCTCAAGGGCAGACAAAAGATGCACATTTTTAAGACTTGGCATAGAGAAACCACAGAGGTCCACTCTAGAGTTCATATTTAGTGTGTTGAAACCAACACAAAAGAACCAAAAGAAGATGACAATGGGAGCCAGGAAATGTTCAATCCAATGCTGCCTTCCTGTTAGAAGCCATGTCAGCTGGAAGTGAGTGGAACAAATCTTCAAAATGATTAAAGAAAAAAAGAAAAAGAAAAGAAAGAAATTACAAAATTATCAACCTGGAAATCTGTATTTTAAAATATCTTTTAAAAATACAGGGGAAGCCAGGCGTGGTGGTGCACACCTTTAATCCCAGCACTCAGGAGGCAGAGGCAGACAGATTTCTGAGTTCGAGGCCAGCCTGGTCTACAAAAGTGAGTTCCAGGACAGCCAGGTCTATACAGAGAAACCCTGTCTTGAAAAACCAAAAATAAATAAATAAATAATAATAAAAATAAATAAATAAGTAAGTAAGTAAATAAATAAATAAATAATACAGGGGGAAAGGAGACGTTTTCAGAAAAGATAAACAAGCTTGCTACAAGTGAACCCATATAACCAGAGAGTGTAAGAAACTCTTCGAACACACAAAAAAATGGTGCTCAATAGGAACACAGAACTGTTACTAGCAACAGGCACTATCAGGAATTAGAAAGGATGAATGCAGAATAAGATAACTTCATCTTTATGACATTTCACCTTAACATATTGCAATAGGCAAAAAGAACATTGTCTTGTGGAAGGTGTGAAGCATGTTGGTACTGCGTACATGACAGCAGCAATAAAATAAGAATAGATGGGCCCTGGAGGCTCCAGAGAGTTCTACATTTCCTAAGAAGTAGAAGTAGAAGTAAGACCTACGTTACAATCACTAGGGTAGCCACAGCCAACGAGTGTAATAAAATGCAGCTAAAATTGGTAAATAGAGACACATTTGCGTTTGCTGCCAAGTCGCTTGCTGGTGCTTTTGCTTTTGCTCCTGTGTCTTCCAGGGCCTTACTCCAAATATCACTGCTCAAGCCAATGATTTATTGCCTCCTCTAAGGTTTTAAGTGTGTGTGTGTGTGAACACAATAGTGTTTTCACTACAGCTTCTTTGAGTCAGGTTTTGAAATATGGGTGTGGTGTCCTCAGCTTTGTGCATTTTTATGTAGCATTGTCTTGGCATGTTGAGGTTCTGTGTGGTTCTGTAGGAATTTATGATTTTTTAACATCTGTATAAAAACAGCATTAAAATTTGCATAGCGATTGTGTTACATCTGTAGATCAATTTGAGTCATATAGAATGAATAATTATACAGTACACCATGTTAAAATTTGTGAGATTGGGGCTTAGAGAGATGACTCAGTGGTTCAGATTGCTTACTGCTCTCTCGGGAGGATTAGAGTTTCTATCCCAGCAACCACCACAGAGATAGCTCACCACATACCTGTAACTCAAGCTCCAAGGGATCTGATGCCCTCTTCTCTCCTCTGCTGGGGCACCTGCACATACATGTTCACATACATGTACACAGAAACATGCATAAATAAAATAAAGTAAATCTGTTTTAATTGTAAGGAGCTAGAGAATGCCTTGGAAGTTAAGAAAATATGTTGTTCTTCCAGATCTGAGCTCAGTTTCAGGACTCACATTGGACCACTCACAACTTCTTACAACTACAATTGCAGGGAACCTACCACATTCTTCTAGCCTCCATTAGCATAGGCATATGCGTAGGCATACATTCACAGAGACACCCAACCATACATGCAATACACAGCCATAAACAATAAAAAGTATGTGAGATGCATCTGTTGCTACCCATAGAAGCAAATTGGTTAACTTTGATAGCATTTTTGTAAGAGTGGAAAATATTACACCAAAAACTCAGTGCTCACCTTTAAAAACCTAGAAAAAGAAAACCATGTTAAGGGTAAAGTAAACAAAACAAAAAGAGAAAGTAGCTGAATGATGAAGTCAAGTACTGAGATGGAAATGATGTCAAAATGTTAGTGTTTGCAAAAATCAATAAAACCAATGAATGTCTACAGTCTAGAGGACAAGAAGCTCATAAACTGTCCTTTCCAGACAACATTTTATCCTATGAAGTCATAAACTATCAACTTCCTAAAAAAGATAATCACATGGTATTAGGAGCAAAGTTTGTACTGCTAGAATCAAGGCAAGGGACCCCCAAATATTAGGATCCAATGTTCACAACAGTAGTGAAAGCAAGAATCCATTGGCCTGTTCTTGTTTCCAAAACAGGATGCCAAGGATTCTATGCTTTAAAGTACCTCCCTGATATGCATAGTAATTGGGTGCTCCTATCACTGAAGACTTAGGGTCACAAAGGACAGGAGCAGGGAGCACACAGGTTGTCATTGTGTGATCAGACTCCCAGGGTCTTATCCGGCCCATCCTTGTCCACTTTCCACCAGCCCAAAGCATAGAAAGATACAAGCTTCTTCCATTTCCCTGATTCTCCCTTCAAGTGTCTCATTCCAGTAAAACTCTTTTTTGAATTAGTTTTTCTTGCTCAACTGTCTTTTGCCATGAATGGGAAAATAAATGTCTTCCCATCCTACACTCTTTTTAAAATGCTACATACCTAATGGACAGTTTTCTTGAGTGACTCACATTATCAAAACAGACTCAAGAATAAGTAGAAAAATGTAAATGGCTCTGTATCAATTGAAGAACTTAAGTTTGGAACCTCAAACCTTCTACCAAGAAAACCTGAGGCCCAGAGATGTCATTAAAAATACACAAATCTGGGCTACATTTGTTTATAAAGGAGAGCTGATCCAAATACTTCCCAACTCATGTGATGAAGTCAATAATGCTCTTACGCTAGAGTCACACAAGCCAAGCTCTAGACAAAAGGAACAAAACTAGTCATCAGCCTCCATGATCCCAGATGCAAAAGTCAGAGTCAAGCATCATAAGATTAGAACCAAGACTCTGGGAAGCAGCATATTATAGCACTTGAGGTGGTCCTGTGAGTGCATCTAAAAACACAACTCACTGGATTGACAAAAACTCCCATGGTGACTTCAGTGTTGGAGGAAAAGCATTATGTAATAGTCAACAACCTTGAAACATGAGACCTCTCAACAATAAAGCAATAGAAGGTCACAGACTCAGACTCTCCCATTCAGTAGTGAAGTACCACCTCTATCTAACATCAAGAATAAGGCAAATGTGCCTCTTCAAGTCTCTGGCACTGACCCTGATATGCTGACGATGCTCGCCAGGCCTGAACAGAACCGTGTCTGCCCTGTGTTAACTGACCTGGTTTTGGAAATGAAAACCCTCTTAAGGAATCTATTTTTTAAAATGGACTATAAATAAAACTTACATTGAGGAGAGCTGCAATAATGAGAATTAATTTTATATTAATCAATAGAAATACCCAAATAATAGCTAAGTGATTATTATAGTACCATAAAAATGCTAGAGAGTTTGGGGCTGATGTATTATGTGACGATCAAAATCCATCTCCTGAAAATGACTTTAGTGTCGATATGACCCTAAGAAGACAGAAATACAATGTCTGTGGACCAGAAGAGCAAATGGTACTGGTTAGTTATTGTCAATCTGACACCAGCTGGAGTCAGTTCAGAAGAGCAAACCACAGTTAAAGGATTCCCTCAGGAAGACTGGGCTGTTGCAGAATGTATAGGACATTTTCTTGACTAATTGTTAATATGGGAGAGCCTAGTTACCATAGGAGATACCAGCCTGGGAGGTGGTCCTGGGTGGCATAAGAAGCAAGTCATGGGGAGCAAGCCAGTAAGCAGCACCCTCCATAGCCTCTGCATCAGCTCCTGCCTCCAGGTTCCTACCTTGGGTTCTTTCTCTGACCTCCCTTCATGGTGGACTATAAGCTCTAAGATGTAATGAATCCTTTCCTCCCCAAGTTATCCTTGGTAACGGAGATCATCACAGCAGCAGAGAAGTTACTAGGCACAAATATCCCCTCCTTTCCTAGTGCCATGACATCTTTGACATATATTAGTGTGAAAAGTTTGATGTGTCTACATGTAATCTAGAATCCACAGATGAGAAAAATCACAGGGCATTGCCTTTCTGAATCTTACTCATGAGCCAATATAACGATCTGCTGTTGCACCCCTGGTCAAAATACATGACATAGAGTTGAAGGAACTTGTCTTTTTAAAACACCTATCATTAAATATATTTAGAAGTGGTAAAGTGAAAGAAAAAGGACCAGACCTGCTGTGACAGCACTGGCCCTGGGGCGAGCTGTGCACCCATTGCAGCAGTGGCCTGGCCCACACTTTCCCTGGCTTGGCTCATTCTAAGTTTTTCAGAAAAGCAAGGGTATATACAGGACAACACAAGTGGGGAAAAGCAAGACAAAAGCTTTACACAACTTGACCCAAGACTTGCTAGAAATCTACAGAAACCATCACGAGGTGACATTGACAGAGGGACAGACACAGGTGATGAAATGGAAAGCCCTGAGCTAAAGCCTGCAGGTAAAGGCCAGCTAACATGGCATACACTACAGGGAGTACTGAAACGCTGTCTCAACCAAGGTCAAAGGTGAGGTTCCATATACAATGTATTTTGATCTTAGTTGGCCCAACTCTCCTTTTGTGGCCCTCACTCCTCCTTCTCCTTCTCCTCCTCCTTCTCCTCCTCCTCCTTCTCCTTCTGCTCCTCTTTGCTTTCCAGATTATTCACCTTTTTCTCTTGGATCTATTGCTTGTTTGTTTCTTTAGACAGGTTTTTGGGGTTATTGTTGTTGTTGTTGTTGTTGTTGTTGTTGTTTAAACTTATCAGACAGGTTTATTGAGCCTAGTTACCATAGGCTTCCCTACAGAGATGGTGGTTCTTAGAACAGAGCCTTTGCCAGCAAGGACAGGGTTTAAAACCACTGTTAGGGGCACTCACCTGTGTCATGAGGCACTGTTGTATCCTCCCAGATGAACACAGATTTGACTGACAGATTCACCTATTTGGGAGCTCAGTGATTAAGAGTGTGTGCTGCCCTTGCAGAGGACCTGAGTTCAGTTCCCATCTCCCACATTAGATAGCTTACAACTACCTTGAACTCCATCTTCAGAGAATCTAACTCCTCTTCTGACTTCTGGAGTTCCCCACACAGTTGCAAACATACACATAAAAGGAATCTTTTTTTTTTAATTCAGTCATTGTGAAAGGTAGAAAATGAGTAGAGATAGGTCTGTGTCAGATTAAGTGGCAAACCCTTTCTGCAGACTTCGTATAGAACTGATATGCAGCCTCCTAAGTACTTTCTAACAGAAAACTAACTCCACAGTGGGACGCCCACAGGTCCACCCTTCAGACACTGTATTCCCTACAGGCACAGATTTGTGTACACTTGTATACTATGTAGTATGTGATTTGTTATTAGGGGGTTGGTGGGTGTACATGTGGGTACAATGTACATAGGTATGGAGAGCAGAGATCCCAGGATGCTGTTCATTCTGTTATTTGAGACAGGGCCTCTCACTACACTGGAGCTCATTGAATAGGCTTCCTAGCAGTGAGTCCCAGAGAACTACCTGTCTTTGCCTCCCAAGTGCTGGGATTAGATACATGTACCTCCATTCCCAACATTTTTAAGTGGGTGCTGGGGATCAAACTCAGGATACCATACTTCCAAAGCAAGCATTTTACCTACTGAGCCATCACCCCCAATTATCAATTTTCTAAGGAAAGAATTGGAAATTAGAGAGACCAGAGTCACTGATAGTCGATGATATAGATTCAAAAACTGCCCATAGCAGAAAACTGAGAAACCCTTCCTGAGTTCCACCAGAAGATTGGAGGCAAGAGGACAGCTGACGTTCAGGGTGTGGCCACAGGTCATTTCAGATCCACGAGACTGTTGATCCCTTTGCTACCAACTGTTTTTCTCTCCTGTAGTAGCAGATTCTGTCTGCTTGGTGTGTCCACTCTGTATGCCCTACCCAAAAAAGTCCTGCATATCCTCAAACTCTGCCCACATGTGCTTTGCTGCCTGAACAGAGAAGAGGTGACTCGGGGATGAGCATCCTTGGAGCCACACTGCTGGAGCGGCAAGTAGACACTGCATTTAAAGGGCCCCTCTTGAGATAACTACACAATTCACTTCACACACATCTATCAAACACTGAAGCAGGTTTCTGGATGACTCATGTCTTTTTTCTTTTTCCCTTTTGTAGATAAGGAATTCATCTACAGAGAACGGAAAGGGAGTGTCATACTGCGGAATGTTGAAACAAATAACTCCACGGTGTTAATAGAAGGCAAAAAAATTGTAAGTACTCTGTCTAATGACCAGGATAATTTCAGAGTAATTTTTTTCCCCTCCTGCAAGTCAATAAAGCAGAAAATGACTTTAGGTTTCAAGTTTCGGTAGAGCCGAGGAAAAGCATTAACTTGTAATACCACTGGCTGAGCAACTAAAGATAATGGGAAATTGAAAGCACACTAATTTAATAAGTTGAAAGCCTGCTTTCTTTGGGGGATCCTTCCACAGGTGTTGGAAGTAAGTGTTGCATATCAAGTATAATTGAAAAATAAAGACCAAAAACCAAAGACACATTTACAGAACAATCACAGTAACACCTGCAGGATAATACTTCAAGAGAACTCTCTCAATCTTATTTAAGAACATTAAATCTCTGCCTGCTCAGGGGAGATTGACATAGGCACCATGGCAGTTTCGTGACAGAGAGCAATGGGTACAGTAGGGAGGTTATGGTTTAAAATAAGTGCTAAGCCTATCTGAAAATATTGCGTTTTCAACCAGGAAGACCTGTTTTTGGATTTGTGTGTAAAAATATGAAAAGCTGATGGAGGTTTACGGCAAGAATTGACTTTGATTATTTGTTTACAGTGGGCTCATGTTTGGTCTTATGGGAAGTGCCTTCGTGAGCCTGAAGGTTTATCATTTTCTGGCCTGCTTCCTTTGGGGAGTACAAGGAGAAAGTAAAGGTAAACACGTGAATAGTGAGAACTGGAAAATGGTGGACCGGGTCAGAGTGCTGATAAAGCAGCCGAAAGGGAGTCATGTCTGAGGAAGGATCACAGGCTGCTGGAAGGTAGGCAAGAGGACCTGTAGAAAAGGCCAGTCAGCCCTGGGAAGGCCACTGGCGAGTGAGCCTCTAGGAGTTCCACAAGTCAGTGGTGTCCAGGTCCAGGAGCTCTTCCCAGTGAAAGAAAGAAAGACTTCTTAACTGACCCCGCTTCCTGGACCCAGAGAAAGCCCTCTATACTCTTATCTCCTAGGGACAGTCAACTGTTTCATTCTCTATTGAGTTTCATTCTACTGTAAAGATACTATATCTTTAACATAGATGCATCCTACCTTTTTTTTAAAATATTTTTTATTAGATATTTTCTTAATTGACATTTCAAATGCTATCCTGAAAGTTCCCTCCCCCCTCCCCCGCCCTGTTCCCCTGCCCACCCACTCCCACTTCTTGGCCCTGGCATTCACCTGTATTAGGGTATATAAAGATTGCAATACCAAGGGGCCTCTTCTCCCAATGATGGCCGACTAGGCCATCTTCTGCTACATATGCAGCTAAGGACATGAGCTCTGGGGTTTCTGGTTAGTTCATATTGTTGATCCTCCTCTAGGGTTGCATACCCCTTCAGCTCCTGGGGTTCTATCTCTAGCTTCTCCATTGTGGGCCCTGTGTTCTATCATATAGATGACTGTGAGCATCCACTTCTGTACAAGACAGCTTTATCAGGATCCCTTAAGTAGACACTTGCTGTCCTATGCAATAGTGTCTGAGTTTAGTGACTGATTATGGGATGAATCCCCGGTGAATTAGTCTCTGTATGGTCCATCCTTTCATATTAGCTCTAAACTTTGTCTCTGTAACTCCTTTCATGGGTATTTTGTTTCCTATCCACAGGAGGAATGAAGTATCCATGCGCTGGTCTTCCATCTTGATTTTCTTGTGTTTTGCAAATTGTATCTTGGGTATTCTAAGTTTCTGGGCTAATATCCATTTATCAGTGAGCGCATATCCAATGACTTCTTTTGTGATTGGGTTACCTCACTAAGGATTATATCCTCCAGATACATCCATTTGCCCAAGAATTTCATAAATTCATTTTTTTAATAGCACAATAGTACTCTATTGTGTAAATGTACAACATTTTATGTATCCATTCCTCTGTTGAGGGACATCTGGGTTCTTTCCAGCTTCTGGCTATTATAAATAAGGCTGCTATAAACATAGTGGAACATGTGTCCTTTTTACCATTTGGAACATCTTCTGGGTATATGCCTTGGAGAAGTATTGCTGGATCTTTCAGAAGTACTAAGTCCAATTGTCTGAGGAACTGCCAGACTGACTTCCAGAGTGGTTGTACAAGCTTGCAATCCCACCAGCAATGGAGGAGTGTTCCTTTTTCTCCACATCCTCGCCAGCATCTGCTGTCACCTGAATTTTTGATCTTAGCCATTCTGACTGGTGTGAGGTGGAATCTCATGGTTGTTTTGATTTGCATTTCCCTGATGATTAAGGATGTTGAACATTTGTTCAGATGTTTCTCAGCCATTCGGAATTCCTCAGTTGAGAATTCTTTGTTTAGCTCTGTACCCCATTTTTAATGGGGTTATTTGTTTTTCTGGAGTCCAGCTTCTTTAGCTCTTTGTAGATGTTGGATATTAGTCCCCTATCAGATTTAGGATTGGTAAAAATCCTTTCCCAATCTGTTGGTGGCCTTTTTGTCTTGCTGACTGTGTCTTTTGCCTTACAGAGCTTTGCAACTATATAAGGTCCCATTTGTAAATTCTTGATCTTACCGCACAGGCCATTGCTATTCTGTTTAGGAATTTTTCCCCTGTGCCCATATCTTCGAGGGTTTTTCCCACTTTCTCCTCTATAAATTTCAGTGTCTCTGGTTTATATGGAGGTCTTTGATCCACTTAGACTTAAGCTTTGTACAAGGAGATAAGAATGGATCAATTTGCATTCTTTTACATGTTAACAGCCAGTTGTGCCAACACCATTTGTTGAAAATGCTGTCCTTTTTCCACTGGATGGTTTTAGCTCCCTTGTCAAAGATCAAGTGACCATAGGTGTGTGGATTCATTTCTGGGTCTTCAATTCTATTCCATTGATCTATCTGTCTGTTGCTGTACCAGTACCATGCAGGTTTTTTTTTTTTATCACAATTGCTCTGTAGTACAGCTTAATGTCAGACATAGTGATTCCCCAAGAGGTTCTTTTATTGTTGAGAATAGTTTTTGCTATCCTAGGTTTTTTATTATTCCAGATGAATTTGCAAATTGCCCTTTCTATCTCAGTGAAGAATTGCGTTGGAATTTTGATGGGGATTGTGTTGAATCTGTAGATTGATTTCGGCAGGATAGCCATTTTGACTATATTAATCCTGCCAATCCGTGAGCATGGGAGATCTTTCCATCTTCTGAGATCTTCAATTTCTTTCTTCAGAGACTTGAAGTTCTTGTCATACAGATCTTTCACTTCCTTAGAGTCACACCAAGGTATTTTATAGTATTTGTGACTATTGTGACTTTCTAGAGTTTAATGAAAATGAAGCCACAACATACCCAAACTTATGGGACACAATGAAGGCAGTCCTAAGAGGAAAACTCATTGCCCTGAGTGCCTCCAAAAAGAAACTAGAGAGAGCATACACTAGTAACTTGACAGCACACCTAGAAGCTCTAGAACTAAAGAAAGCAAATTCACCCATGAGGAGCAGACGGCTGGAAATAATCAAACTGAGGGCCGAAATCAACCAAGTAGAAACAAAAAGAACTATTCAAAGAATCAACCAAACCAGGAGCTGGTTCTTTGAGAAAATCAACAAGATAGATAAACCCTTAGCCAGACTCACTAGAGGGCACAGGGACAGTCTCTTAATTAACAAAATCAGAAATGAAAAAGGAGACATAACAATGGAACCTGAGGAAAACCAAAACATCATCAGATCCTACTACAAAAGGCTATACTCAACAAAGCTAGAAAAGCTGGATGAAATGGACAATTTCCTAGACAGATACCAGGTACAAAAGTTAAGCCAGGATCAGATTAACGATCTAAACAGTCCCATTTTTCCTAAAGAAATAGAAGCAGTCATCAATAGTCTCCCAACCAAAAAAACACAGGACCAGATGGCTTTAGTGCAGAGTTCTATCAGACCTTCAAAGAAGACCTAATTCCACTCTCCTCAAACTATTCCACAAAATAGAGACAGAAGGTACTCTACCCAACTCATTCTTTGAAGCCACAATTACTCTGATACCTAAACCACACAAAGATCCAACAAAAAAAGAAACTTCAGACCAATTTCCCTCACGAATATCGATGCTAAAATACTCAATAAAATCCTCGCAAACCACATCCAAGAACACATCAAAACGATCATCCATCATGACCAAGTAGGCTTCATCCCAGGAATGCAGGGATGGTTTAATATACGGAAATCCATCAACATAATCCACTATATAAACAAACTCAAAGACAAAAACCACATGATCAACTCATTAGATGCTGAGAAAGCATTTGACAAAATCCAACACCCTTTCATGATAAAAGTCTTGGAAAGATCAGGAATTCAAGGCCCATACCTAAACATAATAAAAGCAATATACAGCAAACCAGTAGCCAACATCAAAGTGAATGGAGAGAAGCTGGAAACAATCCCATTAAAATCAGGGACTAGACAAGGCTGCCCACTTTCACCCTACCTATTCAATATTGTACTTGAAGTCCTAGCCAGAGCAATTCGACAACAAAAGGATATCAAGGGGATACAAATTGGAAAGGAAGAAGTTAAAATATCACTGTTTGCAGATGATATGATAGTATATATTCGGGACCCCCAAAATTCCACCAGAGAACTCCTAAACCTGATAAACAACTTCAGTGCAATAGCTGGATATAAAATTAACTCAAACAAATCAATGGCCTTTCTCTACACAAAGGATAAAAGGGCTGAGAAAGAAATTAGTGAAACAACACCCTTCACAATAGTCACAAATAGTATAAAATACCTTGGCATCCTACCTTTTATACAGCCTGGCCCTTTGAAGGTGCCACTCCTAGAAGTGAATATTGGGCTTGGATCAAATCATATTCTGCATAAAGGACTAGGAGAGAGAGGCATGTGCTTATCCTATTGCACTAAAATGCCATTTTGGGTAGAATTATTAAGAATTTATCTGACTCAGCCTACTTCAAATATTAAAACTACAGAATTGCTTTAAAATGTTTTTCAGGAGGAGAAACACTTTGCCTGCTGCTACAAATGTTGACATTTCTAGCTTGGGGTGTGGTTTAATACAAGCAAAGAGTATACATACAGTTGTTCATTCAGAAGACACCCTTAAGGTGATGGACAGATGGTTAAGATCACTGGCTATTTTTCCAAAGAATCTAGGTTCCTAGCACCCACAAGGTGGTTCTCAGCTGTCTATAACTCTAGTCCCAGGGGATCCATTGCCCTCTTTTGGCCACTTCATGCATGAGGTATACCTGGTATATAGGCATATATGCAAACAAAACACCTATACACATAAAAAAAAATCTTTAAGATCAGCAGTTTTAACAGGCCATATTTAACTGTGCCTATCTTAGCAAACTAGTGAGATAACTTCAGAATGCATCATAGGTACAGAAATACATCTCATTCATTAACTGGCTTATTCAATTACCAATCTTTATTATACTAAAGTATCATAAATGCACTAATTTACAAACACTTATTGGACACTGAATACATACAATATGATCAATGGATATTTTTTCACTCAGTGCCACATTTAAATGCTGCCAGAAACAGGATTTTTAAAAAGACACTGAATAAATGTCACTCTGTGGCCTGTACTATAATTCAGATGCAGAATCTGGCTTAATGTCTTTGCACATGCTTACTTTTTCACTGTTCCTTTATTTCCAAGTGGAAAATATTTTTTCCTGCCATCCTGGAACACATGGGGGCTCTTGTGAGACCTAAGAATAAGATAGCTGCACACTGGGTATCTCCCTAAGAAGGTGAGGCAGGGTGAGACCAAGGGAGCAGGAAGCGTGGAGCATGGCACATTCTGTGCTTCTCTGTCACTCTTCTCATCTTTTCATCGCCGTGACCAAAACCCCGGCAAGGAGCAACTTCTGGGAGGGGAAGCTTATGTAAGTTGATGATCTGAGGAGGCCACAGTCAGTCCTAGCAGCAGAAGGCCCCAAGGTGGCTGGATCCCAGGGCAGCTGCTCAGTCACAGCTCAGTGGATTATGAAGCTAATTAGGAAGTCTGTTGCAGACTGAAACTCTTCAGGTCCAATCTCAGAGAATCATCCCCACCTCCCAAGAGGTTCCACAATCCTCTCAAACAGCTCCACCAATCCTGTAGGAATAGCCCAACTTGTAAGCCCTTCTGTTGACCAATAGGTGGTCCATTCCTAACTGAATTCCAGAGACCTTGAGGTTGTTTAAATTACTAAAGGCAGCCTGAAGCCTCTTTGAGGCTAATTTTATGTTTGGTCTGGAAGACAAGTGGAGAAACAGAAAACAAGCTGGGAATTCTGGGGTCAGCAGAATTTTAAAATATATCCTGAAATCTCACTAACCAAATTCTTTCTCCTCATCCAATTAAAAACAGAGCAGTTATATCTTTGATTCTAGCCTCTTTCTTAGCTTGAGGTGATTGGATGGGAGGACATGTGACTCTGTAAGAAGGAGCCAAGTCAGTGTCTTTGTGACTGATAAGAACTTTGGGATCTGGAGGCCATCATCCTGAGTGAAATAACCCATTCACAAAAGAACTCACATAACATGTACTCACTGATATGTGGATATTAGCCCAGAAACCTAGACTACCCAAGATACAATTTACTAAACACATGATACTCAAGAAGAAGGAAGATCAAAATGTGGGCACGTCACCCCTTCCTAGAATTAAGAACAATGCACACANAAAAAAAAAAAAAAAAAAAAAAAAAAAGAAAACACTGAATAAATGTCACTCTGTGGCCTGTACTGTAATTCAGATGCAGAATCTGGCTTAATGTCTTTGCACATGCTTACTTTTTCACTGTTCCTTTATTTCCAAGTGGAAAATATTTTTTCCTGCCATCCTGGAACATATGGGGGCTCTTGTGAGACCCAAGAATAAGATAGCTGCACACTGGGTATCTCCCTAAGAAGGTGAGGCAGGGTGAGACCAAGGGAGCAGGAAGCGTGGAGCATGGCACATTCTGTGCTTCTCTGTCACTCTTCTCATCTTTTCATCACTGTGACCAAAACCCCGGCAAGGAGCAACTTCTGGGAGGGGGAGCTTATGTAAGTTGATGATCTGAGGAGGCCACAGTCAGTCCTAGCAGCAGAAGGCCCCAAGGTGGCTGGATCCCAGGGCAGCTGCTCAGTCACAGCTCAGTGGATTATGAAGCTAATTAGGAAGTCTGTTGCAGACTCAGACTCTTCAGGTCCAATCTCAGAGAATCATCCCCACCTCCCAACAGGTTCCACAATCCTCCCAAACAGCTCCACCAATCCTGTAGGAATAGCCCAACTTGTAAGCCCTTCTGTTGACCAATAGGTGGTCCATTCCTAACTGAATTCCAGAGACCTTGAGGTTGTTTAAATTACTAAAGGCAGCCTGAAGCCTCTTTGAGGCCAATTGCGATTTTATGTTTGGTCTGGAAGACAAGTGGAGAAACAGAAAACAAGCTGGGAATTCTGGGGTCAGCAGAATTTTAAAATATATCCTGAAATCTCACTAACCAAATTCTTTCTCCTCATCCAATTAAAAACAGAGCAGTTATATCTTTGATTCTAGCCTCTTTCTTAGCTTGAGGTGATTGGATGGGAGGACATGTGACTCTGTAAGAAGGAGCCAAGTCAGTGTCTTTGTGACTGATAAGAACTTTGGCTGCAGCCATACATTGGTGGTGTATGCCTTTAATCCCAGCACTCGGAGGCAGAGGCAGATCTAGAGGGAATAAGTACCAGGACAACCAGAGCTACACAGAGAAACCCTGTCTTAGAGGGAGAGGGGGTCACTTGGGTTGAGTGCTGGCCTCGTGCAGTGTGTCATACCTTACTCTTCCCAGACAGCATCATTAATGAAAGAAGTTAACAGGATCATTATTGGTACTTGTCATGTTTGCTGTAACAAAATACTTCGCACCTGCAGCTTAAGAAGGAAGACGTTTATTTTGGCCCCTGACTTGAAGAGATACTCTGTTGGTCACAGCCTTGAGTCTCAAATGAAACTTGGAATTTTGAGCAGTGTCGAGACTGTTAAGGACTTACTTCTGAAGTCAGGCTGAATTTCGAGATGGCCATACGTCTATAGAGGCAAAGCTTGAAGGTAATAGCCTAAAAGTGATATACATGGCTGTCAAGCTGACAAGGGACAGACTTGTGATGACTAAATTGTGTCAGGTTGACACTATTTAAGATCACTATAGAAACCAACTTCTAGGCATGTCTGGGCATGATTGACAAGATTAAGCTAGTTAAGGTGTGAAGGCACTGGGTGTAATTACAGAGGAGGAGAGCAGAACACAGGTATTCACCACTCTGCTTCTTCACTGTGGACACAGAGTGATACATTGCCTTGTGCTCGTGCAGCCACAATTTCTTCACTGAGACCATTAGTCCATTACTTTTTAATTTGTATGTATTTATTTTATGGGTGTGGGTGTCTGCATGTATGTCTGTATGCATGCACGGTGCCTGAGGAAGCACCAGAAAAGAAAAAAAACAAAACAAAACAAAACACTGGATCACCTGGGACTGGACTTACAGATAGTGTAAGCTGCCGTGTTGGGCTGTGAACTAAATCCAGGTTCTCTGGACGAGCAGCAGGCTCTTAATTGCTGAGCCGTCTCTCCAGCCCCTAGTCCATTATTTCTAATGTAGTCTCCATCATGCTTTCAGCTTTAAGTCCTGCTCCAGCCAGAAGCTGTGTCTTATAAATGAGTATAAAAGGATGACAGAACAGAGGTGGTCAGTTTTCTAGAAACATCTGTATGAATAAGAGATATGGAGGACTCATTTGGCACCAGGATTAAAATATCACTGTTTGCAGATGATATGATAGTATATATATGATATTTTAACTTCTTCCTTTTCAATTTGTATCCCCTTGATCTCCTTTTGTTGTCGAATTGCTCTGGCTAGGACTTCAAGTACAATATTGAATAGGTAGGGTGAAAGTGGGCAGCCTTGTCTAGTCCCTGATTTTAATGGGATTGTTTCCAGCTTCTCTCCATTCACTTTGATGTTGTCTACTGGTTTGCTGTATATTGCTTTTATTATGTTTAGGTATGGGCCTTGAGCTTTGGATCTGCCTTCCCACTGGAACAGTGCTTGAGGACTACAGAACCCCTACTATTTGTAATGTCTGTCCAAGTACTGACTCTCAGGAGCCAGGAACATTGTGGTGCTATGTGAGAGATCACATATACCATGCTTCAAAATGTGAACCACGTGCAGATAGATGTTCATCTAGCCTGGAGACCTTAGGCAGTATTCAGGGCGCAGGTAAAAGGGATGGGAGTAATTAAACAGGAAGATAAGAAGATAGCCAAGGCCACAGGAGCATGGTATTAACACTGTGCTGAACTGGGCTATCCAAGTGTCCAGGCAGCATCAATAGGTAGCAGACTCTGGGTATTCAGGCAGCAATAGCAGATGGCAGAATCTTCTTCCTAATAGGGCATGGGCTGCTGCTGTACAGAGGAAGGCAAGGAGGAGTTCTAGTCAGATAAAAATCAAACCCAAAGAAACTTTCACATGAGTTACATTTGATGTCCCAAGAATTTACTCTTATTCTACTTTTGCTGTTCTAAGAAGAGTTGTCTGTTAACAAAGAAGGTCTTTGGCATATTATATACCTTTTGCCCTGAGCAGTGGGCCACTGTAAGAAAATCCCCTGCTTCTGCTGGGATTTGACGTAGGCCTGCTAGTCATCCCATGCTTGGGAAATCTAACAAGTTTTTTCTCTGCTGAGCAGCATACTGTATCTCCTCACCTGCCTTGTCTCCCTTCTGTGGCTCTCCCTTATTTTCTCATAGAAGTGTGCATAAAGTGGCCATACTACATATTACTGACTTAAGTAGTTTTTGCAGGCCCTAAAATCCTAAGGAAACTTAGCACCATCTCCAAAAATCCAGAATAGATCAAAACTTCTCAAATGGAGAGGTCTGTTCCCTACACTTGATATTTAACTCTCTTCAGCTAAATTATTATTGGCTTATAAATTGGAATTCTAACTCTTCTCAGATAAAGAATCTGGGAATAGCCATGAACAGAACCCCAGCTTCATCCTTATACACCATCCTGGTGGTTCTGCAGGGCTGTCTTAGGAGAGTTGACTGAGGTGGCATGTTGTTAGATTTTAGGAATGAAAATGAGAAGTGGCAGGTTCAAGAGGAGGCACTGAGAGTCATTAGGGGGAGAATTAACAGTGTATACAGTACTGTGGGGTTCTGAAGACAGAGAGGAGGAGGAGGAGAGAGAGAAGGAGAGAACCAGAGAACCTTCCACTCCAAGAGATAGCTAGAGTTCCTGCTTTTGAAGGGTCCTGAGGGAGGGCGTGTTCTCACACCATGAAGCTGTGGCATAGTCAGGTGAACTCTGACTCGCAGGTAGTAGGAGAAACAGGGACTTGTGTGTCAGTGACAGGGTCCCAGCAGATTTTGTGTCCACTTCTGGTAGCAGGTTGGAGGGCAGCAAGGCCTCAGGCATTCGGCTATGTCCATGAGGCTACAGCATCTGTCGTCTGACTTCTGCCATGTGCACACTCATTCTGTGCCCCTTTATTCGTGAGACCAGTGCAAGGCTTGTGTGTCATTTAAGTTGCGCCAGACAGTTAGGAAGAAGCCTGGAAACACAAATGTACATTTGGAGCTGCTCTGAGGAAGTTTTCACTAGTAAACAGCCTGAAGGTTCAGTGACTTACATTAACACAGATATCTGGAACTCAGGCATCACTGAGGTAAGTGCAGGGCAACAGTGAATTAAGGTGTAGTCCTTAAAGCAACAGCTCCAGAGGCACTGGGGCAATATGATGCTCTATAAACTCCATGGGAGAGTACAGCAGGATGCTCACACATCAGTGAGTAGTGGAGGACGCATCACTGTAACAAAGGGCCAGGAATTAAGTGTGAACCATGCAACAGCTCATCTTGCTTGCTGGCAGAACTCTGTATTGTTTCCTAATGCAGTTTACACAGATGCTGTCTCATGGTGTTTATTCAATAATTTTAGTCTGGCTCATAAAATTTGAACCTCGTGTTCCAAAGAGATGAGACATTGCTGCCCTCCTACGATGAATATGAAGAGCTGTATGGGTGCCTGGATGTTCTTGGAAGGGAAGGCTGGCTGTCAAGAAGGTATCTGTGCCATGGTTCTGCCACTATGCCTTGCTCCCCTGCTAACTTAACTTGAGCTAATTATTTATTTTAGTGGCCATATTAACATTTAAATAAAAAAACATTTTGTTTCTCTTAACTTACGTTGCCTTACATCACTATTAGACATCAAGTTTAGATATTTTCTTGATCTCTGCAAATTAAGTAGTCCTTCCTCTTCACAAGGAGGGCATAATCAGGCAACTGCCTGGAGACCAAAGCAGCCACAGCCTGTGGAGGAACTGCAAAATTCCTGGGAATCAGAACACGAGGTCCCCGCTCTCTCTGTTTCCTTCCTCCAGTGAGCCACTGGAGTCGTTGTCACTTGCTGCACTTGAATTAATTTCTACCCAGGGCTTCATGCACTGCTGTCCACTCTGCCCAGCGAGGTGACAAGTTTGGGGAAACAGTCCTTGCCCTTAGCCTCTTACCCATTTGTTCCTGAGTCTAGGGTTCAGCTACCTGGGAACAATGGAGATTCTGTTGGGCATCATCACTGATGAATGGGGAAATGGAAATGGGTCAACCTCGGGTCATGGACCCTGATTAGTTTCAACTGATCCTACCACTGCTCTCCATGCCCTTGGCCTACATGTGATGAGCATGTGGTAACATTGACAGACCAGTGCAGCCTTCAGGGACTCTCTGATCTGAGGCTCTGTTTGGTTTAGCATGGGAGTAAACCCTAGAAGGGAAAATGACCTGTCTTTGTTATCATATGGAAACTGGCATCTTGTGCTGTACCTCAAATATTTTGCTTGGCTAAGGACTGATTTATTTTAGCTTGAAATCCAGATTTCAGGCATTTTCTGAAAAATAGGATGATCTGGTACCCGTGGTTCATTTTCTCACAGAAAGCAAAACCTGGCAGGCACTAGTGGCTGCCCCTTGGATGGGATTAGGGCTGACTAGCCCTACAACGCTCTCACTCCTGACTCCTATTCAGCCAGTTCAAGTATATGGTAGCTCTTCTTCCCTCAGTTAAGATAGTCTTTACAAACATCCCCTCAGGCAAGCCTAATATTGACAAACCTTCCCTGAGACTCTGAAGGTTGACAGTTTAAACTAACCATCAGACCAGGCCACCTCAAGACAAAGGACGCCACAAGGTTATTGGGGTGAAGGGTTAGTAGTTTGTCGTACTCTAAACTTGGCCTACAGTGTGACAAGAAGGGCCCTAAACACTGCACATAATAGCCTCACATAGCTGAAATTCTTAGGGACTACAGAAGCCAAAATACATGATTCTGTTTAATTACTGTCTTAGTCCAGGTTGCTATTGCTGTGATGAAACACCATGATGGCTTACACTTCCACAGCACTGTTCAATCTGAGGGAAGCCAGGACAGGAACTCAAGGAGGGCAGGAATGATGCAGAGACCATGGAGGGACGCTTACTGGTTTGTTCAGTCTGCTTTCTTATAGAAGACCACCAACTCAGGGGTGGAACTAACCACAGTGGGCTGGGCCCTCCCCCATCAATCCCTAATTAAGAAAACACCTTACAGTTGGATCTTATTGAGGCATGTTCTCAACTGAAGTTCTCTCCTTTTATATAACGGCAGCGTGTGTCAGGTTGACATAGAACTAGCCAGGACAATTATAGGCTCTTTTTGTTTATGTGTTTGTTTTTGAGAATTGCATATGTAAGTACTACATTTTCATTATTTCTACCCCTCCCTCCTGCCCTCCAACTCCTCTGTGTTCCTCCCAACTAGTGTGACACCTATTAATGTATCTCTGTATCTATCTGTCTATCTATCTATTTATCTACCTACCTATCCATCCATCCAACTACCTATCATTTATCTATGTATCTCTATATCTGTCTATCTATCTATCTATCTATCTATCTATCTATTTCTCTACCATCTATCAATCTATCATCTATTTATCTATCTATCATCTATCCTAGGTGTTGTCATATATACACGTGTTTAGGGATTATCACTTGGAATTATGACTTACTAGCAAGCATTAGCTGCTTGTAGCTATTCATCTAGGTATAAGGTCTCAAGAAATTTTTCATTTTTTTACCTTCCATGTTGGTATGTCATCTGGTTTATCACTGTGCATGTCTTGTTTGAGTGACCATATTGTTAATACTTTATAAGTGTGTATTCCTTATAATATACACAAGATACTATCACACAGAAGGTGTCCTGCTCTCTACCTCCTACAATCTTTATACCCAGCCTTCTGCACTCTTTCTTGAGCCTTAGTTGTAAGAGTTGCATTATAGATGTACAAACTGGAGCTGGGCATGTATTCTTTGCATTTGGCCAGTTGTGGATCTCTGTGATAGCTCTATATGCTACAACAACAAGTTTCTTTGATGAGCGATGCAAACTACACCTACCTGTGGTTATAAGGTTAACTATTTAGAATACACTTAGAAAGTATACTGAATTAAGGAAATGGCAGTAGCAGGTTCTCCTCCAGTTGTCACAGTTATATGGTTGGGTTTAAAGTTCCAAGCATGATTTCCCTTGTGTTGAATAAGCATTAAGTTCTATTAGATGACTGTTGTCTGCCCCCTGTATGTGAGGACCACTATTCACTGCTTGGGGTGTCTTACTATTCTGGTCAATGTTGTGCTTCTGAGCTTTTACAGCTGGGTAAGGTTGTTGATTTCTTTTCTCCCTTGGCAGTTTGCATAACACCTTCCAATACTACAAGAGCCAGTCCTCAGGGAGGAGGTTTCCAGGTCAGTTACAGCTCAATTCCTCCAAGCACTGTGTCTGAAGGATGTACTGTCTTCAGCAAAACAGAATAAAAAATAAGAAGCTAAAAGATTCTGAGTTTTACAGCTCATAGCTTGGAGATGAGAGAGCTTTGATTAATTCCACACTGGAGTGGAATGCCTTGGTCCCAAAGGACACCTTCCAAGGTGCTCGGTTAATGCTTGCATCCATGTGCTCCACCCAAATCCTAGGATCAGTGACCTTTCACCCTCAGTGACCTTTCACACTGTGGTCTTAGCTCCATGACAGTCAGTAAAGGTAGCATATGTTTTCTACTCCTTCTTTACAAGTTCAAGTAGGAAATTCATTCTTATTGTACTGTGTGGTTTGTTTCCCTTTGCATTTTTTCTCTTGAGGGAGGCTTGTTAAAGCCTCTCTTTGGCACACTCAGATTGCCAGTCTTGCTTTTGTGTTTTCAGATCATCATTATGTGAGATAATGATGGCTTGACCTCAGCACTGCAGTATTGTGACAGTCAGTCTCATCCCTGAGGCTTGTGCTGAAGGATAAATGAGTTCGTAGTGTGTGCACTGAATGGGTTTGCTGGGCAAAGGCACAGGTCATACCCAAGGCAGATGGCACCTGAAGTCATGCATCATGGCACCCCACTCCAAATGAGTCACTTTTGGAACTTTCCAATTACTGTTTTCAGGACACAATTGACCCTGGGTAATAGATGCTGCTGAAAGCAGAACCTCAAATGATGGGTTCGCTATAAGCCATACCTCACACACATGGAGGTCATGTGTGTCTTAGTGGCTGAGGTCATAGTTCACCTCTAATAAGGATGCCCCACTGCAGAACTATGGTTGTGACGGGGTTGTGCAAGGGGGCACCATCATATGCTAAGGCTTGCTCCTGGCGGTCACTAAATGTGCTCTGGAATAAACAAACTTCAGAACATACAACTTAGGCTAAAGACTACTTATAGACGCAGTAGAGGCCCAGGCATTCCCCAGGTCAGAGAAGGCTCAGACAAAGCTATCAGAACAGGCTCTGGTGGTAGACAGCCAGCCTCCCTCCCAACCTGCTAATTGGCTACGGAACCTTGTGTTCCCCCTGCCATTCACTGCAGTGACCTCAGTTCTTGAGTCAGTCTGGTTACAAATAATGATTTTAGATGAAAAGGGGGACAGAGGCAAGCTCAGAAGTCTGCCAGTCCACAAGCCTCCTTCCTCATTGATGAGGGCAATGCAGGTGTCCCTTTGAGTTTGACAGGTGTTCAACTGAGTTACATGTATGACCTCCTGTGAGTCAGAAAACCCATCGATGTTTGCTTTCTACCAACCTCATCACATACTTTACTTCTCTTTTTGTGGGTTTCACAAAAAGATTGTTCTAAAAACAGCAAAGATTTTGCTCCCCTGCCACTATCTTTAGGCAGGTAGGAAGATCCTACTGTTTTACACAGTGTTCCATCTATTTATACCACTTCTATGGAGGCAAAGCTTTGAGTGAGACAGATCATAAAATCTTGTTAAAGATTTGAAAACTTTTGGTCATGACGGATGATAGTTTTGATGTGTTCTTGGATGCGGTTTGCGAGGATTTTATTGAGTATTTTTGCATCGATATTCATGAGGGAATCTGAAGTTCTCTTTCTTTGTTGGATCTTTGTGTGGTTTAGGTATCTGAGTAATTGTGGCTTCATAGAATGAGTTGGGTAGAGTACCTTCTGTCTCTATTTTGTGGAATAGTTTGAGGAGAGTTGGAATTAGGTCTTCTTTGAAGGTCTGATAGAACTCTGCACTAATATGAACTAACCAGAACCCCCAGAACTCGTGTCTCTAGCTCCACATGTAGCAGAAGATGGCCTAGTCGGCCATCATTGGGAGGAGAGGCCCCTTGGTATTGCAATCTTTATATACCCCAATACAGGGGAATGCCAGGGCCAAGAAGTGGGAGTGGGTGGGCAGGGGAACAGGGTGGGGGAGGGAACTTTCGGGATAGCATTTGAAATGTAAATTAAGAAAATATCTAATAAAAATATTGGAAAAAAAAGATTTGAAAACTTTTAAAGATAATATCGAAAGGTCAGTTCTCTGAACACTGACACCAAACTCTAATATGATACTCATTAGAACCTGATAAAACCTTAAACATTTAAGTTTTTTTAACACATATTAATTATATATATAATAAAGGTTCTCGTGCCATTTCTATATGTTTATATAATATATTTCATCATATGCAGCTCCAATTGCCTCTTTTGTCCCCTCCCACTCATGCTGATCCCCCTCCGCTAAGCAACTCATTCCCTGCTGATTTTCAAAGCTTTGGGGGGGTTTTGTTGTTTTGATGAACCGTTTCATTAGGGTTATTTACAGGACTATGGGTAAAAGGTTAACTGAAAGAACATGAGTATCTTTCTAGTGGCTACACCACTAAAAAAAGTCTCTCCCTTCCTCATCAACCACTAATTGCCTATAGATAGTGGGAAACACCTGAGAGAGGCATTTTAAAGAAAATTTAAGAAAAGTCTGTTTTGGTTCAATCCATCATGACATAAGGCATGGAGATAACACTCCCTTTGGAGTGGTGAAAGCTTGCAGTAGAAGCAGCCCGTGTCATGATAGATCAAGAAGCAAATAACAGTTGGCCATCAGTGGGAAGAGAGGCCCCTTGGTTATGCAGACTTTATATGCCCCAATACAGGGGAACGCCGGGGCCAGGGGGTGGGAGCGGGTGGGTAGGGTAGCAGGGCCGGGAGGGGGGAGGATATAGGGGACTTTCTGGATAACACTTGAAATGTAAATGAAGAAAATATCTAATAAAAGTTGAAAAAAAAAAAAACATGTGCTTTTCTGCCTATGGCAGTGGTTTTCAACATTCCTAATGTTTGACCCTTTAATACAGTTTCTCATGTTATAGTGACCCCCAACCATAAAATTATTTCATTACTACTTTTATAACTAATTTTGCTACTGTTATGAATTGTAGTGCAAATGCCTGATATGAGGCCATGAGATGTGTAACCCCTGTGGAGGTCATGACCCACAAGTAGAGAACTGCTAACCTATATTGAAAGTACACTAAAGATATCATGCTCAGATCAATGGCAACAGCAGCTCTGTATCCTTGCTGTGTCCAGGTTGTATTTTTACTCCTTTGAATGTTCTCCCTGGACACAAGGTGGGAACATATATTATTTCCATTTACAGAAGTACGAGCAATTAAGAAATTCTCAAACTTTCACATAAAAAATGGCGTAAATGGATGCAAATCACAGTCTTTCTAAACTCATAATCTGTAGTATTAAATTTTTAATAAAGTCCAGTGTGAGGTTGCTTTCTACCTCAATAGCTTATGTTCCCAAATAAAACACACACATGCACAGCCTTTATATTTAATATGCCTTATGCAGGACAATAGCTGGGCAGCTGCCTAGACTCCATGCTATTAAAATCTTCCTCCCACTAATAATTCCAAGTTACTATTTAACTAATTTCTATGTTCCTTCTTGGCTGCTCCTGACCCAATTTAGCAGCCCTTTGGGCCATGCTCTCCCAGCTCCTTTCCATGAAAGCTTGGTCTCTCTGCCTTGCACACTCCTTGGGCATGCTGTCTCTTCTCCTCATGGTCTGAAGCCCAGAAACCCTAACATCCTGCCTCTCTAGCTCCTCCCCAGCCATTCGCTACTGACATCTTTATTGACCGATCAGAAATAACTGGGGGCAAGTTCCCAAAAGCTATGTGGAGAACCTCTTGTGCAACTTAATAAAATACAAGCAGCTACATTTCTCCTTTTTTGTCCAATTAAAAAGGCTCTTTTCTCTCAGGTATACATTGAACATAGTTATAACAAGTATGTAAATTGTAAAGGATGATATAGATGCATAACATACAGTTCATCGTATTTGGCAATTTAGTATTTTATCATCTATACTAACTTAAAGAACTTATAATTCTGTATCTCCATTATATTTGATTTTTACTTGTATTACTATCTGAAATCCATCCTTTTAAGTCCAGAATATCTTCCTTAATGCTAAAGGACTTAAATTCAATTATGAGCTTATAATTAGTCTTCAACCCGATCTGAGAACGAATTAAATATTACCTGAATATGTAGAGAGCATAAAGGCATAGCTTTCAAAATTTATATAATTTGTAGAGACAAATGACTGCCTGGAGAGCCCCCATTATTCCTTATAATGTTAGAACATCTGTCTTCTGGCCTAGAACCATCCTTCTGGCCCAGAACCATCCAACAAACCTTAAGTGAAGCAGGAATTATGAAGGACTAGCTTACCCTGTTTTGACAGACCTTAGCAGTCGATACAAACTCTCAACTACTGCTCCAGAACCATGACTATCTGTCTACTACCATACTCCCTGCCATCATGCTCATGGACTCTAATCCTCTGAAACTGTAAGCCCAAATAAATTTTCTTTGCAAAGTTTCCTTGACTATGGTGTCATATCACAACAGTGAAAAGGTAACTGAGACAGCCCCTAATGGCTATCATGAATTGAAGAAATCTTTTCTACTACACATAGAAAATGTAAGGCTTAAGGGGCTTCTGAATATTTACAGAAGAGATGGCATCAGTTTTATTTTGAGGTTATACTATGTTGTGAATACATCCTCCCAAATTCTTGTATCAGAAAACCAGCTCCCAAATTTTTTCTTTTTTTTTTAAATTTTTTTATTAGATATTTTCTTTATTTACATTTCAAATGCTATCCCGAAAGTTCCCTATACCCTCCCCCCGCCCTGATTCCCCACATGCCCACTCCCACTTCCTGGCCCTGGCATTCCCCTGTACTGGGGCATATAAAGTTTGTAAGACCAAGGGGCCTCTCTTTCCAGTGATGGCCGACCGACTAGGCCATCTTCTGCTGCATATGCACCTAGAGACATGAGCTCTGGGGGTTCTGGTTAGTTCATATTGTTGTTCCACTTAAAGGGTTGTAGACCCCTTCAAATCCTTGGGTAATTTCTCTAGCTCCTCCATTGGGGGCTCTGTGTTCCATCCTATAGATGCATCTGAGCATCCCCGTCTGTGTTTGCCAGGCACTAGCATAGCCTCACTTGAGATAATAATATAATGGTCCTTTCATCAAAATCTTGCTGGCATATGCAATAGTGTCTGCATTTGGTGGCTGATTATGGGATGGATCCCCGGGTGGGGTAATCTCTGGATGGTCCATCCTTTCGTCTTAGCTCCAATCTTTATCTCTGTAACTCCTTTCATGGGTGTTTTGTTCTCTATTCTAAGAAGGAATGAAGTATGCATACTTTGGTTATGTGAATGAGGAAGTGGAACATCTCTGTCATAATCAAGGGTGGGTGGGGCTTTAGGAAACTGGCCTATAATGACAATGAGTGGCTCTGTAACAAGGGATGACACTCCTGAGTGCTATCCATGCTTCTATCTCAGTGTCATGGTACAGACAGACAGACCTCACCACATGCCTGTGCTTCTCAGACTTCCTAGATTGTAAAACTATGAAGCAAATCGACTGCTACTCTCTGTAAATTGTTTTGTCTCAGATCCTTTGTTATAGCAACAGAAAAGGGAGAAAGACTGAACAAATATTAGAGGATGAAGAGAGAACACTTCCCTAGTTCATTTAGTCGTCAGCAGCACCTTAAAATGAAAATCCAACCAATAAACTACAAGAAAGCAATCTTCCTCGTGCTCACAGATGCAGAAATCTTCAACGTAACAGGGTACATGAAGCTCAAAAATATATGCAGGAGATAATACATCATGGCTGAGTATAATTTATTCTGGAAATATAAGGTTGACTTCCCATCTGAAGAGAAAACAATATCATTTATCATATTGACATACTAAAAAGAACAAAACAACAAAATCCCCTTGTATATAGATGAAAGGCATCATAAAACCCAAAACACATTCATTACAAAATCTCAGAGCAAAGTACTAATGAGAAGGCAGATGACATCACTGACAGAGACTCTGTGGCTACCAAACAAAGGGGCAAAGTCTGACTGCCTCACCTTTACAGTCCAGCAAGCTGGCAATGGCTGCCTCCTTCAGTTCCAGAACCTACTGGGTGCAACATAGGGAGAGTAGAAGAATCTATTCATAGAAAAGATAACTATGAAGAAAATTCCCAAGGAATCTATTTTTTTAGACACAAATCAAAATTTAACAGTTCTAAACATAAAGTTAGGATGCCCATTAAATCCATCAAATCCCTGTATATTAGCAACTTATGTGTATTGGCATTGAGACATCATCTGATTTTATATCTATAAAACATCCTTCATATTGAATAATTAGAGATAAATGTAACAAAATGGAGGTGAGAAAAAGAAATGCATGCAGAAAAATCCTACAAAACTGTTGAGGGAGACTAAAGGTTGGAAGCAACAGTTGTTCTCCTCTTAGGAAGAACAACAATGTGAGACAATAAGTAGGGTGGATGTGGATATTATCTTAGAAAATGGTTAGAATCAGAAGGTCACTTTGTGGAGCAGCAGCAAGGATGTTGGGTCCTTTTTCCACCTACTAGCCATTGAAGGACTTATATAGAGGATGGCTTTAAAGAAAAGAAAGGTTGAAACATTCCAGGGAGAGAAAAAGAAGTACAAACTTTGCATGACTACATGTATGGCTGGCTTGCTCTGGAAGGTGTAGAGAAAGGAATATTGGAATAAAGGGTAAAGAGGGTAATAAAGGCTATGGGGGAGCATTGGAGAAGGATTGGACCAGGCTGGGCCTGCTAGTCATCAGAGTCCTAGGTAGTGTTGACCTCTGCTGAGGTGGGAAGCTGTGATGGTTTGTATATTCTTGGATCAGGGAGTGGCACCATTTGGAAGTGTGGCCTTGTTGGAATAGGTGTGACCTGGTTGGAGTAGGTGTGTCACTGTGGGTGTGGGCTTAAGACTCTCACCCTAGTTGCCTGGAAGTCAGTCTTCTACTAGCAGCCTTTGGATGAAGACGTAGAACTCTCAGCTCTGCCTGCACCATGACAGCCTGGATGCTGCCATGCTCCCACCTTGATGATAATGGACTGAACCTCTGACCTATAAGCTAGCCCCAATTAAATGTTGTTTTTTATAAGACTTGCCTTGGTCATGGTGTCTGTTCACAGAAGTAAAACCCTAACTAAGACAGAAGCTAATGAGGATTTCTAGCAGGGAAACAGATAGTTGCATGTTTCAGTGATGTAACACTCTGACGGCAAGGGGAGACTGGTTAGCAATGAAATTAAGCCAGAGGAGGGATTGGATCTCAAGGAAATATGCTCTTCCCAGGTGAGGGTGGCAGCTGAAACGAGAGAGTAGGGGTTCCAAATACCTTTCCACAGGGAGCTCAAAGGATTCTGAGCAACTGAATAGTACATATAGAAGAAAGAAAAGAGTATAGAGAAGGAGGAGAGAAGGAACAGGAGGCAGTGGGAAGAGAAGGGGGTTGGCTGATCTACTGTGAGCAGTTACATCTGAGAGAAAGAAGCAATAGAATCTGGAATGAGAGGACACAGGCCTGGGAGATCAGGTGTAATGGTGACTAGAGATGACCTCCCAGACATCCAGGCAGAACTGCAGAGAAATGGTCATCTACTCGCAGCCTCATCTGGGCTTCAGACACCTCAGCAGGGGATGTGTGTACAGGACTGCTCAGCAGGTGCATGATTTTGAGAGTCCTGAGACTAAATGGTGTCGCTTATAAAATGGTTTTCTCTAGAAAAGTGAAGATCTCAGTGTTAGTCCTGCACTCCAGGGCTTGGAGTCAGAGAATGTGTGAAGCCCTGAAGAGCAAGAAGACGTAAGAGCAAGGTGGGAGGAGTGAATATGTGTAAGTGAGTGTGTGCACACACGTGCATGCATGTGTGTATGTGCCAGAAGCCAAGTGCAGACAGTACTGTGCAGAGAAGAGAAGGATAGGTTATCTAGTATGGTGACAGCTGAACTATGACATTTACTAAAACAACACCCTGGGAACTCACAGAAGAACAATTTGGGCTGAGTAGTAAGGTTAGATGCAGGAGTTTAGGGGGTGAATGCAGGCATTTGGGGTGGGATGCAGGAATTTAGGGGCTGGATGCAGGCATTTGGGGGTAGAATGCAAGAGGTAAGGAGCTTGATGCAGGTATTTGGAGTGGGATGCAGGAGTTTAGGAGCAAACATGGGAATAACAGAGCATAGACTGCTCAGGCGGATTTGGCTGGTCAGTTGTATGAGGATAAGGCCAGTATTACCTCTACCATAGGGAGCAAAGAGTAAATGTGCTTAGGAACTAAACTGCCAGAGAAGCCTCAACCTACACTTACAATGGTCAAATAAGGGAAGATCACACTACAAACTGCTTCAGAGGAAGGTGAAGCTGTGTCCACATATCCACAGTGGGATATAGATGCCATTTGTGAAAAATGTTGTTTCAAAATCTGTTGAACTTTTTTTTAACTACCATTCATCACCTCTATAGACCTTAAATCCTTACCCTAAAATAAAAAAAAAAAAAAAAACAAAAACCAAAAAACACTTACTTGCCCCCATCCACAGAGACACAAGGCCAGAGGCTTGTGTGTGGCACTGCTCTTAGTAACAGCTGATGGGAGTGGCTGTGTTCCCGTTCCCCTGTTTACAGCTTCTAGTTCAGAGACTCTCCATGTAATAAGGCTACTGTGCCCAGATGGATTACACTCTCAGAACATTAGATGCATTTCCATCATGGCGGGAGCACATTTGAGCCATCCTGCACTGGTCCTGCATTGCTATGCCAGCTGAGATGGGGCACAGAACAGTCTGCTTACCCAGCTTTCACACTATGAACAGCTGCTCCCCCCAACCCCCTGTGGACTGAAGAGCACTCTTTGCAACATATCTATTTGTGGGTAATCTTGCATTTACAGGGTTCTCCAGGTCTAGCACTCCTGAGAATTGGAAGTTGTGGTGTGTGTCCCCAGTGGAGAAAATGTGGTTACACTTGGCTTTGTGTGCTATTATAGTGCTGCTAAAGAGGAGTTCAGTGCTAATAGCTCGGCCGTGTCTAATCAGTAAGGTATCTTGAAACAGAAACATGCTACGCATATTATATCTTGATCAGTTGATGAACATGTGGACACAAAGGCATGAGAAGCTAGGGTTCCCCTAGAGGTGACCCAGTGTGTGTGCTGGTTTGGTGTTCTGATGAGAGCATTGGACTGCAGCCACTGAGAGCCACCCTGCCTTTAGTAAGGTGTGAGTGAAGACGTACAAAGGTAATACAATGAGCACAAAGAATGAAAATCCAAGCAAAGCACTCCTTGCACAAGAAGAAGCTGAAGAGACACAGAGATGCCTAACATGGCATCACCTTCAATGGAGTGGCTCAAGAGTCTCTAAGTGGTCACTGCCACACTATGGAGTGAGGAACACCAGGCAGATGATGCGGGCCTTCAGGGGCAGGGGGTTGGAGCCAGAACGTGTGCAAGTGCAGAGGGCAGGGTAAGTTGCTGATGCACAGACTCACAGAGACAGTCATTTGGACAAAGGAATTTGGCAGAAAAACAAGCATACCCTCTGTGGGTTGACTCCTGAAGATTCCCACAACAGGAAAAAGACAAGGTACAGAGTGGAGCGTAGAATCTGCTTGTTTTAGGAACAACTCTGCTTAGCATACGCTTCAAAATATAAGAAAGAAAACAATACCAACTAAGCATTGAGAGACAAAAGGTCTTCCGGGGAGTGATGCTTGCTCTTTGTGTTTCTATTGATTTGCTTCAGCATACACAATAAGGACCATTCTGTTGAAACTTCAGATAACACACAAACAGGATTTTTAAGAGCATCAATTTACTATAGTTTGACTGGCTAACTCAGTAAAGCTATAGCTATACTTAATTTTGCTGGTTCACTGTTTTACTTCTTTTAGTAGAGGATTTTGAGAATAGCACCAGAATCTCTATAGGAGTCAAAGTTGTAACTCTTGTAAATTCTGATTTCTTTCTTTCTTTTTCCTTTAGGAATCCTTAAGAGCCATCAGATATGAAATATCTCCAGATAAAGAGTATGTGCTGTTCTCCTACAATGTGGAGCCGGTGAGTCTGACCCTTGCCCATCTGCTGAGGAATCTCTGTCCCGTTACCTTCTGAGAGGGCCTCCTAGATACATCTTCCACATGGTCCCAAACCCTGAGACACTTGGCTTTCATGAGTCATACCACCACATAGAGGAGAAGAGAGGAGAGGAGAGGAGAGGAGAGGAGAGGAGAGGAGAGGAGAGGAGAGGAATACAAATTTTCTTGGCAGGAAGCACAATGGCTCCTTTTAAGGGTTGTTTCCTGGCCTGGTCTAGGGAGATGAGTCTCCTTGGAGATATCCATTGTGCTTTTATTCCCAATCTCCAGGTGAAATGATCCATTTAACCCTAAAACAAAAAGCATCAGCCAGTGGGTTCTGCCTGCACTCCCTGGCTCTGCCAGGGCCTGATGAAAGCTGAGTCAATTTCCCTTCTATATATTCTCTTTGTTAGTGTTCTGTGAGCTTCCTATCCCCTAAAATCTTGCTGGAACTTTCTGTTAAAATCTGACCCTGGGTTTGAGTAGCTGCCTAAATGTCCAACCCCTGGCTAGCTTGTTCTCTTTTCCAGCACCTTCTAGCTCAGTGGTCTCCAGGTCCCCTGAGATCTCATTAGTGTTTCCCATGGGGTAAGAGCCCCTGAGAGGTCTATGCTCAGAGAGGCTCTATGGTGAACCTGGCATGAGAAGGGCATTGCTTTCTGTCTCAATCTTAATTTTTAAATGTCTGTTATCCAAGAGTGTTCATTTTCTCCCTCTAAATTCACTGGGACAATTGGGCATCTGGGTCTATTTTACAGAGTTTTCACATGGGCACCATCTTACATATTTCACCCAGCCCTCAACAGGCCACCTTGAGCGTTGAGCAGCAGAGCAGGACATGCACAGAGCATGACACTCTGAGCTCCCTTCACTGTTCCCCAAAATGTTTAGAGATGGAGTTAGTACAGAGGGGTACCTGAAGGACTCTGGATTTGCATCTCCAGGCTAAAGTTGTCTTTAATTGTGTAATCACTGTGTCAGCCAACAGTGGGATCACTACACTCACAACAGTGAGATCAACATCAACATCAGCCAACAGCGGGATCACTACACTCACAACAGTGGGATCACTACACTCACAACAGTGGGATCACTACATTAACAACAGTGGGATCACTACATTAACTACAGTGGGATCACTACATTAACTACAGTGGAATCACTACATTAACTACAGTGGGATCACTACATTAACTACAGTGGGATCACTACATTAACAACAGTAGGGTCCAGCATGTCTTGCCCCCAGAATCCTTCAAAGCAAAGGCTTGTGTATTTGCTCCTCAGAAGGTTCTGAAAGAACATTCTTTTGGGTGCTCACTTGGCAGGAGTACCCTTCTGATTGGTTCCCTGTATGTGTGCATAGAGGGGTGCTCTGCCAACTTCTCCTCTTCCCCCAAGACTCCTTTTTAAAGGCCACCCTGGGATCCCATCAAAACTGAGAGTCGTTTGGTAAAGATGATTTTGCCCAACATGAGTTTCTACCATGTGAAATGCTGGCTACAATTGAGATCCTTGATGTGTCCCTTCCCGTTCAGCTGTCATTGTAAGCACAGATTCCCAGAATCTCCTCTGCTTCTAAAGGAATCATGAAAGGGGTACACATGGATTCCTGCCTGTCCATCTGGTGGGAGGTATGAAGCTGGACCTCTTAACCAGATGAAGAAACTTGTAAAAATTTCTAGAAAAGGAGGTGCTTTGAAGAGGAAAGTCTTACCTTGTAATTAAGGAGTTAAGTAGGATAGAGCAAGGCTTCCTAAGCTGGGGTTAGCAATTATTATTAAGAGGGTTAGGTTAATAATATAATGATTAATTTACTAATAATGTAAAAGAACTCATAAGGAAACCTGAGACTGTTGCTTCCTCACTACGGCATACTTTGAAAAGTTTAGTATCCTCAGGGGTTACACAGCATTTCCAGACAGGGTGTTTTTTATTTTTAATATAGTGTTTTATTATTTTTCCATACAAAATATCTGATTGCATTTCGTCCCCCTACTCATCTCCCAAATCTCTCTCACCACCCCATCTACCCAACTTCATACATACTCTGTCTCAGGAAAACACAAAACAAAAAAAGCACCAAAAAAACATGGGGGTCCATTTTTCTTGGTCATCGAAAGCCAAGCATGAGGCCTGCCTAGTATGGTTGACATATCCTGTCTCACTCCATTGGGAAACCCATCCCCCTCCCAACAGGCATCAGGTACAAAGAGGCTAGAATTGGGACTCCATGCCTACATCCCCATAAAAAGTATGAGTCATCAAGTGTCTGTGAGAGAATAAACTCAGTCATGTTTTTCCAGTTTTTCCAGACATAAAGTATCTGTGGGTCCATGAGCAGTGTGCCTGGAAGGTGGGGGATGGAGTTTCTATGCAAGTGATTCTAGCTACAAAGTATATCTATTTCCTATTCTTACCATCTTATCTCTTCCCTAAATGTTATTCCTGACTCAAAGAGCTAGTGTTTGTACATGAGTTCTGTTTCAGAGACAAAAAGAACTTCATGTCATTTTTTAGGACACTCCTTTTGGAGAAAGCTATGTCAGGAAAGCAGTAGCTTTTAATTTGTAGTTTGAAAGTTATACAACCTCCAATAAGTAAGAACTGCTTTAAGACAAATATGCTCCACTGACGCTCTTCCCTTCACGCAGAGAGCAGCTGCCATCATGACACATATCCTAAACTCTGTAGAAGTGAAAAAATAATTGAAGCTGTAATATCTTAGATCATTTCAAAATATAGATATGTTTGTGAGAGGAAAGAAAATTTATGTCTGCAAAAGATTCTTCCTTAGATAATACTTTCTGTGAAAGCCCTGAATATTTGTAAATAATTTGACTTTCATGTTTAAAGATGATAATGAAAAGTGCTACTTTTAAAGCTCCTGGACAGCAGCCTGTCCCAAATAGCATTTTGTCTAAAAGATGGTCTAAATAAAAGCCCCATCTCTCAGTCACTGATACCGTAAAGAGAGAACCTACACTCAGTGACTTAAACCAACAGCATCCATTATCTCTGGTTTCTGTGGGTCAGAGACGAAGGCTCAGGTTAGCTCGATCTGTTGACTTTGAGACTTTTCTATAGCTGAGGCCAGAGTCATTGTGTCATGGCAGAGTATGGTGGCACAGACCTGTAATCCCAGAAATTGAGAGGCTGAGGCAGGAGGACTGCCATGAGTCCAGTACTAACATAAGCATACAACAACAGTGAGACAGCAAGACAGAGAAACACTACCTATGAAGATCTGTGTTAGGTTCTTTCCATCCATTTATTAAATCTGTGTGGAATCCAGGCAGGGAGTTTGTTTAACCAGGTTGCTTTGCATACTGTGTCAGAATCATTAATAAAAAACTCATCTCCTCTCTCTAATAAACTTTGTTATTATGCAAGCACTGAGTTGCATAATGAGTTATAGATCAGGACCCAGTCTCAAAAACCATCACCACCACCACCACCACCATCATCATCATCACTATCACCACCATCATCACTATCACCACCATCATCACCACCACCACCACCATCACCACCACCACCACCATCATCATCATCACCACCATCTGGGCTGCAAACTCACCTTCAGACTCTGGTGAGGAATGGTCTTTCCCAAGTTCATTTACATGGATATTTACATGGCTCAGTTTCTGTGGACTGAAGGGTCGCTCATGAACTCTGGGACATATAATATCCTCAGTATCTCCCCAAAGATAGTCTAAAATGCAGTGGCTTGTCCCTCAGAGCAGCAAGCAAGAAGAGTATTGACAGCATTGGTGCCAGGCAGTATTTCTGATCCATTGTGGGCGCCCCCACCCCATGTTAGCACAAATCATTTGCCAGAAGCTAGATAGGAGGTCGAGCCCATCCCATCCCAAGAAGTGTGGATTGACAAGTCTCTGAAGCTATTATAGAGCTAGCCCTTTGCAGCTGTATCTCCTTGACCTTCTTTCTCACATGCCCCCCAAAGGACCAAGAAGTCACAGAAGCAGGAAAGAATGAGTTTAACATGGTCTTGTGTATTCTGCTCGGGGAAGAATGTCAGGAAAACCCTTCACTCTTCTTCAGATGCTTTCATGACAAGGATTTGTTTATCTTCTGGACTAAGCAGGTCCAGAGAAAAGACATTCATGTTTACTGAAGAAGGGAGATGAGCTATTCATTAATGACTCAAGTCATTTGCAAACCAATATGGGTTAACAACAAACATGCCTGGATTCCTTCCACACAGGTTCAATAAGAGGCATGGGAGGAGCTTAATGCTGATCTTAATAAGCAGTGTCCCTTTGTCCTGTGTCTCCTGTGTCCAGTGTCTCACTGTTGGTGTTTATTCATGATCAGTATAATACAGATGCTATACAGACCCTCAGGGCTAGAGTTCTTTTGAGAATCCCAATGAAAAAACAATTTTTGTATGTGATAATTTTACTACCCAAATCTAAAATTTAGCAATAAATTTACAATAGCTTTTCTTGGGTTTGCTGGTTCCTTTCATAAAGAATTTTGTGTTATGTATTCAGAAAGGAAAAAAATCACCAAAACCAGCCCCATAGTTTATGTTCATTCTTACCAATGGCTGTGGGAAGGATGCTTACACAGAACATCCTCCCTGTGAGGGCAAAGGTGTCTAACAGGTCTCCTTCCTTCTCTGAGGAGGAGGTGGCCTCTCTAGTGTGAGGAGGGCAGCTGTGTACCTCACGATGTTCTGAGGTGGGAGATAACCATGGTACCTTGTGCGACTTCCCCTATCCGCCCCCTCCCCCCAGACAGAACCTCTTAGGGGCAAGGGATCTTTTAACTTCCTGTCCCATCACCAGCATCTGTGATCCAACTGAGAAAAGTGGAGATGATCAAATATCTGTTACTTGGCTAAAAACCAGCATAGGAAATTTAAGAAGTGATGAATCAAGATTGTCTCCTGGGAAGGACAATTACCTGGAGCTGTTCAAACCTCACAGGTCAATTTCCAGCTTCTGTGCCAGTGCCCACAGGACTTTTTGGAGATGGCTGGGAGACATATGGCTTGGTAATGACCTTGGCTATGAGTCTAAAAGTCATCTTTCCAAACTACAACCTACACATAGAATAGCAAAGCCTCACTTGCATCCTGTACAGTCTCTTCCTCTGGGAAGAGGAGTGAGAGGAACCTTGTATGACTTCTTCCTCAGAGGGAAGAGAAGTAAGCTATTCTATCCTTCTCCCTCCTCAGAGCATGTGGTGTGCAGTGCACAGCTCTCCCTCAGATGAGATCTGGTGTGATATAAACACTCTCCTCAGAGAGCAGAGGTGTCCTGTAGAGCTTCTTCGGGCTGTGAGGTACCATTCACAGCTTCTGCCTCAGAAAGAAACTGTGTAGAGCTTCCATCTCAGAGGGAAGATGGTGCTGTGTAAGCTTTCTCCTCAGAGGACAGAGAAGTGTGAGGTGCCATCTACAGCTTTCTGCTCAGCACACATGGTGTGTTGTGTACAGCTTCCTCTGTGGAAGAGCAGTGGTGCCACGTAAGCTTCCTCAGAGGAAGGGGGCATCCTCTGCAGTTTCTTCATCATAGGAGAGAGGGTATATACAGCTTGTCGTTGCTTGTTTCTAAAGAATTTATGCATCCTCTGTGGTTCATTGTGCATTTCCTGTAATAGTTAACTCCTACTTTACAGGATGACATTTGCCTTAATTCTCAAGAGAACCTAAACATATCCAATGTAGACTATTAGCTGTCTGTCTGTATGAAGGTTCCTATACGTAACTAATATCTGGACATTGTTATTTGTCGTGTATGATTAGGCTATCACTGTTGTCCTTATTGCAATAAAGGCTAGAAAGTCCCTTTTTGAAACATAAAAAAAAGATAAGAAAACTCATCCTGCTCCAGGGGAAAGACAGTTTGATGCTGAGCTGTGCATTACAGGAGTGAAACAAATTTCCTATTCAAGAAAAAAAAACCTAGCTTTTTCCTGCACTTTGTTAGTTAATGTAGCCAACTTTACCATCTGGAGGAATTTGAAATATATTATTTATATAAAGCTGGAAGGCACTCAAATACAGATAGACCTGATTCAACATATTTGGTGAAATTAATTCCATCTAAATTCCATGGTCTTCCATGCACCTCTTTGATTTGGGGTATGTATGTATGTGTGTATATAATCATTTTATATATGTGTGTGTGTGTGTGTGTGTGTGTGTGTGTGTGTGTGTGTATAATCATTGTTATTTTTTTAAGAACATGAGGACTGGAGAGATTGTTGAGTGGTTATGAATGCATACTGTAATCTCAGAGGAGCTGAGTTTGGTTCTTAGCACCCACATCACATGGCTTACAACTACCTTTAACTCTAGCTCCAGGGGATCCAACTCAACACTTTACTGACTCCCTCTTTTAGCCTCTTTGCCCACCTCTTTACACACTCATGTACAAACACGCATACCTCACACACATATACACAGAGAGAGAGACACAGAGAGAGACAGGGAGACAGAGACAGAGAAAGACTGCCGAGTAATTTCTAGGTCCTCCTTTAGGAAGCCAACATGCCCCCTGTTAAATGAACTCCTTATACATTATTTCTTTCTTCTATGGCTAACATCGGTCTTGCATGTTTCCCAAATGAGGACTCAACAGTCCATAGCCGAAGTAAGTGCTTAGCCTACTCAGCTAATCTTGATTACCCAGCATCCCCTGCAATGAGAGGTGGGGAAATTGCCTTTAAGTGACTCTCCTGCTTCTCTGGAGAAGAGTCGTCTATAGAACTTCCTGGAACTGAATTCATCCATACCCACATTTTCCCCTCTGCTCTCATGTTCATCTTTCTAGTTTCATGACCTCTACTCTTCTTCACACACGAACATGTGTGTGTGTGTGTGTGTGTGTGTGTGTGTGTGTGTGTTAAAATCTAGGAACTTGCATGAGAGAAAACATGAAAACACATGGTGTTTGTCCTTTTGAGTCTGGTGGACTACATTTAACACAATAATCTCGAATTCCATCCCTTTTCCTGAAAATGGCATGACTTTCTTTGTAGCCAAACAGTTCCATGGTGCATACACACCATCTGTTTTGGCATTCATCTGTTAATAAACATCTAGCATGGTTCCATTTCTTAGCACACATGAGTAGTGTGTTGGCAACAAACATGGATGTCACTAGGTCAGATATATGAAGTAGGGAAGGGTGAGCACACATCGTGGAAGAATCTAGGCATCATCAGAAAATAAATGCACAGGTGGTAGATTGAGCAAAGACATTGTGGTGTGAATAAAATAAGAAATGGGCCAAGAAGGGAAGGATCAAGGAGCTAATGGGTATTAACCAGCTCTCCTGAAAAGGGTGGACCCTTACTGAGGAATACACGCAGAGGTGTTTTGGGGAAAATGGGACTAGAGAATTAAGAGACAGTCCCACTGTAGGGGCGACCCTAGAAAAGGTTCTTAAAGGGAGCAGTGTGACTTCCGGAGGGTCTGGACTCTGTGTAGGTAGGACATGGGGACATCAGCATTCCTAGAAGATCTCCCATAGAAGCAGCAGGTGCCTGTGAGGTGAGGAGCAGTGACAGTGACGCATCAGAGCACACAAACCATGGCTGTGAGCGCAGAACTTTAATCGTTCCTACAGACCACCAGCCTGGAGGGAGACTCTGCAGGACCTAGCGTAACAAGTGAAGCTTGTGGAGAGTCGTGGGTTTGCTGAGTGACGTGGCCAGATCTCACATAGAGCACAATTAATTGTCTGTATTGTGAATGGCCATCAATGTATGCATCAAGGGGCAGAGAGACTCAAATCCTTCCTAAAATATTTGTCCTTTATTTCCCATTCTACAGACTGTGGTTAAGGGTGCGCTGTTAACAGCAATTATAGGCAGAGACTCCAGGCTGATTAATATGGAGCAAGCTACCTGGCCATCTGAGCCAACGATTAGGACTTGGACACTTACTGTGGATGATTATCTCTACCTCGTGGCTGGAGATTTTCATACTCCTAAAAAGGATTAGAAAACTTGGTGGGCTAGGAAAAACCTCATTTGCGATTCGCCCCCCCCCCCATTGTGTCACAGAAATGATTTAGCAGAGTGTTTAAGTAAGATGCTGTCCAAAGCCTTGTGGGTATAGGACAAGATTGTCCACTTAGCATGAATGATATTAAACAGCCAGAAACACTCTAGAACATATGCTTGTTTTTCTTCTAGGCAACCAGAATGACTTCAGTAGTAGCAGACAGACTTTCAAAACCTTTTGTGTTCACACTTAGTCCTGGTGTGTTCCCCAAGAAGGATACTGAATTCTTTAGTTTCTGGCCTTCACAGCATCAGTGGCAAGTGCCTTTCAGTTTGTTCCTTCACAGAGCAGGTTTTCATCTTTCAGCAGACAATGTTTTTACCTTATGGCTTCCTTTATTCCTGAGTTTTATTATCATAAAAAACCTGAGCATGAACGATGGAGCCCGTTGCCATGTTCTGGCAGGTTCTGCGTGCTAATGCCCAGAGTGGTGCAGCCTGGCAGGCATTACTGCTGCAGCTGTTGTGGTGACACTTTGGACCAAGTCCTTTGCTATAGTTTTTGAGTTTCTAGAAATGACTGAGCAAGTGTTGAATTGCCTGAACAATCCCTAAATCACATGTCGCCTTGGGCCCCTCAATGCCTTGCCAGCCACTGCTAGATGGGTATAGTCTGATGGGATCCACAGTACCTACTTAAATGGCTACAGGGCTTCACTCTCAGGGGTGTGTGTGTGTGTGTGTGTGTGTGTGTGTGTCTGTCTGTCTGTCTGTCTGTCTGTCTGTCTGTGTCTGAGTGTCTGTGTGTACCTGTGTATGTGAGTCTGCATATGTATGTCTGTGCCTGTGTGTTTCTGTGGTTTGTGTGTCTTTCTGTCTGTGTGTCTGTGTGTCTGTCTGTCTGTCTGTCTGTCTGTGTCTATATATGTGTGTGTGTGGTATGTGTGTGTGTGTGTGTGTGTGTACCTAGGAGCACAGAGATTTGCACTGAAAGTGGAGAAGGAGACGAGCTTGCAAATCTTCCAATGGTCTGCTATGTAATGAAGAGAGCACACATTGGAACACATCATTCTTTGGAATGAACAGAGCAAAGGGAGGAAGAATAATTATAAGGTGTGGCTGTGACTCTCTGGCACCTCACCTCCCTGCTCTCAGCACTGCATTCCCCATGATTTCTGGCTGCTGTTAACAGCTGCCAGAGACACCCATTATCAAAAGGAGAGCAACAGTTTTTATTGTTAATATTGTTAAAGTTAGCATACAAAGCAACAGGTCACAAATAGTGTCTATATACATCTGTCACTAAAGCCTGTTCCTATTCTTCTCCCCACTAGCCACTTCCCATTACCTCTTGCTGACCCCCACTCTTTTCCCAGATGCCTCTCTGCTCCCATGCCATGTGAATACCCTGCCTTTGTCCTACCTCCACTCATAAAGATCACTTCTCCCCTCATGGTCCCTCTTTTATGTTTTTATAACCTTAGAGAAAGGAAATATGATAGTACCGGAATTCATGACTGGAGTGGATAGATATCCAGCTGCAGTGGGATAGACTTGGAGATTATGTATAGTCAAAGAGCAATAGCTAGAGCTAGACTATTCCTCACAATCTCTTCCTGCATGTGCCTTGACTATGCTGCATACTTCAAAGGTTCCCAGCCATGTTACCAGCTACTTCTCCACTCAGCTGCCTCCCTCAAACATTCAAAGGTGTTCAAGTCCCTCCATTGTGAAGCAGACTGAAGACAGAGGCACTCTGTCTCTGCCCACAGTTCTCTCCTCCTCGCCCTCATGGCCAAACTACTGAGAACAGACGCATATGGACTCAAATCTTTCTTTCCGCCTACCCCTCCACTATGTGCTGAGACCCAGGACTCTTGACTCTAGGGCATGTCCTCCTTTTGTCCCTATTTACAGAGGAAGACACTGTTTCTTAAGGAGGCTAGTGATGTCCAGTACAGGTGGAAGCTATGGTACAGAGTCACACCCTGTGAGTCATCTCTCTGGTACCATAATCTGTGCTGGATCAGCAGACCTCTGCCCTCTCCCCATCACAACAGAGAAGCAAGCAGTAACTCTACCAGCAGACTCTTTGTCCCTAGATTCATGGCTCATGCCATGCCCCATGGCCTCTTGGCAGAACTGAGGTCTCTTGGCTTCTTGGGCATCTTGTCTACATGCTCAGTTTTCTCCAGCTGCCCCTTTCACCTACACAGCCAAGAATCCATTCTGTCCCCAGTTGGTGGATCTTCCTCACAGTTTCAGGTGAAGTCAGCTTTTCTTCTCAAGTATGGACTGCCCCTGATCCACTTTATCAACTGCTTGTAGTCCCTGCACAGAGTGCTATCAGGAGGCAGAAGCACATGGAAGGAACTCTCCTCCATGCTGACTCTCAGGCCCTGCCCAGTCCTACCATGCAGGAAGGACAGCCAGACGCAAAGGTTGTGTGTGCTCCAATGTTTAAGACACAATAATTGGCATGGCAATGGGTCATGCCTCTGTGCAGCGCACTAGCTGTGGCTCCAGACTCAAGGTTCCCAATGCCCCCTTTCAGCCTGGAGTGATTCCAGGCACAGTGGAACTCACCCCATGGCCTCAAATGCCTCCTTTCTTCCTGTAACATCAATGTAGTAGAAAACACCCATTTATCAGGACTTAGCCTAGGCCTGTGTCCACCCTGGCCTGGGTATCCCTGCTACTCTATAGCCTTTCATATATGCTTCATCTCTCCTTCTCACTACTACCTAGTGTGTCCCATCCCTGTCTGTCATCAGTGGGGTTGTATTCACCTCCCCATGGACTTAGCACACACATCACCATGACTTCTCCAGATTTCCTTTAGGGTGACCATTCTGTGTGTCAAAATGTGACCCACTCCTCATCTTAGTTCCCCTGACTGGTCCTGGCTACAGCCTTCTGTGTCTCTCTTCGAGTGAGTGTCCAGTGTTATGCCCATCGCTCTTCCACATGCTGTGCCGTTTTCAGTGCCAGACTCTGTCCTCATTGTGCCTTCCACCAACAGCACTCTGCCCCCTCCACTCCCTTGTGCCATTCACTAGTCTCAGAATCTCCCCCACCCCTCAGGTCCTCCCTACAGAGAGCCTTCCCTTGACCTCACAGGTGTGGAAGATTTCATATCCCTTGTGTCTCTACCCCAAGTGTTGCTAAAGTTCCTCCCCTGAGGCACATGACCCAGAATAATGACAACCAGAGTTTCGTTCTACCAGAATTAACCCTGGAGAGCCATTGGGTTTATGGGACTTGCCCACATGCATAAGGGGTTTCTGACTGGCTTGTGGGTCACTCCAAATCATCTGAATTAGAAAGTCTTCATCAGAATGAATAACTGATCTCTAGAGACATACTATTGGGGCCCACTTCCTCTAGTCTTCCATCTATGCACCTCAACCCAGAGATCACTGTCAGAACAAAATCTCAGACAAATGGCAAGAAGGAGGTGTCAGACAAACACTAGGTACCAGTCTAGTGACCCTCCACACTCCTCCTTCCAGAAGGGAATGTCTAGAGTCCACATGTCCAATTGTGAGGGACTCTGATAACAGGGTACATCTAGTGTCATGAAGAGAGCAGCAGTTTGGCTTAGAGGAGACAGCCTGACAACACAAAGGACTCTTCAGAGCCCAGCAGGTACCTTGCACTGAATGATTCTTGCAAGACACACCTACACAAACACACACACACACCAATGCCCATGCACATGTGTGTACATACACAGTTACACAGTAGGACTGCCCATGTCAGTCCTAATGGCCCTTCCCAGGGCAGGAGAGTCAGTGTGAAGGGAATCTTGGCCCATGCTGTTCAGAAAGCCTCTTATGGCTGGAAACACTTGCAGCTTCTGGGCTTTATTAATTTCTGTAATCAGATGGGCTTTGGATGAGGCACAAAGACAAGAGATCTATTTTGCTGATAGTGTCTCGTTGCCATTCATGAGAAGAACACCTCACAGCTGATGTTGACAGCTCAGAATGCGCCAGATGCACATGCCACTACTGCTAACCATTGTCACGCTGCCGCCCACCTGCTGAGCTGCCATCTTTGGGAATGCCACCTTTGCTTTCATCTAAGAAACATATTTTTATATCATGTAGTACAAATGGAATTTTTTCTTCTTCTAAAGATGATAAGTTTCATGTCTGCTCCAGTTCTTTGATTTTTAAAACCTATATAAACTGTATAACCAAGACCACAAATCAGGGTCCTGAAAAGCCTTCCTGATCTTAAAACCTCCTTGGGCTGAACTTGCAGGCAAGCATCACTATCATCCCCAGCCCTTGGCAACTGCTGGCCTTCCTCTGCCCCTGCAGTTCAGTCTATCTTAGAATGGCATATAAATGGCTATGGATGGTATCTGAATTTTCAGGGCCAGCTTCAACGGGAGCATCTTCACATTTGAATCTGAGGAAGGTCTCAAGTTTCCTCGGTACTGTTGTCATTTCACACTCAGGACATTAGACATTTCTCCATAAGGACTTACCTGCCATTTGGTGTCACACGCAAAATCAGATTAAACTGGATTAAATGCCTAACTTTAGTGTCAACAGTTCAGTGTCCCTTGTTGACTATCCCACCTTGGTCTAGCTGCAGAATCTCTAATGTAGAAAGCCTAATAAGACAGGGAAACCATGCCAAAAACTAGAGACAGGAAAAGGAAGCTGAGCCAGTGTCCTAACCCTGTGAGCCATCACTGAAAACCTGCAGAGGCTGGAGGCTGGGGGTCAGGACTTGGAGTGGCCTGATACTCCACAGGAAGAAGGTAGATCATCAGCCTTGGGCAGAGGTGCTGGAGTAGAGGTGCTAAGAAGGTAGCCACTTAAAGCAGCTGATGAGACTGGAGTTCATCCTCCCAGCATCCCAGAGAAAGACTCTAAGTCTCAGTCTCTGGGGCAGGCAAACAAAGCCCAACCAAAAGGCCCCATAGAGCAGGCACCTCAGCGTGTGCGTTTCCTGACTCAGGAGGACACTCCTTACCACTGGTCTCAGCTCCACTCTTTTCCTTTCCCTGTTTTGTACTCTGCAGCTGTCACAGCCCTATAGGTAATGGGTCTTCTTTTCTATGGAGAGAGAAGATTTCCTGGAGCACCTCTGTGGTGCTGTGGCTCTCTTAGAAGGACCAGACATGGCTGTTGCCTGCAATGATGTGATATTGAGCAGATGGTGGCACTTACAAGGGCTTACAGGACCACTGGGGAAGATGTCACTGGTATTCATGCTTGCCGCCTCTCACCTATTCTGGTTGCAACTTCTAGTCCCTCCTTTTGTACCCCATGGAGCCATACCCAAATGACACTGATAAGTAGGGTTCTGCATGCTATGTGCCTACATTGGAGTCATCAAGCCATGATGTGCAGATGTAGTTTAGGCTTGGTCTTAGAGCATTCTGGGTTGTATTTCCCAATACCTTCCTCTGTCCTAAGCAAAACACCCTCATAGAAGTGATGAAGGCTTTTCTAGGATGACTCAGTCATTTGCCTCTGTTTAGATAAGGAAAATGAAGCCCAGAAAGTTCTATTGCCAGCATGGTAGCACAGCTCTCTACTCCCAGATTTCAGGAGGCCAGTCACGATTTCAAGGTCAACCAGAGCTGCACAGTAATATGACCCTATTCCAAAAGTTAAGAAGCACATCCATGAAATATCAGCCTTTGCAGCTCTGTATTGGTAAAAGTCAAGTTGAGAGCCCACCATTCTGCCCAGGGCCATCACTCATCTCTCTTTTGGCTGCCACGTAGAGATTTATATCAACAGTCGGTCAACAGATACAACACAAATTGACTGTTCACCACATACAAGTGGATCTCTTTCAGACACAGCAAGGAGCAGGTCCTGAGGCACTAGGCCTTGTTGAGGGAATAAATGTGTCCCTGCATCTGCAGAGGGGACAAGTATCAGATGCTTAGATTGTCCGGGCACATGTGATCACCCAGATGATAATGGAGCAGCTGTGGGTGGTGTCCAACTGGAGAACCACAGAGCAAGCCTCACATCACATGCCTTACAGAGCACGGGCATTGTATGATGCTGGAGAGACATGCCATTAGCAACCCTGGTGAAACATCTTCTCTTCATCCTGATCTGTTCCAGAGCACTCCGGAACTGTCACCATCAAGAAGGGATGGAACCTCATTGACTAGAATGACTTTTTCTAAGGGATGCTTACAGTAGGCCCCTCTAAATCTTGACAAGGAGACAAGATAACTTCACTTTCTCCATGCATCCTTGACAGGCACTGTGGCAAACTTCTGAGTAGGATGTACACCTCAATGCCCTTGCATTTAAAGTTTCTTCAAGCTCTTACAGAAAGCAGTAACCCTTAACTTAGGTTCCTCATGACTGCAACTATTCTCGTCTTTGTTGGCCTATGACTATGTGTTATAGGACTTCATCCAGCAGGTTAGACTGGGCTGTCTGCTACGTATTCTGAACTTGGTCGTGATCAGAAAGTTAAGGGAGCAAGTTTCTCCCTGAAATCCAAATTTCTATGAGCCTTGCTGAACTAATCATTTGTGTGTTCCTAAGACATGATCTTATTAAATCAAAATCTTTTAAGGTAATCCTGTTGCCTTCCTCTGTGTCTACAGGTTAAAACTGCCTCTGGCATTTACCTCATGAGCATGACATACATACAGCTACCCAGACGCTGGTGATGATGAATGTTCCATTCACTAATGAGCAGAAGGCTCATTAAACTGGAATGAATTGCTCCATCTTGCAAAGCTATTTGTCAACCCAGATTCTGGTCACTGAAACCTGCCTGCATGAGCCACTTCAGCCCACATTAGTATTAACTGTCCCCTGGGCATGATGGTCCTAGGCTTGTTGGTTGTTTATTATTATTATTAATTATTATTATTAGTTTACTCTTTCACCGAGTGTGGAAATGGTGGGACAGTGGCACATGTTCACCAGCTTTTGCAGTGTCTCTCCATAGATTCTGTCAAACCCAGCATTCCCTCTCCTCCACGGGGCTAGTGAGCGAATGTGCTCTCCCCTTCTTCTCTGAGCAGGTAGGGCTCCCCTGCGTATCTCTCCACCCTGGCACTTCAAGTCACTGCTAGGCTAGGCACTTCCTCTCCCACTGAGGCCAGACAAGGTAGCCCCACTAGTAGAACATATCCCATATATAGTCGACAGCTTTTGGAATAGCCCTCATTCCAGTTGTTTGGAACCCACATGAAGGCCAAGCTGCACATCTGCTACATATGAGTGAGAAGGCATAGGTCCAGCCTGTGTATGTTCTTTGGTTGGTGATTCAGACTATGAGAGCCCCAAGGATCCATGTTAACTGACTCTATTGGTCTTCCTGTGGAGTTCCTATTGCCTTGGAGGCCCACAATCCTTCCTCCCATTCTTCCATAAGAGTCTCCAAGTTTGATCCATTGCTTGGCTGTGGGTGTCTCATATTTTGAGTTTTTAACCGCACTCACTTCCTTCCCAGTGCTCAGGGTCCAGTATAGGAGAGGGGACAGGAATGCTGTTGGACCAGAGCAGTGAATGAGCACACACACACACACAAAAATTCAGGGTTCTTTGTGCACAACAGAGAACTGCACCTATACACTCACAAAAGTTAAGACAGCATGAGCAAGACCCATGCATGCTCGATATTTTAGTATATCCTATGGGTAACAAGCCAGAATTTGGGGACCATAGACAGTTTCAGGTGTCTACATCACTATCTGGCCAGCATCTCTTGGGGAAACCCTCTGGGCACTGTCACTCAGTTCTGCCACAGTTGGCCCTGGTACCCTTCATTCCTGAGGCTGCATTTCACGCTTCTGACTCTACTGAGTGCTTTCTCAACTCAAGTCTGCCTTTTAAAACTCTTCTGCTGAGTCATAGTCCACCCTCAACACAACATGCTCCCCTGTCAAAGATCTACAGCTGTACTATTGGACATGGTCTCAGTATCCACATGGTGGTAGTCAGCCCTTCAGATGCTGTTGGTGTGCTCTGGGTGCTCAGCTTATAACTGCATTTGATTGTGATTCACTTACGTTTGCATAGCTTTCCTCCTCCCCAGGCAGCCCTCCCCCATCCCATAACTGGTGGCAACCTAGAGATTCTACAACACCTTATCTATACTCGGTGACCCTTGGTGACCTTCACAGGCCTGAGGACTGCTCTTTTGCTTGCCTCTGGTCTTTACACAGCTGGGGATGTGCCCTCATCCATGACTCCAGAGTGCTGGCAGCTGGGTCACCCTGTAGTGACCTTGTGTGGTATCTGAGTAATTGATTAAAGTAATTAGCTGAGAAATTTGCACACAGATAAGTGCCTTGTCCTCTGCTGTGCAAAGCTTATCCCATCTGATCTAATATTCCTGGCTTTTTATTTCACTGTGTAAATGGGGCATGCTGAGAGAGAGTCAGGGAGGTTTTTCCTCTGACTAGGAAAATGAGGCCTTTTTCCCTCCACTGTCATGATCTTATTAAAATAAGTTGTAATAAAGTAGCAATAAATATGCTGAGAAGCAGCATCTGAAATTGTCACTCACGTGGCAAAGTGGCCCATATCTATGGCAGTTGTTTTTTTTTTTTTTCTGCTGTCATGATAAAGTACATTTCTTAAGGGCTGTGGTTGCCCAGGTTCTAGTGGGAAGCCCTACATTCAAGAGCATATGAGTATCACTAATTGGAGTCAATAGATTATATAAAAAATAAAATAAGAAGACATGAAGTTGTGCAGGAGGGAGATTTGGAGGTGGAGGACACTGTGATGTGCATGGGATTAAGGGGAGTGTGGGGTTGGTGTGACTGAAATACATTGTATAGCCTATAAAAGTTTCAAAGAATAAACTTAAAAAATAAAAGCAAACAAATTTGTCTAATTAAAAAAATGCCTTAGCAAAAGCAACTTAAAGGAGAAATGGCTTGTTTTGACTTACAGGTCAAGGTTACAGTCATAATGGCAGGTAAGCCACAGTAATAGGAGCCCGAGGTAGATAGTCTCATGGCATCCACAGGCAAGAAACAGACAGAGATGAATGCTTGTACTCAGCTCACTTTCTCCTCTTTATAAAGTCACATGATGCCATCCCAGGTCTTCCCAGCTCAACTAACTCAATTAGTAGGATCCTCCATAGGCATGCTTACAGACCTGTAACATAGGTGACAGTTGAGTGAGTGTCCCTCAGTGGAATGTCTAGAAACTTCAAATTCTCTGAGAGAATGTGGGCCAGAAGCAAACCAAAACTAACACATAAACTCAAGCCTGCTTTTCATTCATCAAACACTACCTCTTTGTCTCTTCTGGAACTTCCTTCCTGCTATCAGTCCTCTCACAAGCTTAAGTACCATCCTTTACTGTCTATTCAGAGCCTTTCAATCCTGCATCATTCAGATTTATCCTAAACAGAAAGTGTCTCCATGCTGTACCTATATTTGAAATGGAAGAGTATAACTTGGCAGTATAGTTTTTCTTACTAATAAGGTAAATGCCATTTATTCAAACTAAAATAATCTGTTCTGTTTGTGCATGTTGACTGACTGTACAGTCTCAGGCCAGAATAATGGAGGCTGTATTGCATGGTGCCAAGAGTGGACAAACAAAAGGAGAGTGGGTAGCATACAGTTCTGGGTCCCAGGATATGCCAGAGGAGGGACGCAGCTTTGTCTAGGAGGCAAAACCAAGAATGCTAGTTGAGCAGCTCTCCTGGTGCATCCAGAAAACATGATTTCATGATAGCCATCCACTGCCTCTGACTCTGGCATCATTTCCACCTCCTCTTCCTCAATGACCCCTGAGCCTTGGGAGGAGGGGCATGATACAGATCTTTCATTAAGGGATGAGCATTCTCCAGGCTCTTATTCTCTGTACTCCGACCAGTCGTGGATCGGTGTTGATTACCATCCACTGTAAATATAAGCTTCCCTGATGAAGGGTGAGAAAGCATTACTCTATGATTATAACAATAAGCCATTAGGAGTCAGTTTAATATGATGTCCACTAGAATAATAGTGGTATATTCTCCCTCAAGGCCCATGACCTGTCTAGACACAGGTTATTGGTCTAGAATATGGTGCCTAATATGGATTTTATCTTGTGGAATGGGGTCCCATGCACCAGTAGAAGTCTGAACATCCAAGAGTTTAAGGGCAGCGTGAAGTAGACTTGATGGGTTTAAAGGGATTAAGAGAGGGGTGGGGGGAGAGAGAACACAAAGTTGGATGGGCAGGAAGGATGGGTTTCCCTGTAGGTATTGGGGGAGGAAGTGAATATGATATGAATATATTACACCATATTCTCAATGAAGTCATTTAAGAAGAATAAGAAAAGGTGGATGTGGTGCCTTCCTTCCAGCTTCTTTGTATTATATTACTGGCAGTAAGGTTAGAGACCACTGAAGCTGGTGAATCTCAGACTAAGCCACAAAGAGCACTGGTTGCAGTTAAGAGACCCTGAGTATGAACTGGGTAATGTCAGGTTCCCCCTGGATTTCCCCTCCACTACTCATTTGAGTTTAAAATGTAGGGTATCTCAGGCACAGGGAAGAAGCTATTGATGGAGACTTAAAATCCAAATGAGTGGTTGGTTCAGCCTTGATTATGGTGACTGGTGGCAGCTGGTGGCAGCTGGTGGCAGTGGTGTCTATAGTAGTCCTGAGGATGTTAGTTGTACTAACTGGCCATACAGAGAATGGCAGAGGTGCTGCTCATATGGTGCTGAAAGTGGAGTGACATCCAGAGTGCTGACCTGAGACTGATCCGAGGAGCCCTAATTGGCATTGTTTCTCTGTGGCTTCTCTTCAGGAGAAAGAAAGGACCATTAGAAGTCAGGAAGGAGCCACAGGGACAAGGGGCACATAGATTTGGGGATGTGGCATCTGCCCTGCTGCATGCTGGGAATGCAACTGTCAAAATAAAGACTTAACTGACTCTGAAGTATTGATATTTCCATATCTAAATATAACAGCCTTGGTCCTGTGCCATCCGAAGAGGCAACAGCTGCCAAGCCCAGCACCAGATGCAGGCTCTGGCTTTGTGTCTTCGGGGAGAAAAAGGTCATCCTGTCATGGACAGATTCTAAACAGCCTAAGCCAAGGAGCAGAACTCTCTTTAAGGAGCTCTAGGCCAGCCTGGCTAGGGTCACAGGGTGACTTGGAGGGGCATTAGAAAGAGGACTCACTCTGACTCCTGTGCTTGCTGCAGGATAAGTAAGATCACAGATTAGATTGATGGACACGTCTGACAGTACTTGAAAGGCTGAGGCAGAAGGATTAGTAATTTGAGTTCAGCATGGGTCATGTACAAAGACTGTGTCTCAAACAGGCAGAGAGGTAAGTAAGACCATAGCCTGGCAGCACACTACAAAAGTGATGGTGCAGAGGACTGAGATTTCCCTCAGAACAGCATTAGCAGCCTCCTCTGTCCCCTTGGTCCACCTGCAGTGACCTCATAGTTCACTGATGTCAGTCCCTGGTGGTCTGTTTCTGAACTCCTGCAGAGCCCTAAGGGATGGAGGCTGGATTTAGCATCCTGTTTATCCACCAGTAATGGTGTACCAGGACACACTTAAAACATTCCTCATTGACATCAAAAAGAAGAAAGACAGAAGTCAAGAAAAATAGTTGCTGTCTTAGTTAGGGTTTAACTGCTGTGAACAGACAGCATGACCAAGGCAACTCTCATAAGGACAACATTTAATTGGGGTTGGCTTACAGGTTCGGAGGTTCAGTCCATTATCATCAAGGTGAAAACATGGCAGCATCCAGGCAAGCATGATGCAGGAGGAGCTGAGAGTTCTCCATCTTCATCTGAAGGCTGTTAGTGGAATACTGGCTTCCAGGCAGCTAGGACTAGGGTATTAAACCCATGCCCATAGTGACACACCTACTTCAACAAGGCCACACCACCTAATAGTGCTACTTCCTGTCCCAAGCATATAGAAACCCTCACAGTTGGTTTAAGGCATGTCACTAAAAATAACACTGGGATGAGCTATGGCTCAGTGGGGAAAGTATGACATACTTACTGTACAAACAAAAAGACCTGAGTTCAGATCCCTAGAACCCACATATATGAGATGAGGTATCATGCACCTGTAACCCCCAGGGTTCCTATGATGATGACATGGACACGAACAAAACCCCCACCCCCTGAAGTGTATGGGTTACATGTCCTAGCATACACAGAGGCAAAGAGCAAACAGAGACTATCTCAAACAAGGTGGAAGCTAAAACTAACACCTGAGCTTGTTTCTTGACCTCCACACATACTTATATCATGGTACATGGGCACCCACACCATGGTACACAGGCACCCACATCATGGTACACTGGCCCATACACCAACGTACATGTGCACACACACACAACCATCCCATCACCAGAGAGAGAGAGAGAGAGAGAGAGAGAGAGACCCATTCAAACACACACACACACACACACACACACAAATACACAGACACAATGACTTTCAGTGACACTAAAAAGTAAAAATACCAGCCTGCTGCATCCCCACTGAGTTCTGCTGGCCAACACTTATGCATCCTATACTGGTGACTTAGCCCCAGTGTCTACTGGACATTCTTGTTAACACAGAGAACACCCAAATGGATAAGACAGGCCAAGCTCCTGCCTCTGAAATGGCACGTCCTAGCAGGAAGAGACTATAAGGGGTGGTTTGGAATATGATGGGGGTGATATGCCCTATAAGAACAGGGTGAACAGATCAAAGGGTTCAACAGAGGCAAGGAAGGTGGAAATGGCCTTTCCTGGAAGTCACATGAGAACAGACTTGGAAGGGGTAGAGTGAGACATGGCCTTGGGGTAAAGGGACAGTGACACTGTGGCTCAGCCCTGGGCTGTGTGATGACTATCAGAGAAGTAAGCTTGCCAATGGGCCACACTGTGAGTGCTCTAAACCAGCAAACAGAATGACATTTGAGAGAGCAGTGATGCGTTCAGGGTCACCCTAGAGCATTTATCCTCCCTCACTCTACTTCCAGAGTATCTTAAACACTGCTTAGGAAATGAGTACATGAGGGACGACACCCCTCCACAACGCAGGCTGGCTGCAGCACCTTCTCAGTCAAGCCTCTATTGACAGGCTGACCAAAGGGCTTTAGAAC
>LR754669.1:0-37925 GCA_902729485.2 Mus minutoides | reverse complement strand
CCCGCTGGACGGGGACGGCGCACGACAGTCTCTCAGCCCAGCTTTCTGGCTATGAATTTGCCTCTTTTGGACTCATTATACTTTATAAAGATTTGGGGATTGGTGACATTGTGGTAAATTAAAGCAGCAAGAATTCTCATATTTGCTCCCTGGGTGAGAAAACAGCCACATGGGGCCACATGGAGGGGCATTTAGGAACAAGGAAACTGTTAGGAAATCTTGTGCATAACAGGAATTGGGTCAGTGTTGGGAACTAAAAGGGGCCCTGGGGAAGAGGGGGAAGGAAGACCCACACCCCACCAGAGTTTTCCTATTCTCTGGTCAGTCAGGTGTGGGAGAGTTGCCATACACTTTCCACTCATCCCTGGGTGGGCATTCAAGCCTCTGACCCACTCTTCAGGGGGTGGCCAAGGGCCAGCCCTACCTGGGAACCCTGGAGCTACTCTGCTAAAGCCACCAGGGTTATAGGAGAAAGGAATGAGGGAAGAGGTTCCCAACACCTGTGAGAGTGAGTGCAGATCTTGACTGGAGCACAGGAAGGCCTTCTAATGGGAGATTAGAAACCGGCTCATTAGGAGAAAGCCTGTCCCATCCTCCAAGCAGTGGGCTTTGATGAGCAGAGACATTCTATGGTTTTAGAGCTTTATTATAGAAATTCAGGGGGAAAGAGAGAGAGAGAGAGAGAGAGAGAGAGAGAGAGAAGAGAAGACAAGACAGAGAGGAGAGGGGGAGAGTGAGGGGTAAGAAGTAAGAGAGAGACAAGTAAGAGAGCAAGCAGGGGCTGAACAGCCCTTTTTATGGTCTTTACTGTTGGTAAGTAACTGGGGAGGAGTTTAGCCTGAATATCAGAAGCTTGGGCCATTGCCTATGTGACTACTGACCTTGCTTCTCTTGTGGGGAATGTGGAAGGTGGTAACTTAGGCAGGATCCAGAGTTCCAGGAGCATGAGGCAATGTCTACCTTGTCATGCAGGTGAATTATCACCACTGGGGTTCAGACCTCAGCTCAACTGGAGACCAGCCTGGGCTCTGCACAGGTCAGTTCCCTGTGGGTTGGCTAGTAGGAGCCCCCTAGTTTTCTGGGATCTAGTCCCGGATTGAGAACCTGATTGGAAGCAGATGGGAGTGAGTATTTAGTGGCCCAAGATCCTGGGATCTTAATATAGGACATAGTAGGAAAGGGGGCTTGGCAAATTGCCTACAAAAGACAAAGACAACTAAAAACTAGGTCAAAGCAGATCTTATGAAACATCATGTTATATTATATCAATGGAATCATACAATATGTGACCTTTTGTGTCCAGGTCTGAAAATGTTTTTTTTAATAACTTATGTGGAGGCCGAGGTGCCTAGTGCCTCTCCATATTTTTATTCTTTTTTTTTAAAGATTTATTTTATTTATTATATGTAAGTACACTGTAGCTGTCTTCAGACACTCCAGAAGATGGAGCCAGATCTCGTTACAGATGGTTGTGAGCCACCATGTGGATGCTGGGATTTGAATTTATCACCTTCGGAAGAGCACTCGGGTGCTCTTACCCGCTGAGCCATCTCACCAGCCCCAGGTCTGACAATTTTAACTTAGCAAAATATCCTCGAGGTTCATCCATGTTGTAACATACATCAAAATTTCCCTCCTTTTTTTTTTTATTTCCTTCCTTTTCATGGCCAAATAATACTCTTTTATTTATACCACATTTTGCTTATCTGTTTGTCTCTTGATGTTTAGACTGTTTCTGCCTTTTGAATAGTGTGACTGCTGTAAAAGTGGATTGTGGGATTTTATGTAGATACCTGTTTTGTGTTTGTTTTTTTTTAATTATTTTGAGTTTGTATTCAGGAGTGGAATTGTCTGGTCATGTGGTAAGTGTATTTAACTCATTGAGTAACCATCCAAATGGACTTGGTTTGCTTGTGTTGAGGGAGAGTAGGGATTGCGTATATGTGTGTTTCTATATGTGACGACACATGCTTGGCAGTGCACAGGTATATGTGTGTACAAATATGTGGAGGCTAGAAGAAATTAAGTGTCCACCTCAACCACTCTCCACCTTATATATGGAGAGACAGTTTCTCGCTCGAACCTAGAATTGGGTAGTTATTTACACTAAGTAATTAATGTAGCTACTTAGCTTGCTCCAAGGATCCCCTGTCTGTTTCCTTTGAACCTGGATTACAGATGAGCAACCACACCCACTTACATAGGTACAGTAGATCCAGTCTTCAGTCTTAACACTTGAACTACCTCTCCATGATGTGTGTGTGTATGTGTGTGTGTGTGTGTGTGTGTGTGTGTGTTCTTATGTGTTCTTGTGTGTTCAGGCACACATGTCCATGTGCATGTGAATGCCAGAAGACAACCTCAGATGTTCCTCAGGAGCAATACACTGGGGGTTTGTTTGTTTGTTTGTTTGTTTCTCATTTAGCCTGGAACTCACCTGGAATTACAAAAAATGCACCATCAGGCCCAGCTTTTTTATTTTAAAGTTTTATTTATTTTGCATGTATGAATGTTCTTCATGAATTTATGTACCTGTGAATGCCAGGTGCCCTCATAGGTCAGAAGATGATGTCAGCTCTCCTGGATCTGGAGGTTGTAAGCCAATATGTGGGTGCTGAAAACCAACCTTGAGTCCTCTGGAAAAGCAGAGTTCTCTTAACCTTTGATCTATCTCTCTAGTCCTAGGCCTAGCTTTTTACATGAGTTTTAGATATCAAACTCGCATCTAAGCATATTCTCATGCTTAGAAGACAAATATATTACTGATGAACCATTTCCAGGCCTATGGAAATGGTTTCTATTCTTATTTTTCCTTTTGCTTTTGATCATTGTTATTCAGCTTCTTAGTATAGTAAGAAATGCTTGCTACAACCAGATAAAAGGTTTGCTTTGGCTCACAGCTTTCAGTTTGCTAATTGGCCATTGCTTTGGGACTGTGGCAAAGTATATCAATATGATACAGCAGAATCACCTTCCATATCACAAAGAAGAAAGAAGAGGCCAGAACCCCACTATCCCTTCTGAGAGTACACTGACAATGGCATAAAGACCTCCAGAACACAGAATAAACTGAATGGAGATTCTAAGCTTGGAGCTCAGCTTTGTTGCAATATGGGCCTGCCTGAAGCATATCACGTGCGTGCACATGTGCGCGCGCGCACACACACACACATACACACACACACACACACACACACACACACACACACACTTATACAATTTAAATTATACAATATATATTTTTAAAGGAAAAAAGAGAAACTGAACTCAGCACTAGAATCCATCTGTCTCTGTGTCTTGTCTCCTGGGTGTAGACATAAGTAATCAGCTGCCTTATATACCTGCCACTGTGCCTTCCCCTCTGTGATAGAGAGTATACCCTCAAGTTGTGGGTGAAAATAAATTCTTAAGTTGCACTAATCAGCTACCATTTTCTCAACTGTTTCAATATACAATTGTCTTTAAAAGAATGTTTTTCCTCTGTGCCTCAATGCTGTTATCCATACCTAACAAATAAACACTGGTGATTCCTCCTGATCCATCCTCTGGTAACCACCTCACAATTCCCCATCAGCTTCTGTGACTTTGATGACTGTGTTCATCATACCAACATCTTAAGACTAAATCTCTTATCATCTATAAAAGTCTTCCTCCCAGCTTCCTTCCACATATGATACTGATTTGCAGAGACTGTGTTGGTTGCCTTGTGAAAAGTGCAGTTGGGTCAGCCCATTTGTACCTGTGGCTTCATAATCCTCTTAACACTGAACATTGAACCCAAAGGCTCAACTCAGTTCAAAGGCTACCTTAGCTTGCAGTTAGAGGGCTGTGGCTAGAGTACTTCTCTGCTCATCCTGGGAGCAGATCTGTCCCAGCCTCTGCTTCACATTTAACTTACAATTAACATTTTGATGTCCTGGTTTCCTCCAACTTTTACCTAATGTCTATCTGTCCCATCTTAAAAGGTCAGTTTTTTTTAAAATACACCCTTTTTAAAATTTTTAATACTGTGTGTGTGTGTGTGTGTGTGTGCGCGCGTGCGCGCGCGCATAATGTAGGTATGCATGTGCTTAAGAATATAGGTGTCTGGAAGTGGATGCTCACAGTCATCTCTAGGAAGGAACACAAGGTCCCCAATGTAGGAGCTAGAGAGAATACCCAAGAGCCGAAGGGGTCTGCAACCCTATAGGTGGAACAACAATATGAACTAATCAGAACCCCTAGAGCTCATGTCTCTAGCTGCATATGTATTAGAAGATGGCCTAGTCTGCCATTATTGGGAAGAGAGGCCCCTTGGTCTAGCAAACGTTATATGCCCCAGTACAGGGGAATGCCAGGGCCAAGAAGTGGGAGTGGGTGGGTAGGGGAGCAGGGCATGGGGGGAGGGTATAGGGGACTTTTGAGATAGCATTTGAAATGTAAATGAAGAAAATATCTTTAAAAAAAGAATATAGGTGTCTGGCTGGAGAGATGGTTCAGAGGGTAAGAGGTTCTAAGTTTAATTCTCAGCAACCACACAGTGGCTCACAATTATCTGTAGTGAGATCTTGTGCCTCTTCTGGCGTGGAGACATACATGCCATACTGGATATTATGTATAACATTTTTTTAAGAATATACATGTCTATAAAGACCAGAGGCATCTGATCCCCTAGAGCTGGAATTATAGATGCATATGAGACCCCTGATGCAGGTACTACGCATTGAAATCGGGTCCTCTGGAAAAGCAGCAAATGTTCCAAACCACTGAGCAATCTCTCCGCCCCTTTAAATGATCTTTTTGTCTGATTCATAGAAACTGCATCAGAAACATGACTTTATACCCAAGGAGCGGAAGGAGTCTACAACCCTCTAGGTGGAAGAATAACATGAACTAACTAGTTCCCCCTGCGCTCATGTCTCTAGCTGCATATATGGAAGAAGATGGCCTAGTTGGCCATCATTGGGAGGAGAGGCCCCTTGGTCATACAGACTCTATATGCCCCAGTACCGGGGAACGCCAGGGCCATTACGTGGGAGNAAACAAGGTGTAGTCACCCATCAGGGCATAATAAAAACTCTTTTGAACCCTTACCTTTTTCAGCTTCCTCTTGGTTTCTCTGCTATTCCACTTTCATGTTGTCAGTCTCAAGTCTATTAGAACAGCATTCTTGAAGCAAATGGTTCTAACTAGCTTCTATATTAATTGAAGTTCAGAAGCCTGAGGCTAAGTTAACTTTGTCTACTCTGTCACTCCCTTGGCATAAGAATCAACTCCTTGCAGCCCTCATTCAGTCTCATTGCTTATGTACATTGTCTCAGTTCTTAGCAACAACAAACACCATAGGGTCCTGGGCATTTTATTGCCTGTGTTCCCTTGCAACCACATGGCCAATCTCAGTCTGACATCACCTCTTCAGATAGAATCTATTCATCTCCTGTAGATCCCACTTCACTGTGCCTCTTTCTGCTCACTAGCAACTCTCACTCTGCAGCTGGAGGTTGAGTGCATGTGTTAGGGGTTTTTTTTTTTATGGACCTAGACACTAGAGAAAGAGGAACCATAAATGGAGCATCCATGAGTGCCTATAAAGTGCCTTGCAGAGAGGGATAGCACAAAGGGCAGAAGAAAGAAATTAAGAAGGAAGGGAGAGGGGTTGGAGGGATGACTCACCGGTTTAGAATACTTTGTTGCAGTGACTCCATCAAGCTGTAAGTAATGTGGTTATCAGTGGCCTAGGTGAAACTTCCAGAGGTTGCAGGAACTGAGCCTATTACATCTGGAGAAGAGGTTGACCACTTTTCTGGAACCTCTCTCATTCATATACACACACCATAGCCTTGCCTTGCCTTGCCTTGCCTTGCCTTGCCTTGCCTTGCCTTGCCTTGCCTTGCCTTGCCTTGCCTTGCTACTATTTGGCAAGAAAAATAAACCAGGTTTTGAAGCAAGCTGGGGTTGGCTTTGCAGCAGCCACAGGCTGTACCACCAGGCCAACATGATCTTACTCTTTACATGTCTCTCAGCCTTTCAGCTGTGCTGTGGTTGGAGCCCTGACTATGGCAGCCATTCTTCTGAGGGCAAAGCCCAAGGTAAGTGGTTAGCCTCTCCCTCACTGTCCTAGAATTTGCCCTGAGCAGTTTCCAAGTGCTTCCACTGCATGAATCTTAGAGCACTCATTTCAGGAGAGACCTTTGCTGTCCCCATCCCCATGCAGCATGCTGCTTGCCTGAGTTTCCTGGGCTAGGTTTTCTACTTCTGTCTGCTCCTCTTTCCTGAGACAGGACTCTGCTGCTGAGTCTCTCCTGACTGCTGAACTCATTGTTTTCATCTAGGATTAACCTGGAATTTAATTCCCTACCACATAAATGGCTTGTTTTAGGTGACATTGTCTTTTGAAGATGTGTCTGTGTACTTTACAAAGACAGAATGGAAGCTTCTGACTCTCAAGCAGAGGAACCTCTACAAGCAGGTGATGCTGGAGAACTACAGCCATTTGGTGTCAGTGGGTAAGTGACTCTAGTTCTGAATTTTCTTGCTTGTCAATTGCTATGAACCCAAGAATAAGTACATTTCTTTATCTTACCTATAATTTTTAGGTCAGCTGTGCTATTAAAAATAAAGCGTTCTTCTAAATAGCTTGGACTTTTAAATGCTCAGAATATAATCAATAACAACCTGTCAGACCCATTTTCCACACAAAATCATAGATTCCCAAAACATCTTTCTATTGAGAAACAGCAATTACTGGAATATTTATTTACAGCATTTAAGACTCATTTTACAGCAGATGTAGTTGACCTGCTTTATAGAAGTTAGCAACATCTTCCACTCACACAGGCCACAAGGCCCCACTCTAAGGCCAGGCAGTGCACTTGATTTCCAAGCCTGGAGAAATCTAGGCAGGAGCTGGGGCAACTTCCTTCCAGCTGCTTTAACACTCTTCATTCTCCTGTCTTTGTGCTTTCCATCTTGCCAATTCCAGACAAAAACCAACATTCATTTGGCTGCATGGATGAACAGTTTCTAAGATTTGGGGCCATACTATTTGCTGGCTGGCATCTTCCTAGCTGAAATGGTGTCCTGACTGCCTTTGGGATGGGGAGGGATTTGTAAGAATGAGCATTCTTCCATTTTTTTCTCTCTGACTCTACAGACCACCCCTGCCATCTGACCCCTTAGGAAACTGGTTCATTCCCTCCCTGGGTTCTCTCTGATCATCAAGAGCAAGTTGTGGACACATCTTTCCAAAAGATTTTTTGAATTCTCACTTGAGTTTAATGGAGAAACACGCTGCCTCCAGGCACATAACTAGGGGAGATTTTCCTGGGGAGTTCTTGTACTCTAAAGACTCAGGCTGAGCTCTGTTTAAAAATTATTCTATCCTTAGCTAGAAAGGTGCTAATTTTCTTCATTTCTTTGAACAGGATTTGCTTTCTCCAAGCCTAACCTGGTATCCCAGCTGGAGCGAGGGGAGAAGCCCTGGATTAGGGATGATGGAATGGAGAGTTCAGCAAGATCCTGTGCTGGAAAGCTAGGCACCCTCCTCAGCTAACTTGACCATGTCAGGGATTATAAAGAGCTGGCCGAAGGAAGGTGATGTGGACTGAAATTTTGGGTAAGAAGTCTTCTTTAGTAAGTCTTCCCAATGCTCCCTTCCCTTGCTGTGGCTAGATGAAAAGATACTTATCTGCCTTCGTGTTACCAGTTCTGCCCGTGTTCCAGCATACCCTCTGTCTGCAGTCCCTTCTGCCTGCTTGATGGTTTTTTATTCCCCAGTTCCCTGATAGGAAGATGAAAAGAGGGGGAAAACTCCACAAAGCCCAGGGAAGTGACACTGTGACTCTGTCATTACAGGGAATAGGATAAAGACCAAGACTCTGACTTCAAAACCAAAACTTTTTGGAAGAGGTATCCTCAAAAATACCTCAGGATCCTCATTGCAGAGACATCCTCACGATTTCAGGCCAAATCCCACTATAAGGTACCAACATTCCAGAATTGCGGATAAGCAATATCTATATCAGCAGTGTGGAAAATCCTTCAGCCGGAGCTTCAATCTCATCAAACATCAGATTATCCACAGCAGAGAGAAACCTTATGAGTGCAGCAAGTGTGGGAAGCAGTTCCAGCGCAGCTTAGCGGAAATGGAGCATCAGCCCATCCACAGCAGAGACAAGCCCTATGAATGTGGCGAGTGAGGCAAAACCTTCACACGCAGCTCCAACCTCATCAAGCACCAGGTCATCCACAGCAGTGTGATGCCCCGTGTGTGGTAAAGTGTTCAGGTGCAGCTTCGCGCTGCTTGAGCACGTGCGCATCCACAGCGGCGAGCGGCCCTTCCAGTGCACAGAGTGCAGCAAGGCATTCAGCCAAAGCTCCAATCTCATCGAGCATCAGCGCATCCACAGTGGCCAGAAGCCCTACATCTGCCAGGAGTGCAGGAAGGCCTTCAAGGGCATCTCGCAGCTCATCCACCACCAGCTCATCCACCTCAGCGACAGGCCCTTCGCATGCTATGAGGGCCGGCAAGGCCTTCCGAGGCCTCTCAGGGCTCAGCCAACACCAGCGGGTCCACAGCGGTGAGAAGCCCTATGAGTGCAGTGGCCTTTGGTCGCTGGGCCAACCTCTTCAAGCACCAGGTGGTGCATGGTGGGGTGCGGCTCCAGCACCGCACTGGAGGGAAGAGATTAAGGAGCAAGCTCCTGGAGCATCTGGGGGGGGGGGGGCTCCCTCAGCAGCGGCCCCAGGAGGCTGGAGAAGGTAGCTCCGCAGAACCACAGCCCATCTACACCAATGAGAAGCCCCAAGTTTGTGAGCGCTGCGGCCAGGTCTTCTAGAACAAGTTGCTGTTGTGTCGCCACTTGAGCATCCATGACGACGAAGATGACAAGAAACAGAAGCGTGTTAATTCTAGCACCTCAGCTTTGGAGGATAAGTCATTGCTCAGCCAACATCTGGAAGCTCAGCCCACAGAAGAAAGCGACAGCGAAAGCAGTGTAGTTTTCATGTATACTGAGAAGCCCCACGGCCCATCCTCACCTTGAGGCCAGAAACAGGGCAGCAGTTCAGAATGGCAGGATGGCCCCTTCTCCAGTGTGAAACAGAGAAGCAATTCAGAATGACAGAGTGCCCCCCACCTTCCAGTGTAGTTTCTCCTGCTCCTTCCCTGATCGGTCGAAAAGGAAAGCTCCCTCCATAGTCCTTGATGATACAATTGATGCCTAGAGATTGTACAGGCAGGCTCCTCAAGTTGCCTAGGCAGGGTTCTCCTGTGTGTGCTTCAGTGTATGAGTGCCTGTGTGAATGGGGTCTCCAAGTGAGCAGATTTGTATTATACAGAGTTGGTCTTTTCCATCCACATGAGAATTGCCTGATGTGGTTAGAAGGGAAGCAGGTAGGTCCAGCCAACTACAGGCACAGTTACCATGAAGTTTACAGACAGATGAACCATGTCCTTTCTCTTGTTTAATGTGGGGTGGTTTCCTCCTCTTAAGAGTTGTGTTTCTAGGGAAAATATACTAAAGGCACTTTATTCCATTAAAAGTTTATAAATTGAAAGGGCTCTAAAATTGACTTGATGCTTTACAGGAAAGCACAGGGAACCTGCTGTCCTGGGGCATAGGCTAGGGTATGCGTGAAAACTTGGACCCTATTGTGTACCCCTGCTGCTGCTTGGAGGGTCTGTACCAAACCTGTTGTCTTTCAGAGAGGTTAAAGCCCAGAGACCTGAGGATCTCCATTTTGGGAAAGGAGCCTCTTTCATCTGGTGCCTCATAGGAAAAGGGTCTAGGTAAGACATGGCCTCTTTGTGCCATTCCTACCCACTGTCTCAATACTTACAGCTTCTCTGCTAATCCCTTTCACGGAACCCATTGTGTGATGATGACAGGTTAGGAATTTGTACTTAGATAGCCCCTGAAATGAGTCTGGCCAGACAATTATCTTTCAGACAGATGACATTTGTTAGAATATTAAAGTTGCCATTATTTTAATAATGGTTTTGTTTGCAGGTAAAAGTTGGAAAATGGAGATCTTTGTTATATGAGAGTGTTGGGGAATTGATCCTTTATAAAAATTCCTCAGGCAGAGGGTGTAGCTCAGAGGTGGAGTACATGCCTAGCAGACCACGGGCCCTGTGTTCCATACCTGACTCCTGCCCAAGCTCAGACAGGAGAAATTAGCCTTCCCAGCCCATGACTGGTGAGTATGGTGGCAAGTCTGGCCCTCTAAGTGATGATATGATACCCCCCCACACACACACACACTTATCTTAAGCCTGGTTGACTTTAATTAGAACTAAGGGGAAGGTGTTTTATAAGAAAATCTGTAGCAGTTCTATTCTGCTTGTGCTGTCTCCAGAAACCGAGGAGATTTGTCCCTTGGTATACTCAGTTCAGCATCCTGGGCAGCAAGCTACTTTCCAGTCCTCTCATCCAAGGAAGGAAAAAGATTTTGTCACAAAAGCTGCCTGAGAGCAGGTGGGGGGTACAGGTAAAGTAGAGGCTGCCCTTGGGCACTCCTAGAAGAGTGATTGCACCTTCCCTGCAAGGTTAGTGAGGTTCAAAGACAATTGCCTCCTGCCAAGAAGAGTATGGGAAGACCTCGAAACTTGGGATGCTGGTTGGGGCCTTGATCACAGAATAACTTAAGATATTCTTACACAAATACACATGCACACACACATTCTATGTATATAAAATGTTTTGTGTAAAGTTCTAGTTTATAGCTTGCTCTTATCTCCGTGTTCTCCAGACTTGTCCTGTGATTGCTTTCTTTCTCATGAGCCTGAAGTTGTGTGTTGTGCTCAGCCTTGTATCTTCACTTCCAAGTCCCATGCTGGACACTAACACTAGTGAAAGACCCTTGCTCTCTTAGTGTACTGGAGTTGGGCTATGTAGTAGTTGGCTTCAGTGGCTCCTGGAGGCAGTCCAAAGTATCTGCTACCTGGTTTCCCACTAGAAAAAGAAATACTCAGAACAGTGTCTCTTAATTCCCTGGTGAAGTAACTGCTCAGTCTCTGCTGGCACAGATACAGGAAACTAGGCCTCATGCAGTGCAGGTACCCACAGTAAGAGGTCCTGTGCAGACTCTCATGTGTTCTCAAATATTCATTTCCATGGCTCTAGGAAGGAAATGCATGATACCTATCCTGTAAGCCTGTCACCAGCTTCTATACCCAAAGATAAATCTCCAGAGAAAGGGTCATGTGTAGCTATTTTCAGCAGAAAGTGGGGTCAGCAGGGAGAGATGTAGAGCACTTTAGAGTGGAGTACCCTGAAATGCTCAAAACCCAGTCAAAATGTCCCAAGTGGTTGCTACATACATAGCAACAAATCTCAGTTTTCTACTGTAGTTCCGGTTCCTAGATGTTTTCAGCAAGGCAGTTAGGAGTAGTAACTTCTCTCAGGTATGGTAGTCAGGTATGTAAAATGAATGGAACAAGTTTCTCCTGGAATAAAGTCAAAATAACCAGAGAGACACTTGTGTTTTCCCTTGTTTTGTGCCTGAAAATAGTTCCATTCCTTGTGCTAGATGGGGAATGGGGTTAATCATGCATTTGTGTGTCTTGAGGGGCAACTAGATTATAAACGCTTAAACTATCAAAAACTCCTGCTGTTTTCTAGTCCCTCCTTTTTCTGTCCTCCCTCCATACTTTACCTTCAGACCATTTGCCTTTTAAGTTCAGGTGCTGTGTGAATACCTTGGCATTGTCTCCAAGAAACTGACAGATGGTCCTTTCTGAATTTATCACGAGGTGGAAGTTTTCAACGTTGTTGTTGGTTGACAAAAAGGCAGCTACTTGAAAAGAGTTTCCCCGTGTGGAGAGGGACTGCTCCCAGGATTAAAGTAATAGAGAGGTAGTAGGTTCAAAGTCAGAAGCAAGAGTCAACTCTGAGCTAGGAAGAGCCTACAGTGATGCTGGGATTATTGGGAAGGGGTTGTTTGCCATGTGGGAGGGGCTGCCTTAGTCTGCCCAGGGTGTAGGCTTCTCACAGGGCTCCATACTGCAACTGTGAGTGAGATCAGGCCTGTGCAACAGGTTCCTAAATAGAAAGCTCCATGAAGAGGAACCACTATGCCTATCTTATGTTTCTGGGTTTATTTGTTTGTTTTTGTTTTTTGTTTTTGTTTTGTGCTACCAAGTTTCAGGCAACATGGAAGCACCTACCCTTATAGCTTTCCAAACAGGAAATAAAATATAGGGACTTCAGGTTTAGGGGTGATGGTGTTGCTGAAAAGTGCCTTGGTTGGGAGTGAAGAGGATATAGTGTATTGGGGAAGCCCAGAATGCACACAGGTTTCTCTAGGGCAAGAGTCTCAGAGGGCCATTGTTTCGTGAAATTACAGATGAATTGAGTCTCGGGGAAAACATGAAGGTTTTCTTTGGAGGTGTTATTTTAAGCATGTGTGACCAGGCTATCCTTTGACTCACTCTGTAGACCAGGCTGGCCTTGAACTCAGAAATCCGCCTGCCTCTGCCTCCCAAGTGCTAGGATTAAAGGCATGCGCCACCACGCCCAGCTGGCCTTTGACTCTTAATTCTTCTGCCTCTACCCCTCCTAAGTGCTGGAATTACAGGGTTGGGCCACCATGCCTGGGTTCTGAAGAGTCTCATGTTCTTATGTTGAAAGTAATATCAGTTCAAGCCCTTGCACATTTATGAGAGAAATGGTGCCTCCTTTTGTATTCAGTAGGGCTAAACCTGGTCCCTCTCCACCACCTAGGAATGATGAGAGCAAAAATGAAGAACTACTGTGCATCTGGAGGCTAGTGATACATTAACATTCCTTGGCAGATTGATGGGGGTATATGTAAGAAGCCGCACGCGCACGCTCTGGCTGCCCGGCACGGGTTACCTAGGAACCGGTCGCCTGAAAACATAAACAACTCAGTACGCAGGCGTGGTGACGTAATCACGTAAGTTACCGCCCACAGCGGCTCCCGAGTCCGCGCGTCGTCGACACCGGTTGCCTAGAGACGCATACAAGTTCAAATGCGGCTGCGCCTTGACAACCATTTGTCACCGCCCAGGCCCGGGGCATATGAGAGTAGCAACCAATCCAAGACGACACACGTCACGCTGACGTATATGTGAACGTGGGTATTTCTGGGGACGCTCTCCCACTCTCGCTCTCTCTTTTCCACGCTTCTCCATATGGATCAATAAAGGTTATTTGCAGGAGGACTCTGGCCCCCATTTTCTCTCTCCTAGGCAGGGCGGGAAAGTGGGAGTTTCTCACAGCGGCGTTTCACAGGTATAGGTTATATACCTTAAAGTATAAAACTGTGGATGAATTATGATGGGTGTCTGTGACCTTCATATCATCCCCACTGTTAAGTCCATGAACATTCAGCATCTTAGGCAGTAACTCCTCCTTTCCTCTCCTCCCTATCCCATCCTTACAACTACTGCTTTCTATCACTAGTGACTAATTTCTGTATAAATGAACTTCCACAGTGTGTCTGGCCTCTTAGTGCCATTTTTAGATGTTTCTGAGTGTTGGTGTGTATATCCTCACTTCATATTTATCCCAGCGTATAAATGGCCTCCAATACCTGTTGATGCTTGTTAATTAATATTTATATTCTTTCCAGCTTGAGTCAAATAAAGCTGCTGAGTATTTGTATGCACATTCCAGCATGAATGTGATTTTGTTTAACTTGGTAAAGAACTGCCAAACTTATACAAAGTAGTTGCATTGTATCTGTAGTAGCTATTGTATGAGAGTTCCAGTTTTCTCCACGCTCATCAACACTTGTCTGTCTGTCTATCTGTCTGTCTGTTTGTCTTAGGGTAGCCATCCTACTGCATGAAAAGTTGTAGCTCTTTGTGCTTTTGAATTGCATTTCCTTCATGACTCTCTTTGCATGTACTTGGTCATTCAAATTTCCTTTCAATTGAATTGTTTGTCTTGTTACAAAGAATTAGAGTTCTAGATATCAGTTCATCATCAAATACATTTTTTTTTGTCCCTTGTTCCGGTCAACCCCGCTCGCTCTGCTCGACCCCCGTTCGCTCCGGCCAGCCCGACTCGCTCCCGGCAGCCCCCGTATGGCCCCCGCTTGTTCCAGCCAGCCCCGCTCGCTCCGATCGGCTCCGCTTGCTCCGGTTGGCCTCGCTCGGCCTCGCTCGTTCCGGCCGTCCCCGTTCGGCCCCACTCGCTCCGGACAGCCTTGCTTGCTCTTTGGTCTCTCTGGTTCAAGGACTCATTTCTTATTATTCTTCATAAGTACACTGTAGCTGACTTCAGATGCACCAGAGGAGGGCGTCAGATCTTGTTACGGGTGGTTGTAAGCCACCATGTGGTTGCTGGGATTTGAACTCATCACCTTCGGAAGAGCAGTCAGGTGCTCTAACCCGCTGAGCCATCTCACCAGCCCCCCATCAAATACATTTTTAACAAATGTTTTCTTTCAAATAACATATTTAAATTTTGTAGTTTATATATTTAGGGTTGCAATGAAGAACTCTTGTCAAAAATGTCACTAAGATATTATCTTATGTTTGCCTGTAGAAATTTTTTATTACTTGGATATTTTTTGTTGATAGTCTTGGGGTTTTGTTTTGTTTGTTTAGGTTGGGTTTTTATTTATTTTTCAGGTGATGTCTCCCTATGTTGCCTGGGCTTATTTTGAACTCCTGCCATTAACTCTGGAGTGCTGGACTAAGCATTTGCCACCACAGTCAGCTTTGAACTGTTACTGCAGAACATGCTCCCCTCCTTCCTTCACACAGACTTCAATAACAACTTTTAAGTCAAATGATGCTGAGACTGAAAACAAAAAGCCTAGGTAAGAGATCCAATCACTCTGGGAGCACTGTGGTCATACCAAGTTACTAACCTGCTCCTGTTTCCTATCAAGGCAGAATTTTAATAATCACCTTTAAGAGAAACTGGGAGACATAAAAGATGGTTCCCCTTTAGCATCAAACAGTCCACACTGCTAAATTTAAATTAAACCTGTATGATACTTAGTTTCTGAATTACACTCTTAATTTCAAGGTACTTCAGGGAATCTAACAAAATTGAATGAATCTCCTGAAGCCTCAGGAGGTTGCTATGGGAGCAACTCTTTGGCTTCTGTAGAAGCTGGGGGAAAATGGCAGCCCTTAGGTTCTAATGCTAGCCAAGGCCACTCACTGCACAGGGGAGCAAAATGGAAACTTGGGGAGTATGCACTAGAAACAAAGCTGCAAGACAAAGACCTCAGGGAGGAGGCCAAATGTCTGACCTAGCAGAGCGGCCAGCCAAGTGCTCTGTGGGATTGCTCTAGCTTTGTGGATGATAAGGCACTATGCTAAAGTCAGGGGATAATTTTATATACCAACTTGACCAGGCTATATAGAACTCAGATTTTGGTAAAACACCAGTCTAGATGAGACTGTGAAAATAATTTTTAGATGAGATTGATATTTAAATTGGTGGACTTTGAATAAAGGTATCTTTCCTCCAGTGTAGGTTGATCTTGTTCAATCAGCTGAAAGCTTTATTTAAAAAGACTGAAATTACCCAGAGGAAAGGATCCTGCTCCTGATGGCCCCTGGACTTAACCATAGCTTCACCCTCAGCTGCTAGTTGGCTCAATCACCACTCAGCTTCTACATTATGTGAGCCAGTGCTTTGAAGTCTCCCATAGATGAAAAAATGGTAGATTCCGAGACACTGAGAGAATCCTGACTAATAAAGCCATAAAGTCATAAGCACAAGCATATAGTGATTAAATTTATACTGGAAAAACTATTTGGCATGAAGGAATACTTCAATAAGACATAACTATGTTGGAGTAGCATTGTCATGTAACTGGACAGATGTAATAGATAAGCAAGAACAGATAAGTAGTACAATTGTTAAGCTATATTTTAGAACTATGGATAAATGTCAACATTTCTTAAGGAGACACATTTTCCAGGACATAGAACACCTTTCAAAGTTATTTATGAGAGGCATGTGACACACACCTGTAATCTCTGCACTAGAAAGGCTAAGGCAGGAGGATTGCAAGTTTGGAGATGAAATGCTAGAGAAAGTACTCCAGGAGCTGAAGGGGTCTGCAACCTTATAGGTGGAACAACAATATGAACTAACCAGAACCCTCAGAGCTCCTGTCTCTAGCTGCATATGTAGCAGAAGATGGCCTAGTCGGCCATCATTGGGAAGAGAGGCCTCTTGGTCTAGCAAACTTTATATGCCCCAGTACATGGGAACGCCAGGGCCAAGAAGTGGGAGTGGGTGGGTAGGAGAGCAGGGTGGAGGGAGGGTATAGGGAACTTTTGGGATAGCATTTGAAATGTAAATGAAGAAAATATCTAATAAAAAAAGATCATTTGGATCAATACACTTTTAAATAAAAGATATATTTCACTTTTAAAAAATCAGTAGTTCAAATTAAAGTTACAACTGGTGCCCTTAGCTCAAGATCAGTGCTTGACACTTGCTATTCAAGGTGCAGGGTGGGGATCTCCTTAATGCCTCTGTCCACCCCAGAACTATGTACCTATGAACATGCACCTTATGCTTCACAAGTACACACTGCCTTCAGCTACCCAAAATTCCTCAAGAACTCCTAGACAGGCCATGTGGAACACCCACTGCCACATGTACTTTGCGACACCAGGAAACAGGGCTGCATTACTGCCCCAATTAAAGAGACTCCAAGTTCCTAGGGAGTCACTGAGGGATAACTGTTCAGAACCTGGTTGTTGAAGAGCAAGGCCATCACCTCTGTATCAGAGGTGCATAGTTTGGCTTGGCTTGGCATGGCCTTTCTGTAAACTGCCTATGTCCCAGCCAAATTCCCAGTATATCTGGAACGTGACAGTGTAATAACTGGCAACAACTTAAACTGATTCTGGAACTTGTCTCTCCTCAGAAAGTACCCAAAAGTTTCAAAGACGGGCTCCGAGGCCTGCAAGATAGCTACTGGAGATAGGCAGCTGCCACCCCTCTCAGGAACTAAGCCCCTAGTTCCTTCTTACCCTCTAGTGACCCACTCATGTGCCCCTGAGTTCAGAAGTGCCCCCTCAGAGTAAATGCTATCCCAGATCACCAAGCAGCCTTGGTGATTGCTCAGGGCCACCCATCCAGTTCTATGAACACTTCGCTGAATATAATGCCCACACTTCATATTGGAGAGCTTGAATGGCATGAAGGACATGGGTTTGAAAGACAGTCTGAGCTTTACACCCTGAGCTACATGCATCTAGACAGTCTATGCAAGCTTAAACATTTGGCACTGTCAGTGAACAAGATTAAAGGTCAGAGGAAAGAAGTATTCAAACCACTTCAGGTCACTGCTCAAACCTGGCAGACTACCAAAAAAAAAGTTAAAAGTAGTATGATGATTTGGGTTGTCTTGAACTCCATGTATATATAGCACCAGTGGTGCCTTCCCTAAACTGGGAAAACCACCATCAACAACTTTGCTGATTTCACTAGATAGCCTAGTGGTTAAGAACAGGACCACAGTTCACTTCCCAGCACCTATATTGGGCAGTTCATAGCTTTGCAACTCCAGCTTCAGGGTAGTTATGTCTTCTACTCTCTGCAAGGACCTGTGCAAATGGCATTCGCGCGTGTACACACACACCAATAGAGTCTTACTATGTAGCTATAGCCCAGACAGACATGAAACTCCCTAAACAGACCACAATTGCACATTTAACAAGTACTGGGAATCATAGGCCATTCAGTCAGGCTGGCAAAACATTTTCAAAAGCCCAAATTAGACCAGTGAAACTGAACAACAAATCACCTTTGAAATAAAAGCTCTCTCCATCCCCAACTGCCCAAGGAAGTGGTGAGACACAGCTGGAACATCCAAAAGTTTTATTAAACAAAAACATTTAATGAAACCATTGAAAAAGGCAAAACACTAGTCAGGAACACACCATAGCCACTAGAAGCTGCAGTTCCAAGACTGCACTCTTCCTGCAAGTAGCTTGGGGGCACCTTGTCATTTTCTCCCTTTGTGAAGATCCAAGACATTCATCTTACCAAGACAATGGCTTCTGGCAATACTCCTTTACTTTGCAGGATCACCTCAAGAGGTCACATACTGTGAGATGGCCCTGTCCTATTATTGACAAAGGCCAGTTACAGGTCATTAGAAATCACAACACAGAACACCCCACCAAGTAGAATTGGAGTCATAAATAACATAAATGGAACATCTAAACAGTAGTCAATCCCCTCCCAGGTCCATGTCTTTTTGCCCATGAATATTAATCAACTGACAGTCACAAAGTGAACACCAACCAGTTCCTTGTCTTCTGTTCTTCCCACTGTCTCCTGCTGCTGGATTTGGGAATTTCTCTGAAAACAACCTGCTCAAATAATGCATACATCTAGATAACAATCAGCCAGTGGCCTACATATATTCATACTGAGAAAGCAGACAAGTAGCTTATATGAGCAATAAAGGCTTGACTAGCACATCAACTCACTGCACATGCCTGTGCTCATGCATGTGCAATGGTTGAGTGGGCAGCCAGAACCTCTACTGGTCCAGGTTAATTTATCTCATTGCTTGGCACAAAACCAATGGATGAGGTGTGTGGAGATGAATGCTCTGTATATGCTAGGACACTATGATATTAGGTGGATCAGAATGACCATCCCATGGCAGAGAGCAGTCTTTGCAGACTGTAAATGAGGGTGGGCTGCCTGTGTTATGAGAACAAGGTACCTGGAAAAGTTGGGATGGCCTCTTTTCTGCATCATCCAGCTAGATTCTAGGCCACACACTTAACTCTGAAAATGGACCCTCAACAATCTACTTTAGGCAAAATAAGTCATAACAGTTTAGGACTATATCTGGAAGTAACACTGTCATAGCAAAGGGCACATGGATACCTAGGTAACTAGAATGGAAGGAGGTGGTGGTAGTGGTGGTGGCCAGGACTCCTTGGGAAGTTGAGGGACGGGGTTGGTTTAAGGTCAAGCAAAACCTGTTGTGGGCCCTTCTCTACTTTTACAGTAAAGCACAGGCCCTGAGCTTACCTTGCCTGCCTCTAGGACTTGGATGTCTGAGGTAGGAGGAAGCCCCTGGATGGACCTTCTGAGCCTATTTGCCAAGGAAGGACTTGGGGTGACTAGACACCCATGCCCCATTCTCATTTTCTGCCTCTTCCTTCAGGCCCTCTGTTACATGCTGCTCTGCTTCTTGCTCTCCAGCATGAGCCATGCTCTCAAGCACACTTAGGCTCTCAGTGGGCCCTGCCTGGCCTGAGCCAGTAGGGGCTGACACATTTTCATCTCTCTGGGTAACAAGGAAAGCCTTGGCCTCACCAGAATCAGGGTCTGCCTTTATGGCACCATCACCATCAGGAGCAGCACCAGCAGCTTGCTGAACAGCAGCAGCATCCTGGCCAGCATCTTCACTGGCTGGGAAGGCCTCTCTAACAGCAGGGGCAGGCTCAGCAACCCCAACACTGACAAGGGCAGCCTGGACCACATCCAGCTGCGCACCATGTACTTCTACCCTTTCCCCTTCCTGGACCTCCGCATTTTCAGCCAGAGCTGCCTCCCATGCCTCAGTCTCCCTAACGAGCCTGAGCAGCCCCACAAAGCCAGGTGGCCGCCTCTCCAAAATCATCCTTCTCAGGTTGCTCTGTAGCATCTGGTTGGGCTGGGCCCACATCAACACCTGCCGGGCCCTCGCCTGATCCACCATTGCAGGCTGGATGGCTCCCTTCTCCATGGCCATCTGCAACAGACCTTCCAGACGCATCACATAGGCAAACAGGGTCTCCTGAGGCTGCTGGGAGCAAGTCAGGAACTTGAGCCTCGCTGTCATCACTGTATCCTTGTTGCCAAACACCTGCACCAGTACAGCCAGGCAGTCCTGAGCATGGGTGTCTGGATGCTCTTCCAGAAGCTCACACAGGAGATCCAGGGCAGGGCCCCGCAAGCTCTCCACCAGCCGCCGCCTCCTCTCCTCCTCAGATATGTGGCGCCACAGGTATAGCATGTCATTGGCATGGTCCAGCCAACTCTGGAAAGACTGACCCCCACAGCCAGGCTCTTCTATCCCAGAGAAGTGTCTCAGCTCCTGGTAGGCCATGTTTTCTAGGATGGGCTGCAGGGCTTGGCTCCACTGCTGGGTCCAGGCTCCAGCCCCATGTGCCCCTCCTGCCACATCAAAGGCCCCTTCCTCACCCGAACCTCCTGCCTCACCTGCAGCTCCTGCCAATCCTACAGCTCCTATGATCCCTGCAACTCCCATGTCCCCTGCAGCTCCCTCCTCATCTGACATTCTTGCTTCACCTGCAGCTCCTGCCTCATCCTCATCTATAGCTCCTGCTTCACCCACAGCTCCTCCACCATCCACAGATCCTTCATCCCCTGCAGACCCCTCGTCACTCCCAGACTCCTCATCCCCTGCAGACCCCTCTTCACCTGCCTCTAAAACTCCTCCCTCTCCCGCAGCTCCCACCTCACCTGCAGCTCCTACCCAACCCATAGCTCCTATAACACCTGAAATCCCCATGTCACCTCCAGCCCCTTCCTCTTCAGACATTCTCGCAGCCCCTGCCTCAACTACATCATCTTCCTCCATAGCCCCCTCATCTGACAGCCTTGCTTCATCTATAACTCCTGCCTCATATATAACTTCTGCCTCATCTATAACTCCTTCATCTTCTGCTCCCTCCTCATCTGACAAGCTTGCCTCAGCTGCAGCTCCTCCCTCCACTGTTCTTCCTACCTCACCTGTTCCCCCCTCCCACTTTGCTCCTTCCTCATCTGACAGTCTTGCTTGAGCTGCAGCTCCTCCTCTGGCCTTACCTGCTCCTTCCTTGCCAGACATTCTTACCTCATCTGTGGCTCCTTTCTCAGCTGTTCCTCCTGCCTCGCCCACAACCCCCGTCTCATCTATGTCTCCTTCCTTAACTGCAGCCCCTGACCTACCTGAGACCCCTGCCCCACCTGAAACCCCTGCCCCACCTGAAACCCCTGCCCCACCTGAAACCCCTGCCCCACCTGAAGCCCCTTCCAAAGCTTGCCCATGAGCCTGTGCAGGGAAATTGAATGTATCCTGTGACTCGACTTCCGGGACCGGAGGCAGGAAGATCACATTCCAGGACCCCCTATTATTTGGTATTTGTTGGGGGATCAAACTTTGGTTTAAATTGTCAGTGAATTCAACCAAAGCAACCTTTGCTCCAATCTCCTTTCTGAAGACCTTGCCAAGCACTCGGTACCTGCCCAGGGGCCTGAGGGCAGCCTCCACTGCCTCCTGAAATTCTTCTTCTTCACAGTCATCGGGGATGCCCAGGATAAGCAGTGAGCGCTGGGTGTTGACACCCATCCACCCACACCAGTCCTGCAGAATCGCCAGTGCCATAGCAGTGAACTTAGGAGGTAACATGACCAGACAGGGATGTATCCTCAGCCTGTGAGTGAAAAACAAAAGCAAAAACAAAAACAAAAACAGACATGTTAGTGTCAGGCAATCCAGGCCCGACCAATCTTCCCCATAATGTGTGGGGCCAGTCTTACTCCTTGTCCGTTTTGCTTGACTTTAAGAAATTCTTTGACAAATTAAATTTATTTATAATATACAGGGTTTGTTATATTTTATATACCTGGTAGCAGTTCTTAATTTGCTCTATCTCCCCAAGAAACTTAGTTTTCAAGTTCTGGTATAACTCTGTACTTAATATTCCATTCTCATTTTTATGTTTGCATAGCCTATAATAGTCACTTATTTTTCATTCCTGATACTACTTTTTGTTCTTTTATCTTGATTAGTAGTGTTTACCAATTTTACAACTCTTTTTAAGAGACATTTGTGTTGTTTGCATACATTTTCCGGCCAAGGATTCGTTTATTATTATTATTCATAAGTATGCTGACTTCAGACACACCAGAGGAGGGCGTCAGATCTCATTACGGGTGGTTGTAAGCCACCATGTGGTGGCTGGGATTTGAACTCATCACCTTTGGAAGAGCAGTCGGGTGCTCTTACCCGCTGAGCCATCTCACCAGTCCCCACAACATTTCTTCATTTGACTCCTTTTAAATTAGATTTGCTCTTGGTCCTGGTTCTAGCTTCTTTAAATTGGATCCTTAGGTCACTATCTAAAGCATTTGTTTTTTTTTTACTTTTTATTATGCTTTTAGAACTTAGTGTATGTACACAGTTTTATGTATGTGGGCATATATGTCCCAAAATGCCCCATAAAGTTCAAAAGAGAATTTTCAGGAATCAGTGCTAAAATTCCACCTGGTCATCCTAGGGAATCAAACTTAATTTGTCAGGAACCTTTGCCTTCTTAAGTGATCTTATTAGCCTATATTTGTTTTGTTCTAATAAAAAATGTAAAATAATTTTCTGCTGATCCTTCCTTTAGTTTTCCTCCTAATTTTGTAAGTTGCAGTTTTTATTGTTGAATTTGAAATATTTTCCTCTAACTAAATTTATCTACAATATACAAAGCAAATCATATTTTCATTAACCCACAGAATTCCAAATATTTAGCCATTAAGACCTTGCCGGATATTGTACTGTCAACACTACAAAAAAATTTTAGACATTATTAATTTCACATAGAATTGTCACCATGGTCCAAAATAATTGCAGACTCAAAGCGATCAATTTAAATACTTAGTATTTTACAAGGATAGAATTTCTAGCCTCAGGATCAACAATATGAACTAACCAGTACCCCCAGAGCTCATGTCTCTAGCAGCATATGTAGCAGAGGATGGCCTAGGTGGCCATCAATGAGAGGAGAGGCCCTTGGTCTTGCGAAGATCATATGCCCCAGTACAGGGGAATGCCAGGGACAGGAAGTGGGAGTGGGTGGGATGGGGAGCAGGGCGGGGGGGGGTATAGGGGACTTTCGGGGTAGCATTTGAAATGTAAATGAAGAAAATATATAATAAAAAATGAAAAGAAGAAAAGAAAAATGTAGGTTTTTATTAGAAGAGAATGTTCATAAGGAAATTTTATATTAATATATGAGTATACCATTATCCCTTTCTAAAAATTATAAAAGAATAATAAAAAAGTATATTAAATTAAAAAAAGAAAATATCTAATAAAAATGGCATAAAAGCCAAGAGAAAAATAATAATAATTTCTAGCCTCAAGTGATCCTCTTGCCTCAGCCTCTTGAATACCTGAGTACAGACCCACATTACTGCCTATAGCCTGTAAAGAATCTTTAAAAAATTTTATTGCACAATACATGTATGGTCTATATAGGAAACTATACAATGTATTGCACTGCTATTCATGTAGTTGCTACCAACCACAAAAGAGATCTGTGGGTTCACCAAGCCTTTCAAAGCCAGTCCACAGCAGCATTTCCCCTCTCCACCCACAAGTTCAAGTGCAACCACCAAGAGTCTCTGGTCTTCACATTCATCTCAAGATGCCAGTCAGCCTTACCTTCTGCATCTCCTCCAACCCCAACAGTGACCAGCTTTTCCAATCAGCCTCATCCCAAACATGCCACCACTGAACTCTGTCCACCTGCCAGTTACAGGGCCCTAGCACATGGCAACACAATCGCACTCAGTCTGCAGCAAGCTTCTCTAGGCCAGAAGGCAGGGAGCCCCCCTCCCCAAGTGCTTAAATATTATTGGGTCTCCTCTTGCCTCCCCAAACCAAAAAGCTATGGACTAGCCGGCAGCCATTCATTTATTTGCCACTCCACCCAAAACCTGGAACCCTTTCCTATCACTCCCAGAATTGAAGCACTCCTGCTCTAATGCCTTAACACTCAACCGCTGAGAGTTGTCCCTCCAGGCGGGAGAAAATGCCCCATTTCCACGCTGATCTGTTGCTCCACCCCTCTTCCTTTCCTCCATACATAGGCTGGCCGCCATGTTGTGCGCGGAAGGCACCCCTTCCCACCCCCAAGGAACCCAGATGTTAGCCCGCCAAAGACCAGGTGCACATGAGGAAGTGTGCCTTCCCCACAGTGCCATCGGGGCTGTGGGCACCATTCACTCAGTGGGCCTCTCGAACCCCTCCATCCACAGCTAAGTACCTAAAGGCAGGCAGACACACCAGAGCCTTGTTCCGCGGGGCTCTCCCAACCGCTAGCATCTGGAGGCCTAGGCCGCCTCACATCACTACTCTCCCTGGGAGGTCGCCTGTGCCTGAACACTTCTCTCTGACCCCTCCGCAGCCTCCTGTGTCCCACACCTCTTATCCTCCACTCTCTAGCCACAAGCGACCAGACCAGGACAGACACATACGGCCTCACTCGAGTGTGTCAGGCAGTGCCCTCAGCACGCCCTCGCTGTACCCCACTATGGCAGCCTCACAACACTCTGCCTGGGCTCCAGGGGCAACTAGGGTCTAGGTCAACCAATGTCCCTACCTGGCTGTTCACTTTCCTCCACTCGGCTGTCCTCAGGAATCCCAAGTGCAAAGGTCCTAAATCCCTTCCACGGAGCAGCCGACGAGACGAGTGAAGCTCTCAATCTCCCAAAATGAGCTCCCAGAAACCCCTACTTCTCCCAGAAACCTCCTCTCCACATCGAAGGAAATTCTGGAACTCTCTGTGGTGAGTGATTGGATTGAGAGCTCTCGGGGGGCGGAGCCAGTGTTAACAGGAACAAGTACACCAATGTGAAGGCTTGTTATGTCAAAGCTTGAGATGTCCAGAAGCAATAGGCACATTCATTGGTCCTTGCTCTCCAACCAGTCGTTTAGCTGGGGGTGTAAAGAAGCTGCTTTACACGATGGCCGACTTTCTTATAATAGATCTTGAAGTTTTCTTATTCAGTGGAAAAACATGAATGTTATATGTTCCCAATAAATCTCCCCACGTATCAGCTATGATAATGTTTAATCAGAGCTGATAGTTTTTATCCTTTCTTTTCTGTTATTAGTGCCACGTTTTGGCGTGACTTTCATGAAGACACAGGTTCGATCCTTGACTCAGCACAAGCCTGAGCGTGGCAGTGGACACTAGTCATTCTGCCACTTGGGAAGTAAACGAAGGAAGATTAGGAGTTCTGAGTCATCCCAGCAACATAAAGACTTAGAGACCAGCTTCGGCTACACGACACTGTCTGGAAAAACCAAAAGGAAATTTTAAAAAGTTATTTATTGCCAGACGTCATGCTGCAAACCTACAGTTGTACATACTGTAGAGTCTGGGTTAGATTAGTCAAAACTGGATTGCACAATTTAAAAAGACTTTGATGAAATAAAAAGGGGAAAGAAAAAGAAAATGAGCTCATGAGTACGGTGCTTACCTCCATGCATAAGGTCCTAGGTTTTGTGGGTCTCGAGTCCCACAAGCCATTTCCATTTTCTTAGATTACTGGATTATTGTTTGCTTGTTGTATTACATCTCTTACTATCACCCCATTAGAATCTTTTAATTGACTTTCATAGAGACCAAAAGCTTTAGGATTTTGGGTGTTTTGTTTTGTTTGTTTTTTGTTTTTTTTTTTTTTTTTAATTTCTACCCATACAGAACTTTGGATCCTTCTGCATCAACTCCAGAGTGGCTGGATTTACAGGCATGTACCATCAGACCTGGCCTACTTTCCTTCAAGAATTCTATCCTCCCTATGCTGTTTTTTCTCTTCCTTGGGATTCCTTACACACATTAATTAGACCTTATATCTTCCCACAGCACTTCACATATCTGTTATTTCCATTTCTTTCTATATTTTCTTCTCTTTCTCTTTCTTTCTCTTTTCTTTCTTTCTTTCTTCTCTTTCTCTTTCTTTCTCTTTTCTTTCTTTCTTTCATCTCTTGTTTTTTTTAGCTTCCCAGAATGAATAATTTCTCTTCATCTATGTTTAGCATTTTTTATTCCTTTTTCTGTGATCTAGAATCTGCTAGAACAGGTCAAGTGAAAATTACACTTTAGTCAATTTTTGTCAACTATAGATTCATAATTAATTATTTTATCTTTGGCAGAATGGATTGTTTTAGATCAACTCTCAGTTTACACCCCTAATATGTCCTGTAACTCACTATATAGCCCAGCCTGGCTATGAAATTGCAGCTATCATTCCATCTTGACCTCTGGAGTACTGAGTTTAGAGGCATAAGCCATTATACCTAACTCATAACTGATCTTTTCCAATACTTTTTCTCTGCTAAAAATCTTTTTTGAAAGTTATAATATGTAGCAAAAGATGGCCTAGTCGGCCATCATTGGGAGGACAGGCCCTTGGTCTTGCGAAGATTATATGCCCCAGTACAGGGGAATGCCAGTGCCAGGAAGCAGGATTGGGTGGGTTGGAGAGCAGGGTAGGGGGAGAGTATAGGGGACTTTTGAGATAGCATTTTAAATGTAAATGAACCAGAACCCCCAGAGCTCATGTCTCTAGCTGCATATATAGCAGAAGATGGCCTAGTTGGCCATCATTGGGAAGAGAGGTCCCTTGGTCTAGCAAACTTTATATGCCCCAGTACAGGGGAACGCCAGAGCCAAGGAGTGGGAGTGGGTGGGTAGGGGATCAGGGCTGGGGGAGGGTATAGGGAACTTTTGGGATAGCATTTGAAATGTAAATAAAGAAAATATCTAATAAAAAAGAATTTTATGCACGTATGCGATATATTTTTATCATGTGCAAAAAAAAACTAAAAAAAAGAAAAAAATGTAAATAACCAAGGAAAAAAGAAAGTTATTATAAACATGATTTATGTCCTTAATGATATGTTTATAAATGTTTTCTTGCTTTGTAAACTAGCATACAAAGTATTACATATCATTATGGAATCTTTGAACACAAGTGTGTTTTAGTATATTCTCCCACTAACCACTCAAATCCACTCTTGGATTGTCTCTTTTCATCTTTTATGTTCCATACCTCATCCTTCTTGTAACCTATTTTTACCCTCTCATGGTCTACTTTCTAGTTGTTGCGATTTTTAGGTTTTATCTACATTTAAACTACATTTAAGATGTTACATGTATATGATACAGGTTAGGTACTGAATATGAGAGAAAATACAATTTTTAACTTTCTACACTTGATCTTAGCAAAAAGGCCAAGAAGTGATAGTTTTTCATTTTCTAAGTTTGCATTGCATAACTTAATATTATATTTTCTGAATCTAATTGTTTTCCTGAAATATTCAATTTTCTTTAAAGTGGTAAAAATTCTGTTGCATATCTATTCATCAGTTAATGGACATCTAAACTGTTTTCTTTGACTTGCTATAATGGACAGAGCACCAATACATATGGATGTACAAGTATCTGTATAGTATATGTCCAGAAGAGGTATAGCTGTGTCATATGGTAATTATGTTTTTTAATGTTTTAGGGAACCACCATACTGAGTTCCATAATAACTCCACTAGTTTGCACATTTACCAGCAGTGAATAAGAGTTGCCTTCCCACCCCCTCATCCTCACAAGCATTCATTGTCAAATTTCTTTATGGCAGCCATTCTGACTGTGGTGAGGTGAAATTTCAAAGTTGTTTTAATTTCTATATCACTAACGACTAGGGATGTTGAACAGTTAAAAACACGTAATGGCCACTTTTTTAGAACTGTTTATTCATTTCCCTAGCTGATTTCTTAATTGCCAAGAGATTTGTTTGTATATTTAATTTTTGCCATTCTTTTTAAATTCTGTATATTAGCACCCTGTCTGAAATATAGATGCTGAAGTTTCCTTTGCTGTGGAGAAGCTTTTAAATTTCATTTTTCTCGTACATTTTTGTATTTTTGACATTTTGACTATGATGTGTCATAGTTTCTTCTTTGGTCATGTCTGTTAGGGTTATGAATGTCTCCTGTGTTTGTATTTCTATTTCACTCTATAGACTTGGGGAGTTTTGTGCTGCAATTCCCCTAGAAGATCTTTCTATTCCTTTAGACTTTATCTCTAAGCATCTTCTATACCACAAATTTGTCCTCTTCAGTGTATCCCCAGACTTCTTGGAAATATTGTTCCTTAACTTTTATCCTTACATGTGTCTGTTTGTATTATGTCTTTACTATGCCCCTCATCCAGAAATCTGTTCTCCGTGATCTTGTGTTTCAACATTTTCTGGTGTGGGTCTATTTGGTTAGTCATTTATTTCATTTTCAGTATTTCTGTTTGGACCATTTTAAATGTTTCAGTTTCCTTCCTGAAATTTTCCTTCTAAAATTCTCCTCAAATATGGTAACTACTTAAATCACTTTCAAGACAGTATTGCTGGGAGACACCTGGATAGATTACCTTGGTTTATGCATGCATTTTCCTGTTTGAATTTTCTATATGGTCCTTAATTTTTTTTTAAAGGGCTGAATTCTTCCTCAGACATTTCAGCTATCTCTGTGGTTATTTGATTATATTCAGAGATTCGGACTAAACCATTGAGTGAAACTCCTGGTCCCTCTGTGAACTATGAGAGCATGTGGGTCAAAGGCTAGGTCCCACAGAAGCCTCTGAAAACATTAGAGTCAAAGACATGATCCTACAGTGAACTCTGGGAATATTGGAATAAAAACTCCATCCCATGTGAACTCTTGGAATACTGGGGCCAAACGCTTAGACATAGCGGGTCAGCCAGATATTCAGACAGACTTTATATATCAAATTCTGTGCTCTCTACCTATTTCTTTTTTTCTGTGATCACTTTTCTGTCATGTCACCTTGAAGTCAGCCTCTGAGTTTTAGCCATACAGTCTGGTATCTGGGTATACAAAAGCAAGGGACTCAACTGTCCCATCATAAAAAATAATAATAATACCTACACCCCTGTGGTTTCTGTCTTTGTTGCTTTGTCTCTTATACTGTCAGGAAGTTTTATTTCTAATATTTGTTATAATTGTTGTCTACAGAAGGTTGGTGTGACACGGGCTATTCCACCATAGCTGAAGGCAAAGGCTGTATCTTAGGTTTCTATTGCTGGGACAAAAATACCATGACTGGCTTATAAAAGAAAGAGTTGAATTGGGCATACAATTTCAGAGTGTTTGAATCTATAATGGCAGAGTGAAGACATGGAAACAAGTGGCTAAAGAAGCAACTGAAACTTGCATACTTGTCCACAAGCAGGAGGTAGAGATCCCATTATGAATGGTGTGAGATTTTTCCACTCCCAGTGACACACCTCCTCCAACAAGGCCACACCTCCTCATCTTTCCCAAATAGTTCCACTAACTGGGAACCAAATATTCAAACATGTGAGCCTATTGGGCCCATTCTCATTCAAACCACCACATTCCTTCCCTGGGCCAGATAGACTCCTTGCCATATTATAATGTAAAGCATATTTAGTCCAGCTTCAAAAGTTCTTACAGTCTTTCAGTCTCAACACTGTTTAAAGGTCTAGAGCTCAAAATCTAAGGCTCAACGCAATCTTTGTAAACCCCTGTTAAATTAAAATGCAAATTATATATTTGCATCATGCAATATCAAAGAATATACACTTCTAAGAAGGAGGAATTGAAGCATACTGAGGAAATATTTGACAAAAGCAAAATCAAAAACTAACAGGGCAAATTCTTTTAGTTCCCTGTCTGATAGATGGCTACTCTTCCAGTGTTGCTGCCTGCAGCATACTTCTCTCTCTTGGGCTGCTTCCACTCCCTGTCTGTAACTCTCTTTGGCAGATGTCTCATGGTTCTGGAATCTCCAACTTCTTGGGGTCTTTAACACAATCTAGGCTTCGCTTTCACAGCTTTATGAAATGGCCTCTCGGGAACTCCATATAGTGACTCCTCTGCCTTCACTTGCTTTCCTTAACCATAGAGGAAGATTCCACAACTTTTTAAATGCATGCTTCCTTCATACTCTAAAGTCAGAATCATGAACCACATGGCAAATACTGCTAAGTTTGGCTGCCTATTTGGGATGGATCTTTGATTCCCTTCTTGAATTGTGTTTACATAAGCTTTGATTTGTTGTTGCTTTTTAGGAACAAAAAGTTATTCAAGCCTTTTTCTTTCACAAGTTGAAAGCTTAGCAGAACCCCTGCTAAGGGTCTTGCCTTTATTCCATTTTGGATCAGAATTCTCCTTTTCTTTTTCAGAACAAACCTTAGTTCCAACATTAAATTTTCTTATACTCTTTTTCTCCTCAATCTGTACATTTTGTTGGGGTTTTTGGGGGGTGGGATGTTTGTTTGTTTTTACCCCAATTGCTCTTTTTTATGTAGAACTCTGCAAGATTGGTTACTGATAGCCATGCAACAGAGTCAATATTAAGCTGTCTTGAGATCTTCTCTGCCAACAAAGTGAGTGCAAAACTTTTCAATTTAGCCTAAGGCATATTCTTAGGACAAGGATAAAAAGCAGCCACACTCTTTGCCAAAATATCATGAGAATGGTCCAGTCTCTTCTGAAATGTCTTAAACTCGACCTCCATAATTTACAGCAGTATTGTCTTCTAAGCTCTTATTAGGATGGCCCAGTAAGCCCCACTTACTGCATTTAACCACTTTCGTAATTCAAAGTCCTAAAGTCTTCCAAATGCCTGGCAAAACATCATGGTAAGGTCTGTCACAGCAATAGCCTACTCCCTGGTGCCAACGTCTGTCTTTGGTTTGTATTGCTGTGAGAAAATACCATGGCCAAGGCAACTTACAAATGAAAGAGGTTAATTTGGCTTATAGTTCCAGAGGTCTGGGGTCTAAGAGTAAGGTACAGCAACAGGTGACTGGAGCAGCAGCTGAGAGCCCACATACTGATCCACAAGTAGGAAGCAGAAAACAAATGGAAAAGTGTGGGCTTTTGAAGCTTCAAAGTCCACACCCAGTGACACACCTCCTTCAACAAGGCCACACCTCATAATACTTCCCAAACAGTTCCACCAACTAGAGACCAAGCATTCAAACACATAAGGCTGTGGAAACAATTCTCCTGAAGAAGAAAACCAACATAAGCTGACTTAATAAGTTTCATTTATTATATAGTTGGTTGATTATCATTACCTTATTCAACAGTCTTGCTTTAAAGCCCTGACTGGCCTGTAACTCACTATATAGCCCATGATGACCTAAGTCCTAACTTGCAGTTATTGTGCCCTTCCTCTACCTCTCAAGTATTAAGATTACAAGCCTGTGCCACCATGCTCAGGTATGACTTAAGTTTAATAAGAACACTTGGGACAATATAATTGAAAGAGGCCACAAACTGGTTGTTGTGATGATTTGAGTGAAAAAAAAATGTTTCCCATGGTTTATGGTATTGAATTGGTTCCCAATTGGTAGTGCTGTTTGTGGAGTTTTAGGTGGTACAGTATTGCTAAAGGACATATGTTGTGAGATTTGAAATTAAAAGTGTTATGCTGCTTCCAGTTCATTCTTTCTGCCTCACATTTGCTGTTGAGGATTTGAGCTCTCAGCTTTCTGCTCTTATCACTATGTTTTCCCAATATGATGAACTCTCACCTCTCAGGAACCATAAGATATAATAAACTCTTTTCTTCCATCAGTTATTTTTGGTCATAGTGTTTTTATCACAGTGTCTTAGTCAGTGCTATATTGCTGTGAAGAGACACCATAACCATGGAAACTCCTATAAAATAAAGCATTTAATTGGAGCTTGTTTATACTTCTAAAGGCTTAGTCCATTATGATCATGGTGGGGAAAAGGTGGCATACAGGCATACATGGTGCTGGAGAGTTAGCTGAGAGTTCTACATCCAGATCTACAGACAACAGGAAGAAAGTGATATTGGGCCTTTTTTGAGCTTTTGATACCTCAAGAACCACACCCAGTGACACACTTCTTCCAAAAAGATCACATCTACTCAGAAAAATCCTTCCCTGATGACTAAGCATTCAAATATACAAGCCAATGGGGCCATTTTTATTTAAACCAACACACAGCAACAAAAAAAGTAACTAATGCATTAGCTTCAAGTATTATTTATTTAAATAACTCATGGCACAGAATACAGAAGATTCACATATGTTTAAAAGTATTGTTTTAGAGGCTAGCAAGATGGGTCAGCAAGTTAAGGTGCTTTCTGACAAGCCTGATGACCTGAGTTTGGTGCCTAGAATATACCTAGTAGGAGAGAACTAACTCACACAAGTTTCAAGATCTGTAGCTTAATTCTGCTCTCTGGAATGGAGGCTGACTTACGTGTAATAGAATAAACCAGAATGGCTGCCCATGCTCCTCAGAATGGCCAAAGCCAAAGGGAGAGACATTGCCAAGTTGGTCTCCATACCAGTTTAGTGACCCTAATAGTGTAGGCACAAAGAGCACAGGCCTCCAGATCAAATTGTCCTTAAAACACTTTAAGTTCCCCTGATCGCCTCAGGGATGTGTATCTTGGGATGGCCACAGCAAATGAGCAGAGCCTGGAAGGAACCTGACTCCCACAGTTCTAGAGTGCTAGAGGCTAAAGTCAGTGCGCACCCCTTCAGAGGGGTTGAGGGAGGACCCTTCCCACCTCTCCTAGCAGTTCCAGCTGTCCCTTGGCTGTGGCCACATACCCCTACCACCTTGCCTTTTCCTTCTGTGTACTTCTGGACCTCTGTCACTGGACTTGGGGCAACCTGGATGATCAGGGTGATCTCATCTCNCCAGTGAGCAGACATCTTTTCATTGAAACCCACAGCTGAGGGTCCTGAGGTCCCCCAAGCCTGTTTCAGGAAAGGGGCTCCTAAGCTGTGCTTGCCATTGTTCCCCTTCAGTCTCCACTCTTCACTGCCAGAGCATCTTGGCTGCAGGGGGCGGGGGTCCTAGCTTTCCCCCCAAGCCTGGGACATGTGACAGCCTTATCCTAGGATCACAGGCTTGCAGAGGGCTCCTTGCCCTGGGCCCCACCTGGTCTCAAGGCCACCTTAAGACAGAAGACCCTGGTCAGCTTTATAAGAAAAGACACAGCTCAGTTCCTAGAAGCCAGGGTTGGGAGGCTTTGGTAGCACCAATAATATGGTTTAGTTTCTTTTTTCTTTATGTTCTACTCTTATTCACACTGAGTTTTCTTGGGAGATCTCATAACTTTCCAGAAAGAAGTGTAGAACTCCAGCCCTTGGGTTTCCATATTGGTTCTACCATGTGGATGGTGATCTATGGGAAAATGGTGACCCTAATGTCTACCCTGGGGGGCTGGCTTGCTGACCACATGGGGTAACCTGAGAAAAAAGACCTTGTGTTTAGTAGGTCACCACCAGTTCTTTCACTTTCTCTTCTCTCTCCCTCTCTACATTGTCATCTCCTAAGTCCCCCTTCATGCCCTATGCTCCCTTTCTGATCCTTGCCCTTCCTGCTCACAGGAACTGTCCTTTACTAGGAGACCATAGCCTGGCCACTTGATGCTAGAGAAATAAATGGATGGGTGGGTGGAATTCTCAGTGATCTGATCCATGGGAGGTACTTCATCAATGATATGAGGTCAACAGGGGCCTCTCTTGTTGCTTCAGTACTGCCATACAATGACCATTGCAACAGACTGCTTCAGAGCAGTCCAGACAGAAAATGGAAGTGTCCCAGGTTCATGGGGAGTGAGACCAGAAACCTAAGTGGGGCGAGAATGCGCTGAGTCGCCCTCCTGCCGTGCTGCGCATGCTCTGTGTCTCCCATTTGTGCCCCGTTCCCACGCTGCTGCTGTCGCCCCCGCCCCAGCCACGCCTGCTTGCACACCCTGCTCCCCTGAAGCAGCAGAGGACCTGGCCGAAAGTCAGCTATGAGGACGAACCTCCTGAACAAAGATGAGGTCCGACAGCAGTCTGAGAGCTCAGAACTTCTCCAGGATACCTCCCTGGAGAGCTTCTTGGAGGCAGCATCCTTGGCTAATGGTTTTGCCTGATGTAGGGGTGGAGAGAGGAAGCCAAAGCAGATAGACAAGCAGGCGGGAGAATGGAAGTACTAAAGGATCGTTGGCCTATCTCAGAAGGTGTGAGCAAAAATCTCAGCCAAGCCAATACCTAGGAGGTAAGGCAGAAGGAAAGGTGGGAAAGAAGGTGAGGGAATGAGTAGAGCTGAGCTGAACAGGACACAGGTGGCCCAAGGATGGAGGATGGAAGCTGTAGTGGCGACATCTGGGGAAGCCCCAGGACAGTGCAGAATGAGCTGGGCAGGATCTTTCAGGGATCCCGTTTTCTAGTGCCTGAGGAAGAGGAGCTGGGCTGAGCTGGGAGATAGGGAGGCTGGGCAGCAAGGGAACTGAAGCCTTGCTTTTGGATTGCTCTCCTGATTTTCAGACCTGGGGCTGGCACAAGAGCATTGCACAGCTGATCTGCCCAGGTAATTTTGGTTTTATATCTCTGGGTGGGGGAAGTCTGGGCAAGCTCCAATTATGAGATCATGGCACTGTTACCCAGGGCACTTGGCAAACAGCCCACAGGCACAAACCGTGAGAGCCCTCAGACTGGAACAGGCCATCAAAATCATGAACCTATGGCTCTCGGGAATGGAGAGTTGTGCCTTTCCACTGTGTGTGTTGACCAGTGTCCATTGTGCTTCCCCCATTCCAAGGAAGAGCACAAACCTCAGCCAAGCCAATACCTAGGAGGTAAGGCAGAAGGAAAGGTGGGAAAGTAGGTGAGGGAATGAGTAGAGCTGAGCTGAACAGGGAATTGTGCCTAGTGCTTTCCTGCAGTACTAGTTATGACTAGTTCCATCTAACAAGGATCTGTCAAGAACCATTATGAACCAGGTTGTTACTACAGACTTGTCTGAGATCTATCAAAGGAGATGGCAAAAATCATCCCCTATATGGTTGGAGTTAGTGACTGAGCACAGACCATAAGTCATAAACATTTCAAAATAGTAACTACATGGGTTGAATAGTAAGAGCTGAAAAAAAAGGAGGCCCGGTTGCAAATTTAGGTGCTGGGACCAGAAAATTTCTGCTCAAACTTAAAGGTGATAAATAAGGCACATGCTTCTGTTTTGGAGGAATATTTTAGGCAGAAGGAATACCTGCTACAAAGGCTCTGAGGCAAGCATGCTCTGAGTCCTGACTGTAGCTGAGGGAGGAACTGGAAAAGGAGGGGTCAAATGAGCTGTGTGGGTTAACTCTGAGTTACAGTCTTGGGTAAAAAAGGTCAAGATCTGACTCACCTATTCAGAGGATCCCTCAGCAAGCATCCATTGTTGGTGGCCTTCTAACGGCCCCTCCTCCTAGAACTAAGCCTAGAGCCAGTAGCTGCAAGAGAGCTCCCTCAGGGCTTTGTCAGGCAAGGCTCCTTAGCTGTCCCTCTCTGACCATTCTAGCAGGTGGGAGTAGGGCAGGTAAGTAGAGCCTCACTTCAGGAGCAGGAGGCAGGGCTGAAAGATGTACTTGGGTCTAGAGCTCCAAGAAAGTTCTACCCTAAGTAACCTAGATATCCCTCCTTCTGGATGAAAAGGCCAAAATTTTCCTTGTGATATGACTAAAGAGGATCCTGCATATTTAACTTGCTGTTTATTTGGTGGGTTTCTGGTTTCTTTATCTGGGGAAAGCACCCCACCTCGTGGTAGCATTTTGGATGGGTCTCTGAGCACCACAGGTCTTTTTCTCTGCCAGGCTTACTCTGGCAGTATAAATCCTTCTCCTTCTCAGCCTCCTCCCTTCTTGGTTCATGCAAGAAGGGCTGGGGGAAGCCACTGCTGCCTGTGATCAAGACCCTTAGCAGGATCTAAGCCTAGGGGAAGGTGTTACTGGATTTACAGGATGATTTTCTGTTTCCCAGGTGCTTGCTCTTAGACCCAAGCCTTCTGGATATGCTTCAGGCAGGCCCAATTTTATATGGGAACAAAGCTGAGCTCTGGGCTAATTCTGTGTTCTAGAGGTCCCCAACAGTAGCCAGTCCAACAGGAAGATGTTCTTCAGTTCTACCAAGCTTCTTCCAGATACACATGTGCACATGAGTGTATGTGCGTGCATACACACATACACACAGGGGCACACACACACACACACACACACACACACACACACACACGGGCACACCACACAGAAGACTGGAGCTACCTAGGAGTTACCTGGAAACTTTAAGAGGACAGGGTTTGCTGTGTCTTTGCAAGAGCTAAAATCATGACTGATTTTAGGGTGTACGTCTCAAAAACTGCTGGTTATCACCCTAAAAATCCTGAACATAGGCCTGGCTCTACAGCAACATAGCAGCAAATGTAAGGAGGGATAAGCTGCCACTTGCTTCTGAATTTTCTGATATGGTGCTGTTATGGTAGTGAACAAGCGCATTTATGTTATTTTTGTTTGGTATGTCTGTGAGAGAGAATGCAACAGGATACACACAAGATCAGAGGACAATTTTGGGAAGTTTCACCTACCATCTTGTTGAAGGTGAAGTCTCTCTTGTCTCTGCATACTCCAGGCTAGGCTCACATGCTATCAGACAGTTCTTCTGTCTCTACCTCCCATCGTACCTTATGAGGGATGAAATTACAGATTCATACTACTATGTTTTGTTTGTTTAAAATGTGGGTTCCAGGACTCAAATCCAGATTGTCACATTTGAATGGGAAGTGATTTTACCTGCTGAGCCATCTCCCTGAATCATGTTGTTTTTTTCAAAGACAATCATTTTAACCCAAAACACTTGTAAATTTGGGTCATCTCCTCTACACCTCTTAAGTGTTTCAGAGCATCCACAATGGAATGCACATGTAGCCTGTGTGGGCATCCAAATAATCAAAAGGGCCCCTTTTCCTCCTTATTTGTATGTGTGTATATTTTTCTGTGAGTTTGGATGCATGTCTATGCAGGGAGGCCAGAAGTCAATGTGGGTCTTAATCGCTCTCTACTTCAGATCCCCCTACTTACTAAGTAAGCACTGAGCCATTTCCCCTGCCTCCTTTCCCTCCTTTAAAAAAAAAATAAGGCAAGAGCCATTTAACATAAAGGACACATTTTGCAGAGCTGAAGAGATGGCTCTGAGGTTAAGTGCACTTGTTGCTCTTCCAGAGGACCCGAATTCAATTCCCAGCATCTACATGGCAGCTCAGCAACCATCTGCAACTGCAGTTCCAGGGAATCCAGTACCCAAAAATCCTGTACACAAAATCCAGTACACAAAATTCTGGTTTCTGTGGGCACCCGGAATGCACTAATACATAGCCATACATGCAGGCAAAACACCCATATACATAAAGTAATAGCATAGTTGTTTTAATTAAAGGCACAATTTTAAAGGACATTCTTCAGTGATATTCAATGCCCCATAAGGAAACCCATGAATCCACTAAGTTACTTTTTTTATATCTGGTCTCTTGTAGGGAGCCATTTGACCGCTCTTTAAAGACGGCATCGACCGATTCAGCTGTTCTGGCATAAACGACTCTTAAATTGGCATTAGGCAGTGTCAGCTGTTTGATCTTGAGCCTGAGAATACCTGGTGTAATCACGCAAGAGCCACGAGGCAGCTCGGTGATTGGCCAGGACAGGGTATAAATAGGCTGCTCATGGTGGGGCCATTTGCCATTTGCCATCATGCTCTGCTAAGCTGTAAGTGCATCAAGTTCCTGAGTAAACTGTTGGGGAAGAAACCTGTTTGTCTTGTGTCTTATTCCCACTGGATGGGGACGGCGCACGACAAAATGGTGGCCCGTATGGCGAAGAAGCAATTCTGACCCGCACGAAGGTTTCAGAACCCCACTGGTACAGGGCGGGTCTGGTAAGTATAGGCCTTAACAAGTCCGCGGTAAAAGCATAAGTGAAGGTTCCTAGGACGAGTAGAGGTTCCCGGTAGTAGGGACGAGGTGAAAGTTCCCAGGTCTTTGGGACGAGTTAGAGGAAGGAGTAAGGTTCCAGTTATTGGGACGAGGGCAAAGTTCCCGGTTATAGGGACGAGCAGGAGTTCCCGGTAGTAGGGACGAGGTGGATTGAAAAAAAAAAAAAAGAAGAAGAAGAAAAAAAAGGTAGAGTTCAGGAAGGACAAGATTCAAAAGATAGAGAAGCTTGAAGAAATGGAGGCTAAGTTACCGGTGATTTCAATAATGAATAACCAGAAGCCATAAGATAAATAGGCAGTGATGTGCACAGGTGAATTTGATACTTATTACCATTCTATCACCTGGATTCAGTTTGTTTTCTCCCACTTCCAGAACCCTTTAGT